>CM044371.1:1351534-1466534 GCA_024294585.1 Vipera latastei
CTGGAAGCCAATGCAGCTCACGGAGCAGAGGTGTAACATGGGAGTGTTGGGAAACTCCCAGCACAACTCTCGCGGCTGCATTCTGTACCAGCTGGAGCCTCCGAGTGGTCTTCAAGGGTAGCCCCATGTAGAGAGCATTGCAGTAGTCCAGACGAGAGGTCACGAGCGCGTGAGTGACCGTACGTAAGGCATCCCGGTCTAGAATGAAGGCTACTGCTAAGCTTGTAAGCCGCCCTGAGTCTTCGGAGAAGGGCGGGATATAAATGGAATAAAAATAAAAATAAATAAAATAAATAGGGCCGCAACTGGCGCACCAGGCGAACCTGGGCGAAGGCCCCCCTAGTCACAGCTACTATATGGTCTTCTAGAGAAAGCTGTGAATCTAGGAGGACTCCCAAGTTGCGAGCCCTATCTATGGGGGGTAATAACTCACCCCCCATAGAGAGAGATGGGATATCCTGAATATCCCGAGATGCCGGTACGCACAGCCACTCGGTCTTGTCAGGGTTGAGTCGAAGCCTGTTCCTCCCCATCCAGACCTGAACCGCCTCCAGGCACCGGGACATCACGTCGAGGGCATCACTGGGGTGGTTCGGGGTCGAAATGAAAAACTGGGTATTTGATGTCTCTCCATCTGTCTGTCTTTCATCTCTCATTTGATGTCTGTGTCTGTCTGTCTTTCATCTGTCATTTTTTTATTATTATTTTTTTTTAAATTCCATTTATATCCCGCCCTTCTCCGAAGACTCAGGGCGACTTACAAGCTTAGCAGTAGCCTTCATTCTATGTATATGCCTGCTTATTAGGGCTTTCACACACACCCCAAGCGGCATTATTACAAAGTCAGCTTATTGCCCCCAACAATCTGGGTCCTCATTTGATGTCTCTGCGTCTGTCTGTCTTTCATCTGTCATTTGATGTCTGTGTCTGTCTGTCTTTCATCTGTCATTTGATGGTCTCTGTCTGTCTTTCATCTGTCATTTGATGTCTCTGCCTCTGTCTGTCTTTTATCTCTCATTTGATGTCTGTGTCTGTCTTTCATCTGTCATTTGATGTCTCTGCATCTGTCTGTCTTTCACCAATTATTTGATGTCTGTGTCTGTCTGTCTGTCTTTCATCTGTCATTTGATGTCTCTGCGTCTGTCTGTCTTTCAACTGTGATTTGATGTCTCTGTGTCTGTATTTCATCAATCGTTTGATGTCTGTCTGTCTGTCTGTCATCTCTCATTTGATGTCTGTGTCTGTCTGTTGCTTCCTCTTCCTCTTTCTTTCTCTTTCCTCTTTCTCACTCCCTTTCTCTTTTAGATTAGATTAGATTAGATTTATTAAATTTATATTTAATAATTTTCTTTCTCTCTCCCTTTTTCTCTCTCCTTCCTCTCCTTCTTACTCATTCTCTTTCTTTTTCCTTCTCTCTTTCACTTCTCTTTCCTTCTCCTTTCTTTTTCCCTTTCCTCTTGTTCTTTCTCTTTCCTCTTTCTCTTTCCTATCTCCCTCCTTCTCTCTTTCTCTCTCTTTCCTCTTCTTTCTCTCTTTCTTTCTGTCTTTCTCTTTCCTCTTAGTCTTTCTTTCTATTTCCTTCTCTCCTTTTCTCTCTTTGTATTTCTCCCTCTTTCCTCTTCTTCTCTTTCTCTTTCCTTCTCTTTTCTCTCTGTCTTTCTGCCTTTCTCTCTTTCTTCTCTTTCTTTCTCTCTTCTCTCTTTTTCTCTTTCTTTGTCTTTCTCTCTTTCCTCTCTCTCTTTCTCTCTCTCTTCTCTTTTTCTCTTTCTTTAGCTTTCTCTCTTTCCTCTCTTTCTCTTTCTCTTTCCTTCTCTCTCTTTCTCTTTCCTTCTCTCCCTTTCTTTCTTTCTTTCTTTCTTGACTTACGACCAGAATTTCTGTGGCTAAGTGAGGTAGTTGTGAAGTGACCTTTGCCCCGTTTTACGACATTCCTCTCCCCGGTTGTTAAGTGAATCGGGCCTCCACATCAACTTGGCTTGTCAGAAAAGCATAAAGGGGGAATCGCGTGACCACAGCACCCAGCAACCGTCGTTAAGTCTGAGCCGGTCGCCAAGCATCCGAATTTCGATCCCATGAGCATGGGCTGGCGGCAACCGTCTGGTTTCTAGTCCTTTAATCGGCTTATCTTTTCGGATTATTCTTGTGAGTGCTTCTAAAGAAAGAATAAATAACAGGGGAGATAGTGGGCAACCTTGTCTCGTGCCTTTTTGCATTTGAACACTATTGGTTAATTCTCCGTTCACGATTACATTCGCTTCTTCTTTGGAATAGATCGCTTTAAACCTGTTGATAAATCTTTCCCCGAATTCCATCTGTTTTAAGTCGAGTCAACCTAAAAATTCCATTTGACGTTATCAAACGCTTTCCGAGCGTCGACAAAAATGGACGCCCTTGGTTTTTCGCTGTGCGATTCATCATATTCTAAGATGTCTAGCATAATCCTAACATTATGTCTAATTTGTCTTTTAGGCAAGAAGCCGTTTTGGTCGGTATGGATGTGCTGCCACCACGTTATGTAGACCATAGAAGTCTTAATAAGGGATTAATTACAGTACAACGGCTTTTGATCCAGAATAGTCAGAAAATGGTAATAACTCCCAGCGTCTGCACATAAGTCTAAAGCACATGTCTGCTGTTATCACATGTTTGCTGGTTAATGGAGGATATCAGGCACAGCACCAACAAGAAGGAAGTTAGCTCAGAAAAAGGGGAAATACATCACAAAGAGGGAGGGGTTAGCTGGCCCATTAGCGTAATGTATAATTTCCCAAAATGGCCACGTGGTGGCAGCACAATGGATAAATTCAGCTATCTATGTATCTGTCAATCTATCTATCTATCAATCTATCTATCTGTATTAATCTTTCTGCCATTACGGTCACAAAAATTTTATAATCCGTGTTCAATGAGGAAATGGGCTTATAATTTTTAATGCAAGTCAAATCCGAGTTTCCTTTAGGAATTGGTGAGATGGTTGCTTCTTTCCACGAATTCAGGATTATTATTTTTTTGCTATGTTTAGTACATCATTAAATATATCCACTAGAGTCGGGGCCAAAAGTTCTTGGAGTTTCTTACATATTTCGGACGGTAATCCGTCGGGGCCGGGTGTTTTATTATTATTATTATTATTTGCTTTTTAATTGCTTCTATAATTTCCTGGACCGTTATATCCTTATTTAACATATTTGGAAATTCTTCCGGAACCTTCGGGAAATCCGCTTTCGTTCAGATATTGCAATATTCTTTCCCCAGTAATCTCTTCATCCTCTTTATAAAGATTTTGATACAATTCGTACGTCACCCTTTTTTTTTCTTCTTCTTCATTTTGATGGACCGTCTCCCCTGCTTGATTACATCATTGACTAATCCCTCTTTTATCTTTTTATTTCTTCAATCTATAAGCCAACCATCCTCCCGGGTTCAAAAAAAATGTCTAATACTTTTTATTTTTTTTGTGCCGTTTTTTCCCCTTTTCTATAATGTTCCATTTACGCCGATTTAAATCTACCGTATTTTCCGGCGTATAAGACGACTTTTTAACCCATGAAAATCACCTCAAAAGTTGGGGGGTCGTCTTATATGCCCAGTCGTCTTATATGCCGGAAAATCAGCGTCTGGCGTCTGGCGGGAGCCGGCAGGGCAGTCCTGCGCATGCACGCACTCCCCGGCTGCTCCTTAGCAGCTGGGGAGTGCGCGCGTGTGCAGGACTTCCCTGCCGGCTCCCGTCCGACGCTCTTCCCTCTTGAGGCAGCATCCCCGAGGACTCCTTAGGAGCCGGGGAGCGATGCTGCCTCAAGAGGGAAGAGCGTCGGGCGGGAGCCGGCAGGGCAGTCAGGCACACGCGCACACTCCCCAGCTGCTAAGGAGCAGCCGGGGAGTGCGCGCGTGCGCAGGACTGCCCTGTGGGCTCCCGCCAGACGTCAGCCTGCCCTGCTTCCTCCACAGTGAGAGGGGAGGGCGTGCCTTCCCGGGCTCGCTGATTTTCCAGCGTATAAGACGAAAAATCTTGAAAATCATCTCAAAAGTTGGGGGGTCGTCTTATACGCCCAGTCGTCTTATACACTGGAAAATACGTTAGGTTTTTTTTTTTTTTTTAGGTCTCTACATTGTGGGGTTATTTTTGTAATTCTAATTCTCATTTTTTGGGTTCCTCCTCTAAACTTTTACGATATTGCCTTTTTTTTTTAGATTCATTGGCCAGATACGCAATTGCAGTTCCTCTCTTAACAGCCTTGGCCGTTTTCCCACAAAGTTTTGAGTGCTATCTCGCCTTTCCTGTTTGTCTGGATTCTGGAAGAATGTCGGCATTTGTTCCTTCTTCTTATGGTTAAAGTCTATTGGATTTAGGATGGCCTTTTTTTAAGACTCCACCCCCTTGTTGTTGTCTTCTGTTGTGTTTTTTTTCCCCATTTCATTGTGATGGGATACTTGGCCTGCCCAAGTATTAATGTCAATTACGACGTCCTTTATTATCTGAATTTAATTCTTTCGTGGTCCAGACCATATCAATTCCGGACCACGATTGGGTGCCACCCTGAACGGTGCGTAAATTGCTTCTCATGCGGATTTCTCTCCCTCCAACTATCTGGAATATTTTAAGTCTTCCGCCATTTAACAACAACAAAAAAAGTACCGGGTAATATTCTTCTTGGTGCTGGAGAAGACTCCTGCGAGTTCCTTGGACTGCAAGGCGATCAAACCGGTCAGTCCTAGAGGAGATCAATCCTGACTGCTCTTTAGAAGGCCAGATCCTGAAGCTAAAACTCAAATACTTTGGCCACCTAATGAGAAGGAAGGACTCACTGGAGAAGAGCCTAATGCTGGGAAAGATTGAGGGCAAGAGAAGAAGGGGACGACAGAGAATGAGGTGGCTGGATGGAGTCACTGAAGCAGTAGGCGTGAGCCTAGATGGATTCCAGAAGATGGTAGAGGACAGGAAGGCCTGGAGGAACATTGTCCATGGGGTCGCGATTGGTCGGACACGACTTCGCAACTAACAACAACAACAATATTCTTCTGCTTCGTTTCCTTACTTCCTCGCTCTTGCAATCTGATTCTCTGTCTCAGGGCTTTTTTTCCTCATAGAACGCTCCGAACGGAGTTCCGGCACCTTTTTTGGATGGAACCTTGTAGGATAGGCAAGCCGGGTTGTGTGAGATGTGTGAGTTCCGGCACCTTTTTTTTTTTTTTACAAAAAAAGCACGGTCTGTCTGTAATTGCCTTAAAAATCGCCAATGAAACAAGCGTTCTCGTATTCGCTATCAGCAATGACCTTAATGCAGTTTGTTATAAAATTGTCTTTTTTTTTCCCATTGGGGGCATTTCATGATAATACGGTTAATATTTCCACATTTTCCCGCCTCTGTTTTGACCTTGTCACTCTTTGTCGGTCTACCTTCCTTGAGTTTTTTTTCTATCTACGGTACCTCCATCCTCACTGTCACAGTTCACACTCGTGTGGTGTTTTTTTTCGGAAGAGAAATATTTTATTCGGTTTCGGATTTATTATTTCCTGCGGCCCTGGAGACGGGAGAGGGTTAGGGCAAAGCAAAGGTTGTACAAGTCAAGATGGCGGCCATGCAGCTTCCAGTGGGGCCGGAGCGTTCCGACCTAGCTGCCATCTTGATTCGCGACGCGCCGAGGACGAGACGATCAAGCGTTAGAGGCCGTGGTTCTCAGGCTCGACCACTTTGAGAGGGGTGGACTACAATGCCCAGGATTCCCCAGCCGGCACGCTTTGAGAGGGGTGGACTACAACTCCCAGGATTCCCCAGCCAGCAAGGGGTGTTGAAGTCCTTCCCTCTTAAAGCGTGCTGGCTGGGGGATTCTGGGAGTTGGTCCACCCCTCTTAAAGCAGGCTGGCTGGGGGATTCTGGGAGTTGAAGTCCTCCCCACTTAAAGTATCCTGGCTGGGGGATTCTGGGAGTTGAAGTCCTCCCTTATTAAAGTGATCAGGGCTGAGAAACACTGATTTAAAGGAACATTATTGCACCACGGAAATCTCCCATCATGCTTTGGGCCGAAGAGGCTGTCGGGTTCCCCGAAAATCCATCTCGGCTAGGTAGAGACCCCAGAGCCAGCAGGCAAGCGGACCCCACAATTTCCCACAATTACATTGCGGTGTCGCCCCCCGCAATTCTCTCTTCTTAACTTCGCCGCAGGGAAGATTCCGGAAACTGTTGGAAAGAGAAGTCACAATATCACACTGAGGAGACACAGGCACTCCTCACCTCTTACGACTATAATTTAGCCCCAAATTTCCGCTGCTAAACTTGGAAATATGAAGATCTCAGACAGTCCTCGCTTTACGACTATAATTTAGCCCCAAATTTCCGCTGCTAAACTTGGAAATATGAAGATCAGAGGAAGTCCTCACTTTACGACCACAATGGAGCCCAAATTTCTGCTGCTAAACTTGGAAAAATGAGGATCTCAGGCAGTCCTCGCTTTACGACCACAATTGAGCCCCAAATTCCTGCTGCTAAACTTGGAAATATGAAGATCAGAGGAAGTCCTCGCTTTACGATCACAATTGAGCCCCAAATTCCCACTGCTCAACTTGGAAATATGAAGATCTCCTTGCTTTACGATTATAATTAACCCCAAATTTCCGTTGCTAAACTTGGAAATATGAAGATCAGAGGAAGTCCTCGCTTTACGACCACAATTTAGCTCAAAATTTCCGCTGCTAAACTTGGAAATATGAGGATCTCAGGCAGTTCTCACTTTGCGACCACAATTGAGCCTCAAATTCCCGCTGCTAAACATGGAGCTATGAGGATCCCAGGCAGTCCTCGCTTTGCGACCACAACTGAGCCCCAAATTCCCACTGCTAAACTTGGAAATATGAAGATCAGAGGAATTCCTCGCTTTATGACCACAATTGAGCCCCAAATTCCTGCTGCTCAACTTGGAGCCCTGAGGATCCCAGGCCGTCCTCAACTTACGACAGTTCATTTAGCCACCGTTCAAAGTTACAACGGCCCTGGGGAAAAAAGGGACTTAGGACCGTTTTTCCACACTTAGCGACCATCGCGGCATCCCCCCCGCAGCCGGGGGCGATCAAAATCCCGACGCCGGGCCGCTGACTCGCGGCGACGACAGTTGCAGTGTCCCGTCGTTCCCCTTTTGCGAGCTTCTGACACAGCCGCAGGCGAAAGCAGACCCACTTAAGCGGCGACGTTCCTCGTTCGACGGCGGCGGCGATTGCACCTCGGGGCGGCTGCAAAATGGGGGCTAGCCCTGACTGAACGAACGTCTCGCTTAGCAACGGAAATTGCGTTCGTAAATCGTGGACTGCCCCAATAGGGACCCCTCCTCAAAATAGTATCTTGCATTTTAAATAAAAACACCTGACTGGGGAGGGGGGGACAGCTCCCCACACCCCGAAAACTCTCACCTTTTGCCCGCCCTGGGGTTGTCTCAGAAAGCGGGGTGGGGGGGGTCCATTGGCCCCCATTTCTCTGGCCGGGTGGGGGCCGCCTCCTTCCCTCTTCTCTGGGGGGGGCGTCTGGGGGGGGGGAGAGAAATCAAAAGGAGGGAGGGGGTGAGATGCTTGTATTTTCCCGCCAGGGTTTGCTCCCCGGCAAAGGATTCATTCCCAACGGGAGAAAAACACGGGATATCAAAAGGAGGGGAAACAACCCATCCCGGTAGCACTGATGACGTCACCTAGTTGGGTCATGAGACGTCTGCAAGGAGACCACCCAGCTTCGACAGCAGCGAGGATCCCCACAGTCCTTCCTTCCTTCCTTCCTTCCTTCCTTCCTTCCTTCCTTCCTTCCTTCCTTCCTTCCTTCCTTCCTTCCTTCCTTCCTTCCTCCTCCTCCCCCTCTCTGCAACCCCTTCTCCCTCCTAACACTGAGGATGTCACCTAGTTGGGTCATGAGATGTCTGCAAGAAAGCCACCCAGCTTGGACAGCAGCGAGGACCCCCACAGTCCTTCCTTCCTTCCTTCCTTCCTTCCTTCCTTCCTTCCTTCCTTCCTTCCTTCCTTCCTTCCTTCCTTCCTTCCTTCCTTCCTTCCTCCTCCTCCCCCTCTCTGCAACCCCTTCTCCCTCCTAACACTGAGGATGTCACCTAGTTGGGTCATGAGATGTCTGCAAGAAAGCCACCCAGCTTGGACAGCAGCGAGGACCCCCACAGTCCTTCCTTCCTTCCTTCCTTCCTTCCTTCCTTCCTTCCTTCCTTCCTTCCTTCCTTCCTTCCTTCCTTCCTTCCTTCCTTCCTTCCTCCTCCTCCCCCTCTCTGCAACCCCTTCTCCCTCCTAACACTGAGGATGTCACCTAGTTGGGTCATGAGATGTCTGCAAGAAAGCCACCCAGCTTGGACAGCAGCGAGGACCCCCACAGTCCTTCCTTCCTTCCTTCCTTCCTTCCTTCCTTCCTTCCTTCCTTCCTTCCTTCCTTCCTTCCTCCCCCTCTCTGCAACCCCCTCTTCCTCCTAGCACTGAGGATGTCACCTAGTTGGGTCATGAGACGTCTGCAAGGAAACCCCCCAGCTTGGACAACAGCCAGGGTCCACACAGTCCGTCCTTCCTCCTCCTCCTCCTCCTCCTCCTCCTCCTCCTCCTCCTCCTCCTCCTCCTCCTCCTCTCTGCAACCCCTTCTCCCTCCTAGCACTGAGGATGTCACCTAGTTGGGTCATGAGACGTCTGCAAGAAAACCACCCAGCTTGGACAGCAGCGAGGGTCCCCACAGTCCTTCCTTCCTTCCTTCCTTCCTTCCTTCCTTCCTTCCTTCCTTCCTTCCTTCCTTCCTTCCTTCCTTCCTTCCTTCCTTCCTTCCTTCCTCCTCCCCCTCTCTGCCACCCCCTCTCCCTCCTAGCACTGAGGATGTCACCTAGTTGGGTCATGAGACGTCTGCAAGAAAAACCACCCAGCTAGGAGAGCACCCAAGATCCCCACAGTCCTCCCTCCTCCTCCTCCTCCTCCTCCTCCTCCTCCTCCTCCTCCTCCTCCTCCTCCTCCTCCTCCTCCTCCTCCTCCTCCTCCTCCTCCTCTCTGCAACCCCCTCTCCCTCCTAGCACTGAGGATGTCACCTAGTTGGGTCATGAGACGTCTGCAAGAAAAACCACCCAGCTCGGAGAGCACCCAAGATCCCCACAGTCCTCCCTCCTCCTCCTCCTCCTCCTCCTCCTCCTCCTCCTCCTCCTCCTCCTCCTCCTCCTCCTCCTCCTCCTCCTTCTCTCTGCAACCCCCTCTCCCTCCTAGCACCCGAGGATGTCACCTAGTTGGGTCATGAGATGTCTGCAAGAAAAATCACCCAGCTTGGACAACAGCCAGGGTCCACACAGTCCTTCCTCCTCCTCCTCCTCCTCCTCCTCCTCCTCCTCCTCCTCCTCCTCCTCCTCCTCCTCCTCCTCCTCCTCCTCTTCCTCTTCCTCCTCCTCCTCCTCCTCCAGCCTTCTAGCACTGATGAGGTTCTGAAACATCTCCAAGAAAGCCACCCAGCCCAATGGAGCACCACGGACCCCCGCAGTCCAAAACCTGCCAGCTTTGGAGCCCATTTCTCCCTCCCCGGCGCCCCACCCCGTCCCCCCCACCTTAAAATCTGAAAATCCATCTCGGCTAGGTAGAGACCCCAGAGCCAGCAGGCAAGCGGACCCCACAATTTCCCACAATTACATTGCGGTGTCGCCCCCCGCAATTCTCTCTTCTTAACTTCGCCGCAGGGAAGATTCCGGAAACTGTTGGAAAGAGAAGTCACAATATCACACTGAGGAGACACAGGCACTCCTCACCTCTTACGACTATAATTTAGCCCCAAATTTCCGCTGCTAAACTTGGAAATATGAAGATCTCAGACAGTCCTCGCTTTACGACTATAATTTAGCCCCAAATTTCCGCTGCTAAACTTGGAAATATGAAGATCAGAGGAAGTCCTCACTTTACGACCACAATGGAGCCCAAATTTCTGCTGCTAAACTTGGAAAAATGAGGATCTCAGGCAGTCCTCGCTTTACGACCACAATTGAGCCCCAAATTCCTGCTGCTAAACTTGGAAATATGAAGATCAGAGGAAGTCCTCGCTTTACGACCACAATTGAGCCCCAAATTCCCACTGCTCAACTTGGAAATATGAAGATCTCCTCACTTTACGACTATAATTAACCCCAAATTTCCGTTGCTAAACTTGGAAGTATGAAGATCAGAGGAAGTCCTCGCTTTACGACCACAATTTAGCCCAAAATTTCCGCTGCTAAACTTGGAAATATGAGGATCTCAGGCAGTTCTCACCCCGTCCCCCCCACCTTAAAATCTGGTTCCCACGCCCCCCCCTCCCCTCCCCAGCCCAGCCCAGCCCAGCCCGCTCACCTGGGCCTTCATCAGCCCTCGGCTCAGAGCCGAGAGGCTGCCGAGCCAGTAAGGTCTCCAGAGCTTCCGCTGGTGCTGGGTGGTCCGGATCAGCTGAAGGGTTGTCGTGCTCCCCTCGCTGCGGTCTCCCTGTGGGATTTGGTGGTGTGTATGTGTGTGGCGGGGCATTTTACCACACACACAGACACACAGACACAGACACACACACACACACACACACCTACCCACCTTCCCCGGGATACATTTGACTCTTTTTGACTGTCTCTATTGACTGGCCCTCATCATCATCATCATCATCATCATCATCATCTTGGAAGGGACCTTGGAGGTGATGATGATGATGATGATGATGATGATGATGATGATGTTGGAAGGGACCTTGGAGATCATCATCATCATCATCATCATCATCATCATCATCATCATCATCTTGGAAGGGACCTTGGAGGTCATCATCATCATCATCATCATCATCATCATCATCTTGGGAGGGACCTTGGAGGTAATAATAATAATAATGATGATGATGATGATGATGATGATGATGATGGAAGGGACCTTGGAGATCATCATCATCATCATCATCTTGGAAGGGACCTTGGAAATCATCATCATCATCATCATCATGATCTTGGAAGGGACCTTGGAGGCCATCATCATCATCATCATCGTGGGAGGGACCTTGGAGGTAATAATAATGATGATGATGATAATGATGATGTTGGAAGGGACCTTGGAGATAATCATCATCATCATCATCTTGGAAGGGACTTTGGAGGTCATCATCATCATCATCATCATCATCATCATCGTGGGAGGGACCTTGGAGGTAATAATAATGATGATGATGATGATGATGTTGGAAGGGACCTTGGAGATAATCATCATCATCATCATCTTGGAAGGGACTTTGGAGGTCATCATCATCATCATCATCATCATCATCTTGGGAGGGACCTTGGAGGTAATAATAATAATGATGATGATGATGATGATGATGATGATGATGATGATGATGATGTTGGAAGGGACCTTGGAGATAATCATCATCATCATCATCATCATCATCATCATCTTGGAAGGGACCTTGGAAATCATCATCATCATCATCATCATCATCTTGGAAGGGACCTTGGAGGTAATAATAGTAATAATGATGATGATGATGATGGTGGTGGTGTTGGAAGGGACCTTGGAAATCATCATCATCATCATCATCATCATCATCATGATCTTGGAAGGGACCTTGGAAATAATAATAATAATAATAATAATAATAATAATAATAATAATAATAATAATAATAATAATAATAATAATAATAATAAAGTTGGAAGGGACCTTGGAGGTCATCTAGTCCAAACCCCTGCTCAGGCAGGAGGTGGCTCAGAAATGTGAGGCCGGCAGTGAGGCCTCGAGCAGGAGAGCCTTGCAGAATCACAGAAGGACAGGGTTGGGAGGGACCCCGGAGGTCATCTAGCCCCACCCCCTGCTCCAGTGGGATACCCTTGTGGAATGGCAGTGTTAGAAGGGACTCAGGAGGTCATCTAGTCCAACCCCCCGCTCGAGCAGGAGAACCTTACAGAATCACGGAATGGCAGCGATGGAAGGCACCCCGGAGGTCATCTAGTTCAACCCTCTGCTCGAGCAGGAGACCCTTGTGGAATGGCAGAGTTGAAAGGGACCTCCGAGGACATCTAGTCCAACCCTCTGCTCAAGCGGGAGGCCCTTGCAGAATGACAGAGCTGGAAGGGACCTCGGAGGTCCTCTAGCCCCACCCCCTGCTCAAGCAGCAGACCCTTGTGGAATGAGTGTTGGAAGGGACCTCCGAGGTCATCTAGTCCAACCCCCTGCTCGAGCAGGGGACCCTTGTGGAATGAGTGTTGGAAGGGACCTTGGAGGACATCTAGTCCAACCCCCTGCTCAAGGAGACCACTGTGGAATGAAGAGTTGGAAGGGACCTCCGAGGTCATCTAGTCCAACCCCTTGCTCCAGCGGGACACCCTTGTGGAATGGCAGTGTTGGAAGGGACTCAGGAGGTCATCTAGTCAAACCCACCGCTCGAGCAGGGGACCCTTGTGGAATGAGTGTTGGAAGGGACCTTGGAGGACATCTAGTCCAACCCCCTGCTCAAGAAGGAGACCACTGTGGAATGAAGAGTTGGAAGGGACCTCCGAGGTCATCTAGTCCAACCCCTTGCTCCAGCGGGACACCCTTGTGGAATGGCAGTGTTGGAAGGGACTCAGGAGGTCATCTAGTCCAACCCACCGCTCAAGCAGGAGAACCTTACAGAATCACGGAATGGCAGCGATGGAAGGCACCCCGGAGGTCCTCTAGTCGAACCCCCTGCTCAAGCAGGAGACCCTTGCGGAACGGCAGAGTTGGAAGGGACCTCCGAGGACATCTAGTCCCACCCCCTGCTCGAGCAGGAGACCCTTGTGGAACGAGTGTTGGAAGGGACCTTGGAGGACATCTAGTCCAACCCCCTGCTCAAGAAGGAGACCACTGTGGAATGAGTGTTGGAAGGGACCTTGGAGGACATCTAGTCCAACCCCCCTGCTCAAGAAGGAGACCCTTGTGGAATGGCAGTGTTGGAAGGGACCGCCGAGGTCATCTAGTCCAACCCCCCTGCTCGAGCAGGAGACCCTTGTGGAACGAGTGTTGGAAGGGACCTCCGAGGTCATCTAGTCCAACCCCCCTGCTCACGTAGGAGACCCTTACAGAATCACAGAATTGGAAGAGACCTCGGAGGTCATCTAGTCCAACCCCCCCCGCTCGAGCAGCAGACCCTTGCGGAACGAGTGTTGGAAGGGACCTCCGAGGACATCTAGTCCCACCCCCTGCTCGAGCAGGAGACCCTTGTGGAACGAGTGTTGGAAGGGACCTTGGAGGACATCTAGTCCAACCCCCTGCTCAAGAAGGAGACCCTTGTGGAATGGCAGTGTTGGAAGGGACCGCCGAGGTCATCTAGTCCAACCCCCCTGCTCGAGCAGGAGACCCTTGTGGAACGAGTGTTGGAAGGGACCTCCGAGGTCATCTAGTCCAACCCCCCTGCTCACGTAGGAGACCCTTACAGAATCACAGAATTGGAAGAGACCTCGGAGGTCATCTAGTCCAACCCCCCCCGCTCGAGCAGCAGACCCTTGCGGAACGAGTGTTGGAAGGGACCTCGGAGGACATCTAGTCCCACCCGCCTGCTCGAGCGGGAGACCCTTGCGGAATCACAGAAGGACGGGGTTGGAAGGGAGCCCGGAGGTCATCCAGTCTCACCACCCCCCGCTCGAGCAGATGACCTCCGACCATCTCAGGCAAACGACAGTCCCTTTTTGTCTCTTCTTAAGAAACCTCCCCTGAGGGAGCGCCCAAAAAGCTTCGGGTGGCAAGCCATTCCTCGCTCTCCGGAAAGTTCTCCATCGTTCCAAGCGGCTTCTCTCCTGGGTGACTTTTCATCCCTGGCTTCTTTTCCCACGGGGGGAGAAGAATTCCACGGATGGGGGGAAGAGACCTCTGCCCTAGATTGTTGTTGTTGTTGTTGGTTAGTTGCGAAGTCGTGTCCGACCCATCACGACCCTATGGACAATGTTCCTCCAGGCCTTCCTGTCCTCCCCTAGATTACTAACCCCAGATTGTACCCACCTGGCTCTGGCCCGGTTCCTCACCTCCCTCCGCTCCCTCCAGCAGCCCGGTGAAAGCCACAAGAAGGAAGGTCGCCGCCACCACCACCGGGAGCCACCACAGCCAAGGCCCCGCGCTGGAACAGCCCCGGAACATGGCTCCGAGATCTTCTCCCCGGTCTGAGCAGAGAAGCAGAGAGGAGAGTTAGGGTTGCCGGGGCTCCAGCCCGGCTGTTAAAGATTAACCGATGTCCTACTAGGAGGATTAGCCGAGGACGAGAGAGGAATGCCGTGGTGGAGCCCTGGGGATTTTCCATTTGGCCTCCAGGAGTGAAAAGGGCACCGGGTGGAAATAATGGAATAGAATAGAATAGAATAGAATAGAATAGAATAGAATAGAATAGAATAGAATAGAATAGAATAGAATAGAATAGAATAGAATAGAATAGAATAGAATAGAATAGAATAGAATAGAAAATATGGAATGGAATGGAATGGAATGGAATGGAATGGAATGGAATGGAATAGAATAGAATAGAATAGAATAGAATAGAATAGAATAGAATAGAATAGAATAGAATAGAATAGAATAGAATAGAATAGAATAGAATAGAATAGAAAATATGGAATGGAATGGAATGGAATGGAATGGAATAGAATAGAATAGAATAGAATAGAATAGAATAGAATAGAATAGAATAGAATAGAATAGAATAGAATAGAATAGAATATGGAATGGAGTGGAGTGGAGTGGAGTGGAGTGGAGTGGAGTGGAGTGGAGTGGAGTGGAATGGAATGGAATGGAATAGAACAGAAAATATGGAATGAAATAAAATGGAATGGAATGGAATGGAATGGAATAGAATAGAATAGAATAGAAAATATGGAATGGAATGGAATGGAATGGAATGGAATGGAATGGAATGGAATGGAATAGAATAGAATAGAATAGAATAGAATAGAATAGAATAGAATAGAATAGAATAGAATAGAATAGAATAGAATAGAATATGGAATGGAGTGGAGTGGAGTGGAGTGGAGTGGAGTGGAGTGGAGTGGAGTGGAGTGGAGTGGAGTGGAGTGGAATGGAATGGAATAGAACAGAAAATATGGAATGGAATAAAATGGAATGGAATGGAATGGAATAGAATAGAATAGAATAGAAAATATGGAATGGAATAGAATAGAATAGAATAGAATAGAATAGAATAGAATAGAATAGAATAGAATAGAATAGAATAGAATAGAATAGAATAGAATAGAATAGAATAGAATAGAATAGAATAGAATAGAATAGAATAGAATATGGAATGGAATAGAATGGAGTGGAGTGGAGTGGAGTGGAGTGGAGTGGAGTGGAGTGGAGTGGAATGGAATGGAATGGAATGGAATGGAATGGAATGGAATAGAATGGAATAGAATAGAATAGAATAGAATAGAATAGAATAGAATAGAATAGAATAGAATGGAATGGAATGGAATGGAATGGAATGGAATGGAATGGAATGGAATGGAATAGAAAATATGGAATGGAATAGAAGGGAAGGGAAGGGAAGGGAAGAGAAGAGAATAATGAATAGAATAGAATAGAATAGAATAGAATAGAATAGAATAGAATAGAATAGAATAGAATAGAATAGAATAGAATAGAATAGAATAGAATAGAATAGAATAGAATAGAAGTTGAAAGGGACCTTGGAGGTCTTCTAGTCCAACCCCCTGCTCAGGCAGAGAATCTTCATGAAGGGAAGACAAGAACTCCCTTGATGTTGGTCAAATACACTACTGAGATGGAGACAACAACAACAAAAGAAATCAACATTTAAATTCTTTAAATGTTCATCGCTTCTTCATGCTGGGCTGCTGAAGAGGAAACTCATCTCTGGGGTGATGGAGCTGAGATGATTTGAAGAATAATCTCAGATCCCACAGGAAAACGAAAGAAGATACCAGCCAGATCTGGGGGGGGGGGTGGGGGGGGAGGAGGGAAATCCTGAAAACATCCAGATCCAGGCACGGTCTATCTGTTTGCGGGTTCTCCCTCATCCAGGCAACTCACAATCCGCGCGCCGTCGCCTCCTTAAAGGATCTCGGTTTAATTCCCGACTGTTGTCATTGTTAAAGTCTCTCACCCGATATCCTGGTTACTACGCACTGCGGACATTCAAAGTTACACTTTTTGCTCTCATCCTATAATCCAGCTGGTCATTTGCCTTCTTTTAGAGAAGCCGTGGAGGCGACTTGGAGGCTTATCTGTGTCCTGGCGGGACTTTCTTATTATTCTTCGAAGACGTTTCGCTTCTCATTCTTCAGCTCCGACCGGATGGTGGGGAATGGGAGGATTTATACTCCTCGCAGAGAGCTGGTCATTTGCCTTCTTTTAGAGAGCCGTTGAAGCCACCTGGAGGCTTATCTGTGTCCTGGTGGGACTTTCTTATTATTCTTCGAAGACATTTCGCTTCTCATTCTTCAGCTCCGACCGGATGGTGGGGAATGGGAGGATTTATACTCCTCGCAGAGAGCTGGTCATTTGCCTTCTTTTAGAGAGCCGTTGAAGCCACCTGGAGGCTTATCTGTGTCCTGGTGGGACTTTCTTACTATTCTTTGAAGACGTTTCGCTTCTCATTCTTCAGCTCCGACCGGATGGTGGGGAATGGAAGGATTTATACTCCTCGCAGAGAGCTGGTCATTTGCCTTCTTTTAGAGAGCCGTGGAGGCCACCTGGAGGCTTATCTGTGTCCTGGTGGGATTTTCTTATTATTCTTTGAAGACATTTCGCTTCTCGTTCTTCAGCTCCGACCGGATAGTGGGGAATGGGAGGATTTATACTCCTTGCAGAGTGTTCTGAACCAGCCCTCTTCTAGCAAACCCCTATTCAAAAAGAAGAGACTGGAGAGCGTCCAAGGCTGAAAAGCGTTTGCCAAGATTTAATAGTCAATTAACAAAACAAGAAACCAAAACTCCGGAACTTGAATCCTCAAGCAGAAGGGTTGCTTTCAGCAACCAGCCCCTCCCCAAACACTCCTTTTATAGAGAGCTCAGGGCGTGGTCTCCCTGTGCCTCCTCCCGAGGAGACCCGCAGCCTTTTTCTGCTTAGTCCTGCTCGACTGCCTCCTGCGTCGGGCGTCCTTGAACAGGGCCAGCTGTGGGTCATCATCCTCCGCACTATCGGGCTCACGCAGCTGAGAGGAGGTCCCCGGCTGGGAGCTCTGCCAAGCCTGCAAGCCATCATCAGCCGGTTCGTCACCCACACACACCTCCTCCCCCTCATCTGAGTCATCCGACACCTCTGAGCCGGGTGCCGAACCCACAGGCTGACCCTGAGTCACAACACAGAGAGCTGGTCATTTGCCTTTTTTTAGAGAGCCGTTGAGGCCACTTGGAGGCTTATCTGTGTCCTCAGGGTCACCTGGGTGATGCAAATGGGTGGGGAGCCTTCTTTGCTGCAGAATATTTTCTGCCCTGGGTCCCGCCTGCAGCCCAGAAGGCTCCCCACACATTTGCACTCTGGTTTAGAGAACAGACAAACCTCCAAGTGGCCTCAACGGCTCTCCAAAAGAAGGCAAATGACCAGCTCTCTGCAAGGAGTATAAATCCTTCCATTCCCTACCATCCGGTCAGAGCTTGGGTTTTTTTTCCCTTCAAGACATTTCCCTTCTCATCCAAGAAGCTTCTTCAGCTCTGACCGGATGGTCGGAAACGGAAGGATTTATACTCCTTGCAGAGAGCTGGTCATTTGCCTTCTTTTGGAGAGTCGTTGAGGCCACTTGGAGGTTTATCTGTGTCCTCAGGGTCACCTGAGCGGCGCAAATGGGTGTGGAGACTTCCTGGAAGTACTGAAAAGACCGGTCTACAACACACCCATTTGCGCCACTCGGGTGACCCCGAGGCTGCTGATAACATCTCCGAGTGGCCTCAACGGCTCTCTCAAAGAAGGCAAACGACCGACTCTCTGCAAGGAGTATAAATCCTTCCATTTCGCACCATCCGGTCAGACACCAGATTTACGGGAGGTGTGAAGAGGCTGGCCTCTCCGTCCAAACAGGGGGGCCGATCCGCTTTTTAAACGCACAACACATACACACACACACACACACACACACACACACAGGGACGCGTCTAAAGGAAGAAAGAAAGAGCACGTTTCTCCCCCTTTTCCAGCCTTTTCCTTTTATTGCCTTTTTTTTCCTTCGGGGTTAATTTCACACATGAGATGGGTCAAGAGGCTCCTTGGGGTCCACCTTGGATTGGGGGACCCCAGGAGGTGAGATGGGGGGCTAATCCCCTTCGCTCGAGCGTTCCTCCGACTCCGAGAAGCTCTGGCTCGAAGTCTCGTTGTGGGTCTCCTGTCCGGGTAGAGCCACCAAAGTCCCGTTGTGGGTCTCCGGTCCGGGTGGAGCCACCAAAGTCCCGTTGTCGGTCTCCTGTCCGGGTGGAGCCACAATGGTCAACCAGGAATAACAACCTCGGCAGGTGGGCCTGGGGCCAATCCGCTTCCTCCCTCGGCGCAGGATCAAGGATTCCCGTTTGGTCCTCACGTTCAGCCTTGTCTCAAGCTGCAGGGGAAAAAGACAGCTGGCTGGGGGATTCTGGGAGGGGAAGCCCTCCCGTCTTAAAGCATGCCGGCTGGGGGATTCTGGGAGGGGAAGTCCTCCCCTGTTAAGGCGTGCCGGCTGGGGAATTCTGGGAGTTGAAGTCCCGCCCTATTAAAGCATGATGACTGGGGGACTCTGGGAGTGGAAGTCCTCCCCTCTTAAAGGATCCCAGCTGGGGGATTCTGGGAGTTGAAGTCCTCCACTCTTAAAGCATTCTGGCTGGGGGATTCTGGGAGTTGAAGTCCTCCCCTCTTAAGGCATGCCGGCTGGGGAATTCTGGGAGTTGACGTCCAACCCTATTAAAGCATGATGACTGGGGAATTCTGGGAGTTGAAGTCCTCCCCTCTTAAAGCAGGCCAGCTGGGGGATTCTGGGAATCAAAGTCCTCCCCTCTTAAAGCAGGCCGGCTGGGGGATTCTGGGAATCGAACTCCTCCCCTCTTAAAGCAGGCCAGCTGGAGGGCTCCAAAGAACGGCTTCCAAACAACTGGTGATTCTCAACCTCCGCGAGGTTGAGACGGGGTAGACTTCTACTCCCAGAATTCCACGCGGGTCGTCAAAACGGTCAAAGACGGTGGCTCGAGCAGGGGGTTGGACTCGATGACCTCCGAGGTCCCTTCCGGCGCTGAGTTTCTAGGATGACCCTTCCCTTCCTCCACTCATGTTCACGCCTACTCGTAAGAAAGGGCCTTACGGAGAGTGACCGCGTCCCAAGAGTAGGGTTGGGGCAGAGCGGAGGAACCCTTCAAATTCTCCCCCACCCTCCCCTTCCAGCTCCTCCACCGCGCAACATACCAACTTGCCAAATTCCAGGGTTGGCAGGGTGAAAGCCTCCGTCAGGTTGAAAATGGCCGTCTCCGGATCTCTACCCTGCAGAAAGCGAAAGGGACGTTAAGAGAGCTGAGGAGGCTCGTGGGAATGCCCTCTGTTCTGTTCTCTTCGGTTGCGTTCTGTCCCGTTCTGTATCATCTCATCATCTGTTCCTCTCTGCTTCCAACCAATCGTCCCTCCGTCTACTGTCTCTGTGGCCATCCGTATCTGTCTCTCTCTCCGTCGCTCGCTCGCTCGACCTGGTCAATCTACCTCCCTCCGTCATCTTTTTCTTTCTTTCTTCTATCCGTCTATCGTTTATCTATCTCCATCGTCTATCTATCCAATTGTCTCCATCCATCCTTTCTTTTTCTATCTTTCTATTTCCATCCATCATGTATCTGTCAGTCTATCTCCCTCCATCCATCATCTCTCTATCGCTCTCTCCATCCATTTCTTTCTTCCTTTCTTTTTCTCTCTTTCGTTCTATCTATCATCTATCTATCATCTATCTATCATCTATCTATATGTCAGTCTCTTCATCCATCCATCATCTCTATCTCTTTCTCCATCCCTTCCCTTCCTTCCTTCCTTCCTTCCTTCCTTCCTTCCTTCCTTCCTTCCTTCCTTCCTTCCTTCCTTTTCTTTCTTTCTTTCTTTTTCTTTCTTTCTTCTTTCTTTCTTTCTCTTTTTCTTTCTTTTTCTCTTTATTTCTATCTATACCTATCTATCTATCTATCATCTATCTATATATCTATCATCTATCTATCATCTATCTATATGTCAGTCTCTTCATCCATCCATCATCTCTATCTCTTTCTCCATCCCTTCCCTTCCTTCCTTCCTTCCTTCCTTTTCTTTCTTTCTTTCTTTTTCTTTCTTTCTTCTTTCTTTCTTTCTCTTTTTCTTTCTTTTTCTCTTTATTTCTATCTATACCTATCTATCTATCTATCATCTATCTATCTATCTATCATCTATCTATCATCTATCTATATGTCAGTCTCTTCATCCATCATCTCTATCTCTTTCTCCATCCCTTCCCTTCCTTCCTTCCTTCCTTCCTTCCTTCCTTCCTTCCTTCCTTCCTTCCTTCCTTCTCTTTCTTTCTTCCTTCCTTCCTTCCTTCCTTCCTTCCTTCCTTCCTTCCTTCCTTCCTTCCTTCCTTCCTTCCTTCCTTCCTTCCTTCCTTCTTTCTTTCTTTCTTTTTCTTTCTTTCTTTTTCTCTTTTTCTTTATTTCTATCTATCTATCATCTATCTATCTATCTATCTATCTATCTATCTATCTATCTATCATATATCTATATGTCCGTCTCTTCATCCATCCATCATCTCTATCTCTTTCTCCATCCCTTCTTTCTTTCTTTCTTTCTTTCTTTCTTTCTTTCTTTCTTTCTTTCTTTCTTTCTTTCTTTCTTTTTCTCTTTTTCTTTATTTCTATCTATATCTATCAATCTATCTTTCTATATCTATCTATCTCTATCATCTATATTTATTTATTTATTTATTTTATTACATTTATATACCGCCCTTTCCCGAAGGACTCAGGGCGGTTTACAGGGTGATTAAAAAACCAAAATACAAAAGTTAAAAACAAATTTTAAATTTTTTTATATGTCTGCCTATCTCCATCCATCCATCTCTCTCTCTCTCCATCTCTCTACCTCCAATCATCTGATCTGATCTATCTATCTATCTATCTATCTATCTATCTATCTCTATCATCTGTCTGCCTATCTCCATCCATCCATCCATCTCTCTCTCTCTCCATCTCTCTACCTCCAATCATCTGATCTGATCTGATCTATCTATCTATCTATCTATCTATCTATCTATCTATCTCTATCATCTGTCTGCCTATCTCCATCCATCCATCCATCTCTCTCTCTCTCTCCATCTCTCTACCTCCAATCATCTGATCTGATCTATCTATCTATCTATATATCTATCTATCTATCTATCTATCTATCTATCTATCTATCTATCTATCTCCATCATCTGTCTGCCTATCTCCATCCATCCATCTCTCTCTCTCTCCATCTCTCTACCTCCAATCATCTAATCTAATCTAATCTAATCTAATCTAATCTAATCTAATCTAATCTAATCTAATCTAATCTAATCTAATCTAATCTAATCTCTAATCTCCTTTCCATTGCAGGCTCAGGCAACGTCTGCACTTACCAAACTCAGCACCGAGAACCCGCCAGGATGAAAGGCGCCAGGATGAAAGGTGCCATTCAAACACGTCTTGCACTTTCGCTTCTGCGGGTGGAGAGGAGGAGAAAGTTCAGGCTCCCATGCTCATCTGAAAGGGTGGGTCTCCTTGCTCGAGCAAGGGGGTTGGACTAGATGACCGCCCGAGCTCCCTCCCGGCTCTCCTTTGCTACGATTCTGTCAGGCTCTCCTTGCTCGAGCAAGGGGGTTGGACTAGATGACCGCCTGAGATCCCTCCCGGCTCTCCTTTGCTCCGATTCTGTAAGGGTCTCTCCTTGCTCGAGCAAGGGGGTTGGACTAGATGACCGCCCGCGATCCCTCCCAGCTCCGTCCGTCCTCGGATTCTGTCAGGGTCTCCTGCAAGGAGGAGGGGGTTGGACTAGATGACCGCCCGAGGCCCCTCCCTGCTCTGCCCCTTCCACGATTCTGTAAAGGTTTCCTGCTGGAGGAGGGGGTTGGACTAGATGATCTCCAGGATCCCTCCCAGCTCTGCCCTTCTATGATTCTGGAAGGGACCCTGGAGGTCATCTAGTCCATCCCTCTGCTCGAGCTTGAGACCCTTACAGAATGACAGAGCTGGGAGGGACCTCGGAGGTCATCTAGTCCGACCCCCCGCTTGAGCAGGAGACCCTTACAGAATGACAGAGCTGGAAGGGACCCTGGAGGTCATCTAGTCCATCCCTCTGCTTGAGCAGGAGACCCTTACAGAATGACAGAGCTGGAAGGGACCCTGGAGGTCATCTAGTCCAACCCTCCACTCAAGCTTGAGACCCTTAGAGAATGACAGAGCTGGAAGGGACCCTGGAGGTCATCTAATCCAACCCCCTGCTCGAGCAGGAGACAGCGCCCACCCCTGGATCCGAAGGATCGTCTGATCTCTCGTCTCCACTTAAACCCTTCTGGCCTTCTCATTCCCCCCTTTGGACACCCCCCCACCCCCCCAAGGACGCTCACCTTCTTCACCTGGGCGGCCGTCGCCCCCAAAGCTAAGAGGACGCCCAAGATCAGCCAAAGGTGCTTCATGCTCGGTGTTGTTTCTCTGCTCTTTGACCTGGGAAGCCAGCGGTGACTCCGATCCCGTGACTCGGTCCCTCCCCTGAGCTGGCTCCAATCGCTTCCTCCCATCGACCGGAATCTGGCTGGAAGGAGAGTTGTTTACCGCCCGGGATGGTCACCAGAGAGTGACGCAAGAAGGGACCAGTGGCCGCTCGGTCAAAGAAAAATGGCATTGGAATAAACACGTTTCTCCTCCACCGTTCGTTCTTCTGCAGATGCGAACAGAAGACCGAATCACTGAAGACGAGAGTGGGAAGGGTCCTCGGAGGTCATCTAGCCCAACCCTCTGCTCGAACAGGAGATCCTTACAGAATGACAGAGTGGGAAGGGACCTTCGAGGTCTTCTAGTCCAACCCCCTCCTCCAGCAGGAAACCATTACAGAATTAGAGAGTGGGAAGGGACCTTAGAGGTCATCTAGTCCAACCCCCTGCTGCAGAAGGAGACCCTTCTCTCCTCTTCCTCCGAATGACAGAGTTGGGAGGGACCTCAGAGGTCTTCTAGTCCAGCCCCCCTGCTCGAATAGGAGAACCTTACCAAATGACAGAGTTGGAAGGGACCTTAGAGGTCTCCTAGTCCAACCCCCTCCCCAAGCAGGAAACCATTACAGAATAAGAGAGTTGGAAGGGACCTTAGAGGTCTTCTAGTCCAGCCCCCTGCTCAAGAGGAAGCCACTACAGAATGACAGAGGGGGAAGGGACCTTAGAGGTCTTCTAGTCCAGCCCCCTGCTTGAACAGGAGACCTTTCCAGAAGTAAAGAATCAGAGAGCTGGATGGGATCCTGGAGGTCTTCTAGTCCAACCCACACACACACCCCTCGAGCAGGAGACCCTTCCAGAATGATAGAACCACAGAGTGGGAAGGGACCCTGGAGGTCATCTAGCCCAGCCCCCTGCTCCAGCAGGAGAGACCCTTCTCTCCTCCACCTCCGAATAACGAGAATTGAGAGGGAGCTTGGAGGTCATCTAGTCCAACCCCCTGCTCCAGGAAGAGACCCTATTCTCCTCCACCTCCGAATCACGAGGATTGGGAGGGACCCTGGGGGTCATCTAGTCCAGCCCCCTGCTCCAGCAGGAGAGACCCTTCTCTCCTCCACCTCCGAATAACGAGAATTGAGAGGGAGCTTGGAGGTCATCTAGTCCAACCCCCTGCTCCAGGAAGAGACCCTTTTCTCCTCCACCTCTGAATCACGAGGATTGGGAGGGACCCTGGGGGTCATCTAGTCCAACCCCCTGCTCCAGCAGCAGAGACCCTTCTCTCCTCCACCTCCGAATCACGAGAATTGGGAGGGAGCTTGGAGGTCATCTACTCCAGCCCACCCCCGCTGGAGCAGGAGTTGGAGGGCACCCTGGAGGTCTTCCTAGTCCACCCCTGTTGACTTGGCCATCCCTGCTTTCTCTCCCGGCCTGTCTTCTCTCCCCTTCAGTGTCTTGACTGCTTTTTTTTTTAATTCTTCCTGGCTTCTAACGGGATGCTGACCGACATCCCCCTCACCCGCCCGCCCTTTCCAGTTGTGCGAAAGTGAAAGTGGAAAGGCAGCTCGATCTCTCCCTCTCCGCCCTGCCCCTCTCTTTCTGAGCAAATTTTGGCAACAACTGTAAAGGAAAAAAGAAGGTAAGGCGGTGGGGGTGGGGGTTGGGGGTGAAGCCAGGAGTGGGGAGGGTGTGTGTGGACAGATTAGGAGGGGGGGGAAAGGAGTTGGAGACCCCTGAGGTCAGAGCCTACCTAGAAGACCTCTGAGGTCGCTTCCCACTCGGTAATTCTGTAAGGATCTCCTGTTCGCGCCGGGGGTTGGGCTAGAAGACCTCCGAGGTCCCCTTCCAACTCTCATTCTGTAAGGATCTCCTGTTGGCCCCGGGGGGAGGGGCTGGGTTAGATGACCTCTGAGGTCCCTTCCAACTCTCATTCTGTAAGGATCTCCTGTTCGACCCGGGGGAGGGGCTGGGTTAGATGACCTCTGAGGTCCCTTCCAACTCTCATTCTGTAAGGATCTCCTGTTCGACCCGGGGGGAGGGGCTGGGTTAGATGACATCTGAGGTCCCTTCCAACTCTCATTCTGTAAGGATCTCCTGTTCGAGGGGGGGGCTGGGTTAGATGACCTCCGAGGTCCCTTCCAACTCTCATCTTCAGTGATTCGGTCTTTTGTTAGCATTTGCAGAAGAACACACGATGGAGGAGAAGCATGATCACTTCCGATCCCATTTGGGACAAGTGTTGAGTCCCTGAGCCCATTTTTTCTCTCTCTTTTTCTTTGACCGAGCGGCCACCGGTTCCTTCCTGCGTCGCTCTCTGGTGACCATCCCGGTGGTAAACAACTCTCCTTCCAGCCAGGTTCCCACCGACGAGAGGAAGAGATTGGAGCTAACTCAGGGGAGGGACCGAGTCAAAGGATCGGAGTCACCTCTCGCTTCCCAGGTCAAAGAGCAGAGAAACAACACCGAGCATGAAGAACCTTTGGCGGATCTTGGGCGTCCTCTTAGCTTTGGGGGCGACGGCCCCCCAAGGGAAGAAGGTGAGCTTCTTTGGGGGGGTGTCAAAAGGGGGGATGAGAAGATCAGAGGGGTTTAAGTGGAGACGAGTGATCAGACAATCCTTCGGATCCAGGGGTGGGCGCTGTCTCCTGCTCGAGCAGGGGGTTGGACTAGATGACCTGCAGGGTCCCTTCCAGCTCTGTCATTCTCTAAGGGTCTCCTGCTCGAGCAGGGGGTCGGACTAGATGACCTCCAAGGTCCCTCCCAGCTCTGTCATTCTGTAAGGGTCTCCTGCTCAAGCGGGGGGTCAGACTAGATGACCTCCAAGGTCCCTCCCAGCTCTGTCATTCTGTAAGGGTCTCCTGCTCAAGCGGGGGGTCGGACTAGATGACCTCCAAGGTCCCTCCCAGCTCTGTCATTCTGTAAGGGTCTCCTGCTCAAGCGGGGGGTCGGACTAGATGACCTCCAAGGTCCCTTCCAGCTCTGTCATTCTGTAAGGGTCTCAAGCTCGAGCAGAGGGATGGACTAGATGACCTCCAGAGTCCCTTCCAGCTCTGTCATTGTGTAAGGGTCTCCTGCTCAAGCGGGGGGTCAGACTAGATGACCTTCAGAGTCCCTTCCAGCTCTGTCATTCTGTAAGGGTCTCCTGCTCAAGCGGGGGGTCGGACTAGATGACCTCCAAGGTCCCTTCCAGCTCTGTCATTCTGTAAGGGTCTCAAGCTCGAGCAGAGGGATGGACTAGATGACCTCCAAGGTCCCTCCCAGCTCTGTCATTGTGTAAGGGTCTCCTGCTCAAGCGGGGGGTCAGACTAGATGACCTCCAAGGTCCCTTCCAGCTCTGTCATTCTGTAAGGGTCTCAAGCTCGAGCAGAGGGATGGACTAGATGACCTCCAAGGTCCCTTCCAGCTCTGTCATTCTGTAAGGGTCTCAAGCTCGAGCAGAGGGATGGACTAGATGACCTCCAAGGTCCCTCCCAGCTCTGTCATTCTGTAAGGGTCTCCTGCTCAAGCGGGGGGTCAGACTAGATGACCTCCAAGGTCCCTTCCACCAATCTTCCCTCTTCCCGCCATGGTAGGCTGCTACTCAGCATGCTGTGGGCCACCCTGGCAGCCCCTGGGAGTCAAAGGCCGGCTGTGACCACCTCTCCCCCGATTAGCTGGCCACCTGGGCTACGGGGAAGGACGGAGGTTCTGCTCACCCCAAAGGCTGGCAACCTGCCCGGCGCCGCTCACCTTGCCTGGAGCCACCCCTGGCTGTCGCCTTGGCCCCTCAGCCGCAGAAGGCGAGTGTGCCACCAGGGCTGGGGCCGAGAGACGGCAAAGATCCACACCGCTTGCTAGTTGTTTGCCTCTGGCCAGAGGCAAAGTTCCACGCCGGGCCAAAAGTGGACATTTGCCATCTTGCACGTTGCGGCAAATGTCCAGTTCAGCCCGGTGCGGGTGTTTGGCTCTGGCTGGAGGCAAACAGCCACCTCATGCATCGTGGCAAATGTCCAGTGAGGCGCAGCACAGCTGCTTGGCGAACGGCCACCTGGTGTGGTACGGGTGTGTCGTGGCAGAGGGCCGGTTTTGGGCACGTCGCGGCAGAGGGCCATTTTGGGGCGTGTTACGGCTGCTCGCCTCCTATTGTACTCTATTCCATTCCATTGAGGATGGCTGCAGCATTCTTATTTATCCAGAGCCTTCCAGCTCTGTCATTCGGTAAGGGTCTCAAACTTGAGTGGGGGGTTGGACTAGATGACCTCCAAGGTGCCTTCCAGCTCTGTGATTCTGTAAGGGTCTTCTGCTCGAGCAGGGGCTGGACTAGACGACCTCCAAGGTCCCTTCCAACTCTATTATTCCATGATTCTGCAAGGGTTTCCCGCCTGAGCAAGGGGCTGGACTAGATGAGCTCCAAGGTGCCTTCCAGCTCTGTGATTCTCTCTTGCAGGACACCAGAAGCGTCCACAAAACACAGGAGCTGAGCATGGCCCAGACAGGACACATCACTGACACCCCAGCCCTGGGCCGCCCCTTCCAGCTGGGGATGCTGTACGACTGCCGCAAGGATGCCCTGATCCCAGGTAGGAGGTGGAGGAGAGGCCGATGGGTGGGCATCCCTGTAGAAACTCTGGTGGGAAGGAGGCAATCTGGGCACACAGCCTGCTAGTAGTAACGGTGAGCTGAGTAGGACTCTCTCCCTGTGGATACGTATCCGGCTCTCGGTCACCCACACAGAGAAGGTCCAGCCCTCGCTACCAATCCCGGGGTGGGTTTCCTCCCCCCCCCCACAAAAAAATTAAAGTCACGCTAATGGTGCAGGATCCAAGCTGGCTCTGCTCGGGCAGCTACTCAGATTGTTGGCCGAGCAGGCACAAAAACAGCCAGGGAGGTGATTGAAGCCTGGGAAACAGGCGACTCGTCTGAGTTGATCAAGGCTGCCCGCAATTGCAGAAGCCGCACCGCCCTTGTCTTTTGCCTGTGCTACCCCCTAGTTCACCCCCCAAAAGGCCAGAAGCCCCACCAGCCTTTTCCTTTTGCCTGTCCTCTCAACCAGTTGGCTGTAGATGGGCTGAGACTCGTAGCTGGGGGCAAAGGAGGCGCGGACAAGGGTCCGTGTCTGAACGTCCCATTCCAGTGCTGATTTATCCCCAGCTTATCAAGTCCTTCGGCAGTCCCAGGAAACAACAGCCCAAGTCTTAAGACTCAGCCATCAGCACACCCCAACAATATCTTTTAAAAAAAACCCCACCGACAACAGGCACTGTAAACACCACACCCCAGAACAGCGCACAATCTGCTGGAGCAGGGGTGTCAAACTGCCGGCCCGCGGGCCGGACGCGTCATTCGGAAGCCATGCCCACCCCATTGCCGGCAATGGCAAAACCGTCCCGGTACATTCTGCGACGTCACGTGACATCGCGGGTTTGACGTGTCTGTGTGAGAGGGAAGTTCCCCGAAGATGGAGTCCAAAAGCTCGAAAGGCAAAAAAGCTCCGGTCCTGCTGACCGACCCAGATTAGATCCTGTGACATTCTCCTCAGAGATGTAGATTTGCCTTCATTCGCTCTCCTGGTTTGGAAAATGGCTAAAATAAAAGGCACTCGACATTCCCCTCCCACCCCACCCCAGAGGGGTGTCATGAGGGTGTTAAATTCCCACCTTGTGGCACTGGTGCCTTTCCAGGGGGCACGCCAGGACCCAGAAGATCCCTCTGAACCCCTGACGAAAACCATGGTTTCTCCAGGTCTTGAAATCTCTAGGTGCCTAGCAATAGCCTTCGAACTCAGACTTATATACCACTTCATACTACTTTACAGCTCTCTGTAAGTGGTTTAGTGTCAGGATATTGCTCTCAACGATCTGGATCCTCATTTTACCGACCTCGGAAGTATTGACTTTGAGCCAGTCAGGATTGAACAGCAATTCTGCTGTCTGACCACTGAGCAATTGAAGGAAGGAAGGAAGGAAGGAAGGAAGGAAGGAAGGAAGGAAGGAAGGAAGGAAGGAAGGAAGGAAGGAAGGAGAAAAGAGATGGAGAGAAAGGAGAAGAGGGAGGGAGGAAGAGAGGGAGGTGAAAAGAGAGGATGAGAAACAAGGAAGGGAAGGAACTCATATACTGCTTCACAGCCCTTTACAGCCATCTCTGAGCGGTTTACGGAGTTAGCCTCTCGCCTCCAACAACCTGGGTCCTCATTCTACCGACCTCGGAAGGACGGAAGGCTGAGTCAACCCTTGAGTCGGCGAGGATCGAACCTTGGGCGGTGGGCCAAATGAACATGCAATCCTTCATTTTCACCGCCGAGCCACCACGGCTCTTACCACAGCCATTCCCATTCCTCTCTACTCGGTCAAAAGCCTTTGGAATTTTGCACTATTTTGCCAAAGTGGTAGGTGGTTCCTCTGGGGATGGCCGGACAGAACAAACGAGGTCCCTCTCTGTGAAAAAGGAAGTCTCTATTGTCCCAGCCCTCTGTGTCCTCTATCCAGTTCCAGGCGTTTCGGAAGTCTGCTTTCCAATTTCCCTTCCTGTCTTCTTCTCTTCCATGCAGGCGTCACCCTTTGGAACTACAGCTCTCTGCAGAAGGACCTGACCATCAAGCCACAGCCCAAGACCGAATTGGGAATCATTGTGTCCGACAGCATTGGTGACAAGGCCTCCGCCATGGACATCTCAGCATCGCTCAAGGCCAGTTTCATGGGGGGGCTGGTTGAAGTAGGAGGATCGGCCAAGTATCTTCACAATACCAAGAATTCCAAGCAACAGGCCAGAGTCACCATTCACTACAAAACCACCACCAGGTATGAGCAGCTGACCATGAGCCATCTAGGAATCCAGACTGTCTCCTACCCAGAAGTTTTTGAGCAGGGCACGGCCACCCACGTGGTCACCGCCATCCTCTATGGAGCCCAGGCTTTCTTCGTGTTTGACCGAGAAGTTTCCACAAACGAGACGGTAAAAAATATTCAAGGAAGTCTCCAGGTTACAATTCAGAAGCTGATATCAGTCCCAGGAGAAGCAGAGGACAAGCTAAACGAAGAGGAGAAAGAGAATGCTCGGAAGTTCAGGTGCAACTTCCACGGAGACTTTTCTCTGGAGAAAAATCCAGTCACTTTCGAAGACACCATAAAAGTTTACGAAATTCTACCAAAATTGTTAGGGAGAGATGGAGAGAAGGCTGTGCCTATGAGGGTCTGGCTCTACCCGCTGACCAAACTGGACCCCAAGGCAGCTAAAATGGTCCGTGAGATCAGCCTAGAATTAGTCTTTGATGCTGAAAAGATCTTGGAGGACCTGAACGAAATCCAGATGCAAAGCAACGATCTAGCCAACGATCCCATTGCTGAGACCTTCCCTGAGATCAAGAGAAAGATCCAGCAGTTCAAAGATCTGTGCAAGCAACACAAGCAGACTTTCCAGAAACAGCTGGCCAGTGTGTTGCCTTCCATCCGGGGTGGAGGGCAGGAGGAATCGACCCTGGTGGACATATTGATGTCCGTCAACCAGTCGCCCTTCAACCGTCAAAAGCTCTCTGAATTTCTGGACACCAAGAAAAAAGAAATGAATTTTGTCAAATCTTATCTGACTATTCTAAGTGAAATACAAGTTATCTCTTCCCAGAACAAGATGCACGAAATATTTCTTGACCCTCAAAATTTATACGTGGTGTCCTTTGTATTCACTTCCTTATACGAAGAGGAGCCATTTCTGTTGAGCTTAAAGCACTGGCTTCAGGAGCGATTCTTGCAAGAACAAGCTAAGTCCACAAGGGCCACTCCTGGGGTGAAGAAAGGCAAGGCCTGGTTTGAGGACCAGGAGAGGATGCGGAACGCTCGCCAAGCTGCCAGATCCATCCAACACTTTTTCAGTGTCAACCGATCAAATGAGAAGGTCCGCTTTGTCGTGGCCTCACTCCCAGATGTGAAGACCCCAGGAACTTCAATATACCTTTATGAAGACGGAGAGCTGGTCAGCAAGAACTTTGAGTTGCCCTCCAAACCTCTCCCTTTCCTGATTTCTGAACTGAGACACGACAGCATTCAGCTGAAGTTTCAGCCCGCTGAATACGGGATGGCTACAATCTCCAGCTATCTGGTAAAGTACAAGACTGCAGGGGAGGAGAACTGGAAGACCGTGAGGACAGAGGATGCCGGGGCGTTATTCCTGCTGAAAGATCTGCCTCTAAACACAGAGTACCAGTTCCAGTATGCTGCGTGTTGCAAGCTTGGCTGTAGTAAAACCAGTGACCTGAGCCCACCCATAAAGACCCTTCCCGTCAGCCCTCCTGAGAAATTAAGAAAGTTCCCCACAGGATCTTCTGCCGTCTCTGTCACCTGGATGAGTCCCAGCATCGTTGCCTCAGGAGTTGTGGTCAAGGAGTACAAGGTGGAGTACAGAACAGTGGAAGATGATCGTGGAAATGACCATTGGAGTGAAGAAAGGACCTGGAGAAAGTCTTATCTGCTTAAAGGTCTGAAGCCCCAGGTGGTGTATAGAATACGGGTGTCAGCCGTGTGTGATAATGGAGCTGTGAGTTTCCCCAGCGAGGAGATGGAGATCTCCAACGTTGCCCACCGGTTCATTCAGAAAAGCTCCCTGGTGGAGGGCAGCCATCCATTAGTGTTCGCTCTTCCTCTGGAGAAATCACAAATAACTTCCTACACCTCCTCTCTCTTTTATGAGCTTGGAGATGTGAACAAGGACGTGCCCAACAAAGCGATCTTGGTGATGGGAACAACACCGTCTGAAACAAACACTTTGATCAACCAGATGATCAATTATATCCTGGGCGTCCAGTGGGAAGATAATTTCCGATTCAAATTCCTTCATGAAACTCCTCCGAGAAGCAAAGCTGGGAGCGCGGAATGGGAAGTCACTGTCTACACTGTGCACCATCAGGAGGGTTTTCGAATTCCCTATTCTCTCACAATAATTGACACTCGAGAATTTGGTAGCGTAACAATGGAAGAGAAACAGGTGAGGCGGCATCTCCAAGAATTTGTCTCCATCGCAGAGTACCCAGGCCGGTTTAGTGCCATCTTCCTGGTGGCCCAGGCTCACCTTGTCCATCCAGTTCACTCCCAGAAATTCATCTTTGATTCCATCCTCTCAATGAGAGGAAAAGAGATAGCGCATAACGTCCAACTCCTGGTCACATTTGCAGATGGGGGGACCTCACCTGTCCTGATGGCTGTTAAGGAGGTTGACTTACTGGGTGATCGAGACGAGTTGGGAATCCCTCTCCAGTTCAGATTCAACCATTCAGCCCTCCTTACTCACCAGGAAAATGAAGGAAGCCCTAATGCTACTGCTGAAGCATCCTGGGAAAAGAGCAACGAGAGCATGAAGGATTTCTTTGACTCGTTAATGATTCTGGAAGAGAAAAGTTTAAAAGTTTAACCTCGACCGAGGAGGTCCTCACCGAGCCTCAGGAGCTGGAAGCTGCTCTTAGAAAGTCCTCCCTGTCCTAAGATTGAGAAACTTCAACCAAATCTTAGTGAGATTACAAACGATCCATTGGCCGATGGATCGGCTTCGGCCTCCCGGTACTTGGAGGAATTTCAGATTACAGGCAATTCAAGATGACAAGCAAAATCTCCATACAGAAGATCTTAAGGAGGTCCGAGAAGATGTGCAGCTAAAGATCCGATGCGCTGCTGGGATGGAAGAAGAGTTCAACCAGTGGAGCGAGGGGATCACTTGCATCTGTCCTATGAAGACACCTGACATGGGAAATGGATCCCCTCCCTTAGCACTGATGATGTTACCTAGTTGGGTCATGAAATGTCTGCAAGAAATCCACCAAGCTCAGAGAGCACCAGGGACCCCTTAGATTTATTTTTTTCTTCTTCCTCCTCCTCCTCCTAGCATTGATGATGTTGCCTAGTTTGATCATGAAACATCTGCAAGAAAACAACCAGTCCCACAGAGTGCCGAGGACAGGAAATTCTCCTGGAGGCTAAACTACCAAATACACGGACTGAAGCCGACATTACTTTAATACCCAAAGAAGACTCTGATTTAACGCAAATAAAAAAATTATAAACCAGCATCATTATTAGATGTAGATTACAAAATCTTTGCTTCAATAATGGCAGAAAGACCAAAGAAATTTTTGATCGAATTTATACACAGAGATTCAAATAGTTTCTTACCTAAAAGACAGATAGAAAATAATCGAAGAATGATTCTTGATGTGTTAAAGAGTAGTACGAAATTCATTCAGGGAAACAGATGGCTTTAATATTCCTTGATGCACCGAAAGCGTTTGACAACGTAAACTGGCAATTTATGTTTGAGCAGTTTGCAGAAGTGGACTTTGGGAAAAACGTTATAAATGTAATCCAAACAATTTATTGCAAACATATTGCCCAAAATAATTCTAAATGGAGATCGTACAGAAAACTTCGATATTAAAAAGGGCACAAGAGAGGGATGCCCATTATCTCCAGTACTATTTATAGTAACACTGGAAGTCCCGAATAGAAACATCAGACAAGATACAGAAATTAAAAGATTGAAGATAAAAGATGAAAATTTCAAATTACAAGCATTTGTAGATGACTTGGTTTTTACACTGGAAGATCCACTGGAAACAAGCACTAAACCTCTGGAGAAAATAGGAAAAAAATGGAGAAGTGGCAAGGTTGACAACAAACAGAGAAAAGACCAAAGCGCTAACAAAGAATTTAACAGAAAAACAAAAAAAAAATCAACTAACAAAAAAACAACAACAACAAATCTTCAAATAGTTAAAAGAGGTTAAGTGCTTGGGAATTTATCTAACAGCAAGATGTGTAACAGTAAAAGAAGGTAACTATGTAAGACTGCTAAAAGAAATAAAATTGGATTTGGAAAAGTGGAAAAAGCTTCAACTTTCAACGTTGGGGAGAAAGAATAGCAACGGTGAAAATGAATACCTTACCGAAAACGCTCTTTTTATCTCAAACGATTCCTGTGAGGCTGGGGAAAAAAGCCTTCTTTGATGAACTGAACGCAATAACGCTGAAATTCATCGGGAAAGGGGGGAAAAAGGTAGAATTAAAGTGAAAATGCTACAAGAAGCAAAAGACAGTGGAGGATTTGGACTGCCGGATTGGAGGTTATACGACCAAGCAACCGTTCTAACATGGCTGAAAGAATGGATAATGCTTGGAGATAAAAGACTATTGCACCTAGAGGGGCATGAAACGTCTGCAAGAAATCCACCAAGCTCAGAGAGCATCAGGGACCCTACAATCCTTTCTTTCTCTTTTTCTTTCTTTCTTTCTTTCTTTCTTTCTTTCTTTCTTTCTTTCTTTCTTTCTTTCTCTTTCTTTTCTTTCTTTCTTTCTTTCTTTCTTTCTTTAAGTTTAAGTTTTATTTAATTTGTATACCGCCCTTCTCCTTGGTAGGGACTCAGGGCGGTTCACAGGGCATATATAAAAAAGACAATACAAAAATTAAAAAAGATTAAACCCATGCCCAGTTAAAAACAGTAATACAAATCTAAAACGACAAATTAAAACCCATAATCCCCCGTCAGGCCAGACCAGCCATTTCAAATAGATGGGTCTTCAGGCCACGACGGAAAGTTCGGAGGTCTGGTGCCGTCCGGAGCTCCACCGGCAGTTGGTTCCATAATGCCGGAGCGCCCACAGAGAAGGCCCTCCCCCTGGGGGCCACCAGTCGGCATTCCTTGACTTTCTTTCTTTCTTTCTTTCTTTCTTTCTTTCTTTCTTTCTTTCTTTCTTTCTTTCTTTCTTTCTTTCTTCTTTCTTTCTTTCTTTTTCTTTGGGTCACAAAATGTCTGCAAGGAAACCACCCTGCTCAGAGAACATCAAGGACCCCACAGTCCTTTTTTCCTCCTCTTCCTCCCTTCTAGCACTGATGTTCCCTAGTTTGGTCATGAAACGTCTGCAAGAAATCCACCAAGCTCAGAGAGCATCAGGGACCCTACGATCCTTTCTTTCTCTTTCTTTTTCTTTCTTTCTTTCTTTCTTTCTTTCTTTCTTTCTTTCTTTCTTTTTCTTCCTTCCTTCCTTCTCTCTTTCTTTCTTTCTTTTTCTTCCTTCCTTCCTTCTCTCTCTCTCTCTCTCTTTCTTTCTTTTTTTTTCTTTTTTTTTCTTTCTTTCTTTCTTTCTTTCTTTCTTTCTTTCTTTCTTTCTTTCTTTCTTTCTTTCTTTCTTTTTCTTTGGGTCACAAAATGTCTGCAAGGAAACCACCCAGCTCAGAGAACATCAAGGACCCCACAGTCCTTTTTTTCCTCCTCTTCACAGTCCTCCTCCTCCTCCTCCTCTTCCTCCCTTCTAGCACTGATGATGTTCCCTAGTTTGGATATGAAACGACTGCAAGAAAACAACCAAGCTCAGAGAGCAACGAGGACTATTTTCTATTAGTAGAATTCCATTTGCTAAGGGCTCATAATGGGGGGGGGGGCTCTTTCTGTCCACCTTCAGACCAAACCGAAAAAGCCATATATTTTATCTAAGGGGCTTGCCCGGTGAGCTCACTGGGCCACCTCCAATTGCTGACCTCACACGCTGCCTATATTCTGTACTTGGAAATAAAACTTCATCTCCTCATCAAGCAACTGCCTCCGTTCTGCATCCATTTTCTTAGCTGATTCTCCTTCTAACAATGCCTAAGACAAAACTAGAACTCCCAGCCTCCCGGACTGCAATTAATGCCCAGAAACCCGAAGCACACGGCCTGCTGGTAACTGTTAGCTGGGCAGGACCTTCTCCCTGGTAATGTGTAGCCAGCCCACGGTCAAGCAGGCGACAGATCCAGCCACAATGACCAATTATGGCCTGTGTTTCCTCCTCCACCCTGAAAGCAGAATTACTGATATAGTGTCGAAAAGGGGTCTTCAAACTTGGCCCTTTTGTGACTTGTGGACTTCAACTCCCAGAATTCCTCAGCCAACTGAGGAATTCTGGGCGTTGAAGTCCACAAGTCACAAAAGGGCCAAGTTTGAAGACCCCCTGTCGTAAAGCATCCTGGCTGAGGAATTCTGGGAGTTGAAGTCCACAAGTCATAAAAGGGCCAAGTTTGAAGACCCCCTGTCGTAAAGCATCGTGGCTGAGGGATTCTGGGAGTTGAAGTCCACAAGTCATAAAAGCGCCAAGTTTGAAGACCCCCTGTCGTAAAGCATCGTGGCTGAGGAATTCTGGGAGTTGAAGTCCACAAGTCATAAAAGGGCCAAGTTTGAAGACCCCTGTTGTAAAGCATCCTGGCTGAGGAATTCTGGGAGTTGAAGTCCCCAAGTCATAAAAGGGCCAAGTTTGAAGACCCCTGCCGTAAAGCATCCTGGCTGAGGAATTCTGGAAGTTGAAGTCCACAAGTCATAAAAGGGCCAAGTTTGAAGACTCCTGGTTTAGAAAATGTCCCAGAGGTGTTTTTTTCCAGAGGCAGCTGGACTTCCCAGATGGCCTCTGACCCCTCTTTCAAACCAGCGGTCCTCTTGGTCCAAAATGGGGACTTTGCTGTCTTCAAAACAGTGGCCTTGGTCTTTCAAAGGCAGGTGCGCTACTGAATCCGGTCCTGATGGGTTTGTTCTCCTAGGTTGTATAGGAAAATAAATAAAGGTTATTCTTTTATAAATGTTAAAAAGGATAGGAACATCTCAAGGTTGCGAGTAAAGCAAGATATGTAGTGATGGATGTAAGGAAGTTGTTACAATAAGTCTTTTGGATGTAAAAGTTCAAAGAAGATCTTTTAGAAATGTAAATGACGTCAAAGACTAAGTTTTTTTTTAGGGGTAACATGTACCAAGAAAAGAAAGTATAAATGCCTGGTTTGAAACTTGTTCAGCGCGCTCTTTGAACCCAATCCAACTTGGGAAGGGTCTAAGAGGCCGCGTTTGCAAACGCTTTTTATTTTTTTATTTTCAATTTTCTTTTCAATAAAACTTTGCCTTTGTTAACCAGACTTGTCTTTTGAGTTGTGAGTATCAAATTTTGGGCTTTTAAATCTCACAGTTGCGCTGTGAGCTTGTGAGGTGGCCGTTTTTGTTTCCCCAATGTACATGGGCCGATCTGTATTGAGGGGAAACAAAACCACCACTTCACAAATGCATGACACAAAACAGGAGAAGAAACAGGCCATCTACAACTCTATCTACCCTTGACTGTTCCAGCTACTGAATTCCATATCCTAACACAAACCATGGCTTAATGCGGGGTGGGAATCAGTGTCATGGATCTCAACCTTCATCGAAATGGGTGTGGCTGTCTCCCTGGACTTTAGAGGGTGGTTAGTGTGCAATGTAAGGGACGCGGTGGCTCAGTGGGTTAGGACACTGAGCTTGCCGATCAGATGGTCAGCAGTTTGGCGGGTCGAATCCCGAGTGCCGCGTAACAGAGTGAGCGCCTGTTACTCGTCCCAGCTTCTGCCAACCTAGCAGATCGAAAGCACGTAAAAATGCAAGTAGAAAAATAGGGACCACTACGGTGGGAAGGTAACAGCGTTCCGTGTGCCTTTGGCGTCTAAGTCACGCCGGCCACATGACCACGGAGACGTCCTCAGACAAACGCTGGCTCTTCGGCTTTGAAACGGAGATGAGCACCGGCCCCTAGTGTTGGAAACGACTAGCACGTGTGTGGGGGGGGAACCTTTACCTTTACCTAGTGTGCAAATCTTGCCCAGGAGAAGATAAATGTTGCAGGGACAGGGGGGTTGGGTGTTTCTCCGTTTCCCGTTCAGGCAGCCCAAGAACAGATAATCGAAAGCTGAAGGAGCCGAGCTGGCATCTCTGGGCTGAGGGAGAAATAGATAACCAGGCCCAGGGAAGAGACTGGGCCCACTGCCAGCCAACTCCATGCACCTTCCCTCTGCCATCCTCAAGGAGAATTACCACCGCCACTGCACTTTTTCCAGGAGTGGGCCTAGGCCAGGCTCTGGAGGGGCAAACCGCCCTGACTGGGGGTGAGGAGAGGGGAGCTCTGAGACCTCTTCTTTCTCCAGAGGGGGAGGCTTAGCAAAATGGGGCCAACTCTCTGAACTATGGCAGCTCCATTTCCTTTCATTCAAGCTTAATTCCTCCAAGACAATGAACTGGAGGTTCTGCCTTGGGTCAGCCAAATAACTGGACGAGTCGAAAAAGTTCAGCTGGCATCTCTGGGCTGAGGGAGAACTAGATGCCAGGCCCAAGGAAGAAACTAGATGCCAACCCCAGGCACCCACCCTCTGCACCCCTCAAGAAGAACTACCCCCACTATCAACACTGCCCTTCTTCCAGGAGTGGGCCTAGGCCAGGCTCTGGAGGAGCAAAACCCGCATTGGGCAGGCGGGGATCTGAGATGGATGGAAGAGGGAGGGAGGCAGGGAGGCAAAGAGAGCAGGGCTTCTCAACATGCTGGCTAGGGAATTCTGGGAACTGAAGTCCATCCACCTTCAAGTTGCCAAGAATGAGAAGCAGCTGGATGGATGGATTGCAAAGATAAATGGAGGGATGGAGGGAGAGAGAAAGAGATCAGAGCTTCTTCCAGGAGTGGGCCTAGGCCAGGCTCTGGAGGAGCAAAACCCCCGATTGGGCAGGTGGGGGTTCTGGGAGGGAGGGAGAGAAAAAGATCAGTTTCTCAACGTGCTGATTGGGGAATTCTGGGAATTCAAGTTGCCAAGAATGAGAAGCAGCTGGATGGATTGCAAAGATGAACGGAGGAATGAAGGAAGGGAGAGAGAGAAAGAAATCAGAGCTTCTCAACATGCCAGCTGGGGCATGCTGGGAGTTCAAGTCCACCCACTTTCAAGTTCCCAAGGATGAGACACAGCTAGTCTTTACTACATCTACATAAATATATTTTAATATTCAAACTTACTTTTGCCATCAGCCAGAAAGAAAACAACAACAACATACAAGATAAGTCAGGAACATCCTGAGGTAAAATTAAACAAATCGCACAGCAGCTGGCCTGGTGAAGTCAGAGAGACTAGCACAGACTTGTAGTCTTTTATATATCTATATAAATATATTTAACATTCAAACATATAATTGTTGGTCATAATCCAGAAAGGAAAAAAAACACAACAGTCAAGAACCCAGGAAAATCCTGAGGTAAACTAAACAGCAGGCAGAACACAGAGAAGAAAAAAGGCGGGGGGGAAGGGAAACGCCCCTTTTACACTTGCGGCAACCAATCACAGCACAGAGCGCCTCCTGCAGCAGCAGACCAAAAACAGTCAGGATGATCCTGAGGTAAATGAAACCGCAGGCCGAAGCCAGAGAAGAAAAATGGCGGGGAAAAAGGGAGGCGCCCCGTTTATACTGGCCCCGACCTCTTCCTCTCAGCGACGGGAACCTGGCCAGAAGAAGAAGAGCTCTTTAACTCTGGGACGTGGATGGATGGATGAGAAAGAGGGAGGGAGGGAGGTAGAGAAGAGCAGGGCTTCTCAACGTGATGGCTGGGGAATTCTGGGAGCTGAAATCCACCCATTTTCAAGTGGCAAAGGATGAGGAACATTTGGACGGGCAGAATGAGGGATGGGTGGAGGCATGGATTGAGGGGGAGGGAATGGGTGGATGTACGGAGTGAGATAGATCAGAGCTTCTCAACATACTGGCTGGGGCATGCTGGGAGTTGGAAGTCCACCCACTTTCAAGTGGCCAAAAATGAGAAACAGCTGGATGGATTGAGGGAGAGAGGGAAAGAGACCGGCTTCTCAACATACTGGCTGGGGCCTGCTGGGAGTTGGAAGTCCACCCACTTTCAAGTGGCCAAAAATGAGAAACAGCTGGATGGATTGAGGGAGAGAGGGAAAGAGACCGGCTTCTCAACATACTGGCTGGGGCATGCTGGGAGTTGGAAGTCCACCCACTTTCAAGTGGCCAAAAATGAGAAACAGCTGGATGGATTGAGGGAGAGAGGGAAAGAGACCGGCTTCTCAACATACTGGCTGGGGCATGCTGGGAGTTGGAAGTCTACCCATTTTCAAGTGGCCAAAAATGAGAAACAGCTGGATGGATTGAGGGAGAGAGGGAAAGAGACCGGCTTCTCAACATAGTGGCTGGGGCATGCTGGGAGTTGGAAGTCCACCCACTTTCAAGTGGCCAAAAATGAGAAACAGCTGAATGGATTGAGGGAGGGAAAGAGACCGGCTTCTCAACATAACTGGCTGGGGCATGCTGGGAGTTGGAAGTCCACCCATTTTCAAGTGGCCAAAAATGAGAAACAGCTGGATGGATTGAGGGAGGGAAAGAGACCAGCTTCTCAACATAACTGGCTGGGGCATGCTGGGAGTTGAAGTCCACCCATTTTCAAGTGGCCAGGAGGCTATGAAAGTCTGGAGGGATGTTTGCCTCCCCAAGTCTGGCGGGGGGGGGGGGGGGGAGGAGGAGAGGTCTTTCCACCAGGAGCCTCTCTCCCTCCCCCCTCCTTTCTGAAGATGGGACAAGTGGTCAGCCAGAAGCTGGAACTTCCTTCCACCCCTGCCCATTTCCCGTTGAATAAAAGCGAAAGTGGAAGTTGGCGAGAGGGAAGATTCTTCGGGGAGAAGCTTTCTAGCCCAGTCTGTATTTAGCCTGTAGGCAGTAGCTGCAGAGGAAGAGGAAGGTAAGAGGACCCAGGTATGTCGGAGGGACAGGCAGAGAGAGGGCCAATGGGGGGGGGAGGGAGGGAGGGAGAAGGCCAGCTTCTCTGGAGTTGGGGGGGGAGAAAAGTTTTGTGCGATCAAGCTCTCAGCCAATGCTTGCGGAGCTCCTGTGGCCCTAAAGGTCGCCAGCTTGTCAAGCGCCTGAATTCTGATCCTGCCACCAGGAGAGAGGAGGCATCCAGGCTGCCCATTCCCCCCTCTCCCTGTTCTAAACCAAGGTATTAGGAGTTCCCTTCCTCTTTCTGCAGGTAAACGGTTTAGCTGTGAAGCCAGGGCTGTGACGCCTCTGTGGCTTGTTGTGAGGGCCTGCCCGTGTCTGACACTTCCCCGAGCCTCCCCCAAGGGACTTTGGGCTTGGCAGATCTCCCCCTGTTGACTTAGAGCTGAGAGCAGAGCCTTGTGGTGGGGCTGGGCAGAGGAAACAGCCTGTAACTTTCCGAGAGGGCTGAGAATGGGGCTACTTGCTGCCGGAGGAAAAGAGTCCCATGATCCACAGCTTGACCGACAAGCATGGACAGCTTTGAATAATCTCCGCCAATGTGGGGACCTGATTCTCCTGCCTAGAACATAGAATCACAGGCTGGAAGGGACCTCAGAGGTCTTCTAGTCCAATCCCCTGATCAAAAAGGAGACCCTTATAGCAAGGCTTTTCAACCTTTTCACCCATTGTACCACTTTTAGGATATGGCAACATCCGAGGACCACCAGTCGCCTAGCTCCAGCCATTTCTCGCTCAGGCTTGTGCGGTGCTGCCACCAGTTCAGCTCATTCCCCTCCCCCGCTACCACTTTTCTAGGATGGTCGTGTACCACCTGCCAGGTGCCAATGTACCATAGGTGGTACCTTTACGACTGGTTGAAAAGCCCTACCTTATAGAATCATAGGAGGAGGTAGCTGGAAGGGACCTCGGAGGTCTTCTAGTCCAACCCCCTGATCAAGAAGGATACCAAGCGGTGAAACAGTTGTCTAGTCTATTTTGGAAAACCTCCCAAGCAGAGAGATTTTTTTTGTGGAATTAAATCTTCCTCTTTTCTCCCTATTTAAACACATTTGAAGCCTGGGAAAGGCTCCAAGTAGCAGAAAGGATTTCTCGTCTTGGATTCTTCATGTTCTCTGAACTTGACATTTGTCAGTTTGTTCTGGAAAATGTAGCTGGATGAGATGAAATTCCCTCGGCTTCCTGGCTATTTCTGAAGTTCCTTCCTCTTTGAGGTATGTCCTTTTCAGCCTCAGGAAACATTTGAGCAAATGTTTAAACACGGACGTTCCCAGGGCACCAAACTTCCTTTCGTCTCCCCTAGAAACAGCAAAGATTTTTGCTTATTGTTAGGAAGAGTCTGGACAGCCATTTGTCCAGAATGGTATCCCATTTCAGACCAGTGTCTAGTCTCTTTTTAAGAATCTCCAGTGATAGAGCACGATTTCTGGAAGCAAGCTGTTCCACTGGTTAATTGTCTGAACAGAACAGAATAGAATAAAATTAAGAATAGAACAGAACAAGAATAGAATATATAGAATAGAACAAGAAATAAGAATAGAACAGAACAAGCATAGAATAGAAATAAAAATAGAATAGAATAGAATTAAGAATAAAATAAAACAGAACAAGAATAGAATAGAATATATAGAATAGAATAGGAAATACGAATAGAACAGTAAAATAGAATAAGAAATAAGAATAGAACAGAACAAGAATAGAATAAAATAAAATAGAAAGAAATAAGAATAGAACAGAACAAGAATAGAATACAATAGAAGTAAGAATAGAACAGAACAAGAATAGAACAGAACTAGAATAGAATATATAGAATAGAATAAGAAATAAGAATAGAACAGAACAAGCAGAATAGAATAGAAATAACAGAATAGAATAGAATTAAGAATAAAATAGAACAGAACAAGAATAGAATAGAATATATAGAATAGAATAAGAAATACGAATAGAACAGTAGAATAGAATTAAGAATAAAATAGAACAGAACAAGAATAGAATAGAATAGAAAGAAATAAGAATAGAACAGAACAAGCATAGAATAGAAATAAAAATAGAATAGAATAAAGAATAAAATAAAACAGAACAAGAATAGAATAGAATATATAGAATAGAATAAGAAATACGAATAGAACAGTAAAATAGAATAAGAAATAAGAATAGAACAGAACAAGAATAGAATAAAATAAAATAGAAAGAAATAAGAATAGAACAGAACAAGAATAGAATACAATAGAAGTAAGAATAGAACAGAACAAGAATATATAGAGTAGAATAAGAAATAAGAATAGAACAGAACAAGAATAGAACAGAACTAGAATAGAATATATAGAATAGAATAAGAAATAAGAATAGAACAGAACAAGCAGAATAGAATAGAAATAACAGAATAGAATAGAATTAAGAATAAAATAGAACAGAACAAGAATAGAATAGAATATATAGAATAGAATAAGAAATACGAATAGAACAGTAGAATAGAATTAAGAATAAAATAGAACAGAACAAGAATAGAATAGAATAGAAAGAAATAAGAATAGAACAGAACAAGGATAGAATACAATAGAAGTAAGAATAAAATAGAACAGAACAAGAATATATAGAATAGAATAACAAATAAGAATAGAACAGAACAAGAATAGAATTGAGTAGAACAAGAATTAAGAATAAAATAGAACAGAACAAGAATCGAATATAGAATAGAATAAGAAATACGAATAGAACAGAACAAGAATAGAATACAATAGAATTAAGAATAGAACAGAACAAGAATAGAATAGAAGGAAATAAGAATAGAACAGAACAATAGAATACAATAGAAGTAAGAATAAAATAGAACAGAACAAGAATATATAGAATAGAATAAGAAATAAGAATAGAACAGAACAAGAATAGAATAAAGAGTAGAACAAGAATAGAATAAATAGAAAGAAATAAGAACAGAACAATAGAATTAAGAATGGAACAGAACAAGAATAGAATAGAATAGTGTTCTGTACCAGCCTGCTACCGGCCCTGCAGCAAAAGCAGGGACGACCCCTTTACAAACGGCAAGAGGCTGGAATTAAGCCTGCCAAATTTATTCACATAAAACAAGAGCAAGACAAGACACCAACCATAAAACACGAGCTAAGAAGCAGGAACAATCCAAGCGGTTGCCTTCAGCAAACCAGCCCTCCCACACATTCCCCTTAAATACAGTTCAGGGCATGGCCTCTCTGAGCCTCCTTCCGAGGTGCCCCATTGCCTCCCTCTGTTTACTCCTGACTGACTGCCTCCTGCGTCGGGCGTCCTTGAACAGGGCCAGCTGTGGGTCATCTTCATCCACGCTGTCAGGCTCACACAGCTGGGTCTGCATCGTGACCAGATGAGAGGGGCCTTGCTGGGGGCTCTCATCAAGCTGTCCAATCCCCTCAGCAAGCTCTTCAACACCCTCCTCCTCTGAGTCATGCAACCCAACTGCCGAACCCACAGGCTGACCCTGAATCACAACAAATAGAAAGAAATAAGAATAGAACAGAACAAGAATAGAATAGAATTAAGAATAAAATAGAACAGAACAAGAATATATAGAATAGAATAAGAAATAAAAATAGAACACAAGAATAAAATAGAATTAAGAGTAGAACAAGAATAGAATAGAATAGAAAGAAATAAGAATAGAACAGAACAAGAATTGAATTGAATTAATAGAACAGAACAACAAGAATAGAATAGAATATATAGAATAGAATAAGAAATAGGAATAGAAGATAACAATAGAATAATATAAGAAATAAGAATAGAAGACAACAATAGAATAGAATAAGAAATAAGAATAGAACAAAACAAGAATAGAATAAAATAGAATAGACCTTGGAGGTCTTCTAGTCCAGCCCCCCGCTCAAGCAGGAGAACCTATACCGTCTCAGGCTCGGCCTGCTTGCACCTTGTTTTAAGAACTGCATCCCCAGTGTGTGTGTCAACGACTGCTTTTGCCTTGCTCGGAGGGCTGTTCTTGGCTTGCACTGGCCCTGATGGTTCTCCCTTCAGACCTGCCTTGCCTTGGGCCCCGTCTTGCTTCGAGAAGGGCTCTTTGCCTTTCGGTTTGGAACTGGGCCCTTGTTGTGCGCACTGCGTTCACCTTTTGTTCCCCTCTGCTCCTGTTGGCAGTTGCTCCTTGCCTTGCACCTTTGCCGTGCTCCGAGGACGGCCCTTGCCGTATGCCTGGACCTCAGCCTTGGGGCCTTGCCGGGTAATCTAGGGGCTGTTGTTTGGGGGACTGAGGCCATTGGTTTAACCTTCCCAAGAGAAATAAACAACCGTCTGGAGGCCTGTCTGGCGTTGCCCAACGGGTCCTAACGGTGAAGGAATCCCCTTCCCCAAACTCTTTACAGGGGTGGGTTTGGGGAGCAGGTAAGTGGTATAAGGGACGCGGTGGCTCAGTGGGTTAGGACGCTGAGCTTGTCGATCTGAAGGTCGGCAGTTTGGCGGGTCGAATCCCGAGTGCCGCGTAGCAGAGTGAGCGCCTGTCACTCGTCCCAGCTTCTGCCAACCTAGCAGTTCGAAAGCACGTAAAAATGCAAGTAGAAAAATAGGGACCACTCCGGTGGGAAGGTAACAGCCTTCCGTGCGCCTCTGGCGTCTAGTCATGCCGGCCACATGACCACGGAGACGTCCTCGGACAAGCGCTGGCTCTTCGGCTTTGAAACGGAGATGAGCACCGGCCCCTAGAGTCGGAAACGACTAGCACGCGTGTGCGGGGGAACCATTACCATTACCATTAAGTGGCACTTGCTGGTTAGTGTGTGGGGTGTAGCCTGTGCCCACCGGCTGCTCCTGGCGGTCCTCATACTGCGGAATTCTCCGGCGGCCTTTCTGCTGCCCAAAGCAACTGGGGGTCCGTGAGGGACACAAAGTGCACATTACCCTTGGCTTCCTTACTATTTCTGAAGCTCCTTCCTGTTTGAGGACTGGTTGGAAATGAGATAGCTTTCCTGCTTGACCAGGGGGTTGGACTGGAAGACCTGAAAAAAGTAAGGTTCTACATTTAGGCAGGAAAAATCAAATGCACAGGTATAGTACAGGTGGTACCTTGCTCAATAGTAGTAACTGTGAGAGGGATCTCGGAGTCTTAGTAGACAATCACTTCAATAGGAGCCAGCCGTGTGCTGCAGCTGCCAAAAAAGCCAACACAGCGCTAGGCTGCATTAACAGAGGGACAGAATCAAGATCGTGTGAAGTACTAATACCACTTTACAATGCCTTGGTAAGGCCACGCCTGGAATACTGCATCCAGTTTTGGTCACCACGATGTAAAAAAGATGTCGAGACTCTAGAAAGGGTACAGAGAAGAGCAACCAAGATGATTAGGGGGCTGGAGGCTAAAACATATAGGGAACGGTTGCTGGAATTGGGTATGTGTAGTTTAACGAAGAGAAGGGTGAGGGGTGACATGATAGCAGCGTTCCAATATCTCAGGGGCTGCCCCAAAGAAGAGGGAGTCAAGCTATTCTCCAAAGCACCGGAAAGCAAGACAAGAAGCAACGGATGGAAACTAGTCAAGGAGAGAAGCAACCTAGAAGTAAGGAGAAACTTCCTGACAGTTAGAACAATTAACCAGTGGAACAACCTGCCTCCAGAGGTGGTGAATGCTCCAACACTGGAGGTTTTTAAGAAGAGACTGGACAGCCATTTGCCTGAAATGGTATAGGGTTTCCTGCCTGAGCAGGGGGTTGGACTAGATGACCTCCAAGGTCCCTTCCAACTTTATATATTATTATTATTATTATTATTATTATTATTATTATTACCTCCAAGGTCCCTCCCAACTCTGTTCTCTTACCCCACTCCACAGGTGCCTCTGCGCGCCTCCCCCCAGTTCTTTGTAGAGGGCCTTTGCTCACCCAACCCATGACGGGCGACTCTTCCCAGCAGGAAACTTGTCCACCATCAGTGGGTGGAGTGTGGCCCTGCCCACCACATGCCTTTTGGGTGTCCTGATTCACCCTGCTTGTCCCAAAAACTTGTGGCAGCAATTGAGGCAGCCTGCAACATTTGGGGGTCTGGGAGAGGGGAATGGAATAGAGAATAGAAAATCGAATAGAATATAGTATAGAATAGAAAATAGAATTGAATGTAGACAAGAAAATTAGAATAGAATAGAATGTAAAAAAGAATAGAACAGAACAGAATAGAACAGAACAGAACAGAATAGAATAGAATAGAGAATGGGATGGGAATAGAATAGAATAGAATAGAATAGAATAGAATAGAGAATGGGATGGGATGGGAATAGAATAGAATAGAATAGAATAGAATAGGAGAATGGGATGGGATGGGAATAGAACAGAACAGAATAGAATAGAATAGAGAATGGGATGGGAATAGAATAGAATAGAATAGAATAGAATAGAATAGAATAGAATAGAATAGGAGAATGGGATGGGATGGGAATAGAATAGAATAGAATAGGAATAGGAGAATGGGATGGGATGGGAATAGAACAGAACAGAATAGAATAGAATAGAGAATGGGATGGGAATAGAATAGAATAGAATAGAATAGAATAGAGAATGGGATGGGATGGGAATAGAATAGAATAGAATAGAATAGAATAGAATAGGAATAGGAATAGGAGAATGGGATGGGATGGGAATAGAACAGAACAGAACAGAATAGAATAGAATAGAGAATGGGATGGGATGGGAATAGAATAGAATAGAATAGAATAGAATAGAATAGAATAGAATAGGAGAATGGGATGGGATGGGAATAGAACAGAACAGAATAGAATAGAATAGAATAGAGAATGGGATGGGAATAGAATAGAATAGAATAGAGAATGGGATGGGAATAGAATAGAATAGAACAGAACAGAGCAGAGCAGAATAGAATAGAATAGCAGAGCTGGAAGGGTCCTTGGAGATCATCTAGTCCCAAGCAGGGAACCCACCATTTCTGACAGAGGGCAGCCCAGTCTCTTCTGGAAAGCCTCCGGAGATGAAGCTCCCACAACATCTGAAGGCAACGTCCGTTCCATCGGTTGATGGTTCTCGCTGTCAGGAAATTTCTCTTTATTCCTAGGCTGAAATCTACAGAGAGGGGGTCCTTTGGAGCGATGGAGCCAATAGCCCTTTCTTGCGTAATAGTTCTCTGATGCTGGAGAGGGGGACACAAACCTAGTGAAGTGGGGGTTCTGGAACGGGTGTGCCCCGTCCCCCAGCACTCTGCCCAGAGGCATCGGTCACTCTCTGCCTCTTCTCTCTCTTGCAGGGCACCAAAAGTGCCAGCGACATGCAGGAGCCCAGCATGGCTGTGGCCAAGGACATCACGGAGATTCCAGTGCTTGGCTGCCCCTTCTAGCTATGGATGCTGTATGACTGCCGCAAGGAGCCGGGGGAGAGGCCGAAGGGTGGGAATCCTCTGCGGGATCTCTAGAGGGAGGGAGAGGGAAACAGCCATTAGTACTTAGGCTCAGCTTAGGACTGGGCACACAACCTACTAGTAGCAGCAGTGAGCTGGGTGGGACTTTCTTCCTGGGGATGTGTATCCAGCCCTTGGCAACACATGGAGAAAGTCCAACCCTCACCACCAATCCCAGGATGGGTTTCCAATAATAATAATAATAATAATAATAATAATAATAATAATAATAAGAAGAAGAAGAAGAAGAAGAAGAAGAAGAAGAAGAAGAAGAAGAAGAAGAAGAAGAAGAAGAAGAAGAAGAAGAAGAAGAAGAAGAAGAAGAAGAAGAAGAAGAAGTAGTAGTTGGAAGGGACCTTGGAGGTCATCTAGTCCAACCCCCTGCTCAGGCAGGAAACCCTATACCATTTCGGATAAGTGACTGTCCAGTATCTTCTTAAAAACTTCCAGTGTTGGAGCATTCACCACTTCTGGAGGCAGGTGGTTCCACTGGTTAATTGTTCTGACTGTCAGGAAGTTTCTCCTTAGTTCTAGGTGGCATCTCTCCTTGATGAGTTTCCATCCGTTGCTTCTTGTCCTGCTTTCAGGCGCTCTGGAGAATAACTTGACTCCCTCCTCTTTGGGGGGCGCCCCTTTGCGAAGTCAACCAATCAAGAATAGAGCTAGGAAGGACCTTTGAGGTCATCTAGTCCAGCCCCCTGCTCAAGCAGGAGACCCTAGACCAGGGGTGTCAAACTGCCGGCCCGCGGGCCAGACACATCACAAAGAAACCGTGCCCACTCCATTGCCGGCAATGGGGAAAAAGTTCCAATACGTCGCGCGACGTCAGATGACGTCGTGAGTTTGACATGTCTGCCCTAGACCATTTCACATAACTGACTGTCCAGTCCCTGCAGAAAAACATCCAGTGATGGAGCACCCACAACTTCTGGTGGCAAGCAGTTCCACTGGTTAGTTGTCCTCACTGTCAGGAAGTTTCTCCTTAATTCCAGGTTGCTTCTCTACTTGATTAGTTTCCATCGTCTTTTGTCTTGCCTTCTGGTTTTTGGACAATACGTTGACCCCCTCTTCTTTGTGGCAGCCCCTCAAATACTAACAGCTATCATGTCCAACCCTCCCCCCCCCCGCAGTCCTTTTCTCTAGACAAGGGGTCGGCAACCTGAAACACTGAAAGAGCCACTCAGAAGCAGCTGAGAAGCAAATCTTCCAAGGCTACTGCTCGGACTTGCCTATCTAGGCTTGCTGTAGGATTTGGTTTTTTTTTGCATGCAGCTTACTTGGGGGGGGGAGGAGGAGGAGGAAGGTCGGAGCAGCGAGGGGAATAGGGCAGAGAAAGAGAGAACGAAAGGCAGACGAGGAGGGCGCCTCCCTTCCTCTCTAAGGGAAGCTGCCCTCCTCTCCATCCTGTGCCCCCTCTCCCAAAGAGTTTGGCTGGCAGTTTGTCAATCACCGCTCTTCCTCCTCCTCTTCCTCCTCCTCCTCCCCCTCCCCATTCCGGCTTGAGCGCAGAGTTTGTGCTAGAAGAAGAAGAAACGGGGCGCTTCCCCCCCACTCTTCCTTCTCCCATCACTTCTTTGGTGCATTTGCTGGGAGCCCACCCAGATTTGAACACCTTGGATTCTGACTCTTCCTCCCACACACCCCGCGCCCATGCCTCCCTTATTCCTCCCCCCACCCCGACACCGGCACAGCCCACCCCCTTTTTCCTGTCCTTCCTGTGAGCGTGCAAGGGCACACCTAGCCCGGCATGGAAGGCGAGGCCGCCGCTGCCACCACCACCACGAAGAGGGTAGCAGCTCTGGCGCAGAAGCCAGAAGGGACTCTGCTTTCATTGTTTAAGTTTGCCTGCTCGGCTTCTCTCCAGCCATCCAATCGCGCGGCTCTTCCCTCCTGCAAGCCTCGAGCTCGCCAGCCCTCTCTTTTTCCTGCAATTCCCTCATCATCATAACAAATAATGAAAGGCACGAGACAGCAGCGGTGTGTTCGGAGGAGGGCAGCCCGAGGAAGGCGCAGCAGGTGGAAAAAGGGCTGCTGCCGTCTCACCCGACTTCCTCCCCACCCCACTCTTTCGCAGCAGGGCCGTCTGGCCCTTTTTCCACCTGCTGCGCCTTCCTCGGGCTGCCCTCCTCCGAACACACCGCTGCCGTCTCACCTGACTCTCTTTCCACCCCTCTCTTTCGCAGCAGGGCCGTCCGGCCCTTTTACCATCTGCTGCAACTTTCTTGGGCTCCACTCCTCCACTGTTTCGCCCAGTGAGGTCAGGAGAGAGTCGGGCGAGAGAGCAGCAGTGTGTTTGGAGGAGGGAAGCCCGAGGAAGGTGCAGCAGATGGAAAATGGGCCCACTCAACTTTCCAACAGTCCTCCAGTCTCTTCCTCCGCTGCCGCCATGTGGAGTCCGAAGAAGAAAAGTGGTTTGTGGGCAGTCCCTCAAACCAAAGAAGTTCAACCAATCAATTCAAACTTCGCGAGGTTTTTTTTGTGAGAAGTTTGAATTGATTGGTTGAACTTTTTTAGTCCCACTTTTTTTTGGGGGGGGGAAACTGCACATGGTGGAGGACTGAGAGACGCAGGAGTCGGCTGAAAGAGCTGCATGCGGCTCTGGAGCCACGGGTTGCCGACCCGTGTTCTGGTGGCAAGCTGTTCCACTGTTTAATTGCCCTCACTGTCAGGAAGTTTCTCCTTCCTTCTATGTTGCTTCTCTCGGTGAGTTTCCATCCATAGTTTCTTGTCCTGCCTTCCAGGGCTTTGGAGAATAAGTGGACCCCTCTCTTCTTTGCGGCACCCCTCAAATATTGGATTGCTGCTATCCTGTCTCCTGATTCTTTTCACCCTACTAGACATACCCAATTTCTCTCAACTGTTCTTCGTACATTTTAGCCTCCAGGCCCCTAAGAATCTTGTCCACCCAGCCGGAAGTTGCCAAGGCTGGAAAACACAGCCATAAATTATTCAACCCGTTTAGAGCCTTCTAGTTCCCTTAGTTTGAAACTGAGGCTCCCAGGAAGCAGAGGACTCCCCAAGTCACGGTCAGAACCCACAGTTAAAACAAACCATGGATTAATGCGGGGTGGGAAGCATTGCCACAAATAGGAACCCGATGTCAACTCTGCTAACATCGGATGTTCTTGCTTTGACAACATATGGAGATGCAGCCATTTTCCTTCTTATGTTTTACTCTTAGAGTTAGAATTAGATGATGCTGGGGGGGGAGGAGGAATGTGTATGGGAGTTGGTTAGACACAACAATATTGTAGTAATGTGAGAATCAAGGTTTTTTGAAACAAGAATTGATAAGAAATGGAGAACTGGAGGGAAAGCCTGCATTTCAAATTAATTGGAGAATGTGATTTATGACTGTTAATTAGAGGAGGGAATTGCACTAGACACTGTGTTCAGGGGAGGGGAATTCAGATTTTGGCTTTACCTATGCACATGCCGATGCTATGCTACTCGAATAAAGATTCGTTAAGGAAAACATTGCCTCAAATTTGTTTGAAGAGTTTCATCTGTCAGAACCATGGCACCCTCGTTGAAATGGGGGTGACTGTCTCCAGACTTTAAAGGTGATCCAGGCGCAAATCACTTAGAAGAGGAATCTCGCCGAGAAAGCGGGATTCGGTGTTAGCCATTTCCCGTTCGGGCAACGGAGAAGCAGATACTGGTCTAGTGCTCGATGTACAACTACAATTGAGCCCAAAATTTCTGTCGCTCAGTGAGAAAGGTGTTAAGGGAGCTTTGCCCCATTTTACGACTTTTCTTACCATATTTGTTAAGTGAATCGCTGCCGTCATTAAATTAGTAACACTGTTGTTAAGTGAATCCGGCTTTCCCCATTGACTTTGCTTTGTCAGAAGGTTGCAAAAGGGAATTGCGGGAGTCCGGGACACGACGACTGTCATAAATATGAAAGAGTTGTCAAGCATCCAAATGTAAATAACGCGACCACGGAGATCCTGCAATGGTCGTGTGAAAAATCAATGCTAGGCTGATCTCACGGACCATCTTAGCTGCTCTGATGTAGTTTGGTCAGTGGGTAGAGCCATACCCTCACAGGGACAGCCTTCTCCCCATCTCTCCCTAACAATTTTGGGAGAGTTTCACTTCACTTCAACCGTTGCTCCCTTCCTCCCTCCTTTTACTCCTTCGTTCTTTCTTTCCCTCCCTTTCCCCCTTTCTCTTCTTTTTTCTCCTTCCTTCCTTTCCTTTCCCTTCCATCTTTCTCTCTTGCAGGCCAATTCTTCTCACTTCCAGCAGTTTGATCCTGACCGGCTCAAAGTCCATCCTTCTGAGGTTGGTAAAATGAGGACCCAGATTGTTGGGGGCGAGAGGCTGACTGTAAACCGCTTAGAGAGCTTTAAAGCACTGTGAAGCGGTATGTAAGTCTGAGTTCCTTCCTTCTTTTCCTTCCTTCCCATGGTGCCTCAGTGGTCAGAATGCAGAATTGCAGGGGTTTGACTAGAAGACCTCCAAGGTCTCTTCCAGCTCTGTTCTATTCATTTCATTTCATTTCATTGACTTTGCTTGTCAGAAGGTCACAAAAAGGTCAGATCATATGACCCCGGGACAGTGCAATCATCATATGAACCCATTGCCGATCATCTGAATTTTGATCATGTGACCACGGGTTCATGTGAAAAAAGGTCATAAGATGCTTTTTCAGTGATGTTGCAACTTCAGTCATTAAGTGAACTGTTGTAAGTTGAGGACTCCCTGTAGCTAACTGGTTAAAGAGAGCTGGCCACTGGATGAGGAAATCTGAGCCGTGATTGGTTGCTGCAAGTGTAAAGGAAGTTTCCTTGTTTCCCACCTTTTTCCTTGGTCTGCTCTCCGACATTTACCTCAGGATGTTCCTGCTGGATTGATTTACCTGACGAGGCGCCTGTTTGCCTCTCTTATTTTCTACGAATATATTTATTCATATAAAATAACAAGTTCGGGTCGGGGTCTCTGACTCCATTTGGGCACCAGTTGTGCCATTCCCTGACAGGTTACGATCCCAGAATTACCTCAGAAGCTTTTATTTTTATTATTTATTTATTTGTCAGTGGAAAGACTTGCTTTATTAAAGTCCTACTTTCTCACAATTTCACAGAATGGAAATTAAAAAAAATATCAGAAGCCCAAAGAGAAGCAATTGTAAAATATTCCGCTTATTTAACAGACTTGGTAAATTCCAATTTGGAACAGGAAGAATTTTCAGGAAGTTTCTTTCCTGAAGAAATGGAAGTGATTTGTTTAAAAATAAATTTGCAACTCATGTGTTTGATCTTTCAGGTGCAATGATTTTGCACTCCCGTCTTTTTTTTAAAAAAAATTTCAAATATGTTTAATTGATTTTGAACAGAATCACCTTTATATTTGGTAAACAGCATGTTGTCTGGTTAGTATTTAAAAAAATAATAACAATTCATTTCTATAATTCTATAGTCCACATTATGGCTTTGCTTGATTTTCTCTTCTTCCAATAATATTCTCTTTTGCCAGCCTTAAATTAATACAGTTCTTATTAATTGAATAAATGACAATGAAATATAGACATTTTGCTCATGTTTCTGCAAATAATAACCGCATCGATATAAAGTTTCTTTTCTATTTGATCATATTGATTGCCTCATCATAGATCCTGTTTACAAAATTCTTGCTGCCTGCGGCCATCTCAACACGGGACAAGAGTTACATAATATTGGGGGGAGAAATGGTGTAATAGAATCCTTAAAGTAGGGTGCCAAAGGAGGGACAGAATGACAAAAGTAAAACTTAATCTTTTAATTATTTTAAGGAATTAAATTGAATTATTGAATTGTCCCATGGCGAGCTGTACCACAGCAAGTTGACCCGCCAGAGGTGGCCGTGGAAAGATGGCCATGGTGAGTTTGTTGTGCAGTTTCCAACTGCACAACAAAATAGAATTGTTGACTTAGTCATTGCTTTACATCTGATTAAAAAACAAGGCTCTTCTGAGCATGTGCAGAAGGCCTCCACGTTCTCCGATGACTCTTAGCCAGCCAGGAAGGAGGCCCGAAACACACAGTTGGAGAGTCGGAGAGGGCTGGTTCCTGCATGAGGCAATCTGCGCTGTGATTGGTTGCGGTGGGGGGTGGAGTTCCCCTTTTCCCCCACCTTTTTTCTTCTGTCTGCCCTGTGCACTCTGTGATTTACCTAAAGACTTGTCTCATGATGCGCTGGTTGGCCTGACTATCTTGTCTGCTGTAAACAAAGATGTGAAATATATTTATTTATATAAAACTACAAGTTTGTGTCAGCATCTCTGACTCCATTTGGAGTCACTGGCTGCGCCATTCCCTGACACCAACCAATTTCTGTTTCCACATGAGTGTCTGAATCTTGGCTTTTCCGAAAAGAAGGTATGAATCGAAAATCGAGCCCTGTGGACCCCAAAGTGGCCGGTAAATGTTTTATAAGTGATTGAAATTGTGAGGTGATCTCACGATGAATCGTTAAAGGTGCTTCCAAGTAAAGGCATCACGCAGAGATGCAATCATATTAGCTTTATTCACGATAGATCAAAGAGAAAGAAATACTTGGCATGAAAGCATTCATGCCTGCATGTGAGAGAGAAACAAAATAAAACAAGCTAGCATTACATAACTAAAACAAGAGAAGGACTAAGAGCTAGGAGTAGAGGTAGAAGCAGGGATAGAACTGGAGAACAAAGAGCAGCCCCTCGTGCAGAGGTATTTATGGGGGGGTCTTGGTCCCTCCCTGACCATAAAACTCTCTTGCCAATGGGGCTGTCGGGTCCGAGACCCTTGGCTCATCAGTGGAAGCAAAGAAGCCTCTTTGCTCCCATCTGATGACCTTTTTGGGGAACTGCCATGGCTGGCACTAATCATCTAACAATTCCCCTTCTTGCCAGCCAATGACAGGGACCAGTGAATGTATGTGAGGGGCGAGCAGGTGTCATAGACATGCATAAAAACATTCAGAAGGCCAAACACAAACGCTTACACAGAAGGTTGTGCCGGTCAATGGGAACAGGTTTGGTAAACAGATCAGCTATCTGGTCAGCTGTATTACAGTGCTCAACATGTATAAAACCCTTTTTGGTAAGCTGCCTGACATTTTTATAGCGTATGTCTATATGGCGAGATCTAGATCCTACTGCATAAGCGCCCGAGATTGCAATTGCGGCAGTGTTGTCCTCTAGAATTTGGATGGGCAGAGGAGGAGATGCCCAGATGCTTGTTATCAGCTCATTGAACCAAGTCAAATCATTGGCCATGTCTGACAGGCTGGCATATTCAGCCTCGGCCGTGGAGCAAGAAATAAATTTTTGCTGCCTAACATGCCAATGTATTGGGCAGCCATTTAGCAATATGAGGAAACCAGAAGTGCTCCGTCTAGTTTTGGTGTCGCCAGCCCAGTCTGCGTCTGAGTAAGCGGAGAGCTGGGCCGTCTTCCCCTTCTCTGGTTCTAGCATAAGGAGGGCATCAGCTGTGCCCTTAAGGTATCTAAGCACCCTTTTAACAGCAGTCCAGTGGAATTCCTTTGGGTGTTCCACATGCCTGGACAATAGATTCACAGCTAAAGCTATGTCAGGTCTGCTCCAATTGCTGATGTATAGCAAGGAGCCAATCACAGATCTGTAAAGCGTGTTATCTGTGAACTCAGGACCGTCCTTATGGGTGTGGTTGTAAAAGTCGCTTTGCATTGGGCTATGCGTAGGATTAGATTGTCATTTTGCATTTGGCCAGTAATTCCTCTATCTTTTCTTTTTGAGATAGAGCGAACCCCCCCTTAGTGGCCAAAATATGCACACCCAAGTACTTGTCAACCCACCCCAAAGACTTCAGAGTAAACTTTTCTTCCAGGGCCTTGGCAAATTCATCACACCTTTCCTTGTCAGGCCCTACATATAATAGGTCGTCCACATAAACTAACACCCGTTCTGTGGTACCCTTGGAATTGCGTGTGAAAACACATTGATCTGCATGAGATGCATGGAAACCAACTCGTTCTAAACTCTTTCTAAGACAGTCATACCATAATTTCCCTGACTGCTTGAGACCATATAACCCTTTGTGGAGCAACCATGTATTTCCCCCTTCTTGCTGGTAGCCAGGAGGAGCCCTCACGTAGATCTGCCGGTCCAAGCTGGCGTGGAGGTAAGCCGTCTGGATGTCGAATTGGAAGACTTCTTCTCCCAGAGCGGCTGCAGTCACGAGGGCGGCCTTGGCGCTCTCTGCGCGGACGGTTGGAGAGTACGTCTCGGCGTAGTCTTCCATATAGCGCTGAGCGAAGCCCTGGGCTACTAAACGGGCCTTATATAGGTAGAGGCCATTGGCAAGTGGTTTGGCCTTGTAAACCCACCTTGTGCCAATGACTTTCCTGTCTTTTGGAGGTTGCTGGGGGGTGAAGACTTTGAGTTTCTTTAAGCTCTGCATCTCCTTCTCCATCGCGAGCTGCCATTTCTCCTGCTCTTCGATGGGCAGCTCCTGGATGTCAGAGAAGGATTTTGGGGTGACCACAACGCTGTTGACAGACGCGATGTGGCCAATGTCAATTCTCTTTGGCGGGACCCCTTTGTTGGACCGCTTTGACCTCCTTACCTTCTGCCACTCACCGCTCTTTTCTTCCGCGGGTCTCTGAGGTGTCGCTGGGGGTGAAGATGGCGTGTCTTCCTCCGTGGGACTGGACGCATCTTCGTCTTGTTCCTCACTTTCGTCGGTGGCAGGGTATGTGGTCGTCTCAGGTGATGTCGTGGTCGGTGTGCCTTTGCTGGGTCGGTTGGCATATGGGCTCAGATCATTTGAGTGGATCTGGGTCCAATTGGAATCCTCTTCGAAAGAGGCAGATTGGGAAGTCACAGGCCTGCCCCCTTCTCCCAGGAAACGATAGGCCTTGGAGCCAGGAGCATAGCCCAAGAACCTTAGTCTCTGGGAAACAGATCTCCCCTTCTTCCGCAGCTGCTTGGGGATGTGCACCCATGCATAGGAACCAAACACACGCAAATGTGCCAGATTTGGTTTCCTACCGTGAACCAGGAAATATGGGGTCTGGTTCACAACACTGCTCCAGGTGCGGTTTAAGGTGTAATTGGCGTAGTGGATCGCCTCTCCCCAGTATGACTCTGCGACATTAGCGTCTGCAATCAGACTACGCATCATGGTTTGCAGGATTCCATTTCTTTTCTCAGCTACACCATTTTGCGATGGGGTGAATGGTGCAGTAAGAAAATGGCGGATGCCCTTACGCCTTACCCAGTCCTGGAACTTTCGGGACATGAACTCAGCCCCGCGATCGCTCTGCAGTTGTGCGATCTTGGTCTTGTACTGGGTCTCTACGAAGTTGTACAGTGACTTTATGGCGTCAAAGGCTTCAGATTTTTATGTGAGGGTATACATGTGCCCGTATCGTGAAAAATCATCAACGGCAGTGAGAAAATACTTTTTCTTTCCTAGGGATGGTGTAAAAGGCCCAACCAAATCAACATGTACTAGTTGGTACGGGTATTGAGTCTTACGTAATGACACCTTTGAGATAGGGGCAGCCTTCCTCTTTGTTTTCTTGCAAATGGCACAGTCCAGAAACACGTCACAGTCCTTGAGCTGGACTCCCTCAGCAAACTCTCCCATCTTTTTAACTACAGGGAAGCTTGCATGTCCTAGCCTTCTGTGCAATAAGTGAGCGCACTTATCATGAAACGGCTTCCCCACTGACACCCTCTTGGCTCTAGTTGCTTTGAGTGGTGCTGTAGGTGCCTGCTGAGATTCAGGCTTCTTGCCCACACTGCCCTTGGAAAGCCTTGGGGCAGGCTGTGGTGGCTTGGGAGAAAAATATGGTAAGCCATTTATGATGGTAATATTTCCAATGACCCTCTGGTCCCTGGTGACATGACCTCCCCCCTTGCGAAATAAAACTTCCACTTTGTCATCGTCACACAATTTGGTAATGCTTAATAGGTTGTTGGCTATGGAAGGGGCGTGTAAAACACCTTCAACTTTCCCAAGCCCAGGTACAGAAACAAATCCCTCCCCAACAACTGAAGCAGTATCTCCATTTGCCACTTTGACAGATGAGTTAATTTTCTTTAGCCTTTTAAAACCTTGACTCATATTAGTAATGTGAGAAGAAGCTCCAGAGTCCAGTAACCATAAGTCAGTGGAGCTATCAGCCTTTGTTGTGGGGGTGAGGGAACAAGTATGCAGAGAATTTCCCTTGCCCCTGCCACGCCCCCTTCCTTGCCCCTTGCCTCTTACTTGATTGGAACCACGTTTAGGGGCTTGATGTTGATGGGGGCAGTCTTTCTTGAGGTGCTCCTCAGAGCCACAGATGAAACACTTAAGCAGAGCATTAATTTGCTCTGAGTTGTGGCGCCCCCTTCTGGCTTGCTGAGTGGTGACTCTGGCGTATTCTCCGGCATCTCGTCTCCTTCTATCCTCCTCGATCAGTCTTCCTGTGAGGTAGGACAGATTTATGTCTTCCCTCTTGACCGCTTCGAGTGAAACAATGAAATTGCTCCAACTCCTGTCTAGGGAAGCAAAAATGATCGCGACCATGTTCACATCAGATACAGGAAAATCTCTGGACATCAATTCTGCCCTGAGTGCCTTTAATTTTGCAAGATGTTCAGGCATGCTGGCACCAAACCTCAGTTTGGTTGAATAAAGCTCAGTTGTAAGTCTGGTGATGGAACCAATGGTATCGCTGTTGAATAAATTGTATAGTAGCCGCCAAACTTCATCAGCTCTGAGCCCCACTGGAATGCTGGAGAACAGGTTATTATCCAGAGAACTGAGCAGGGCAGAGTAAGCCTGCAAATGTCGCCACTCTTCTTGACGTCCCCATGGGGGAGGGGGTGGTTTCTGAACCATTTGTAGAGTCCCATTCTTTAAGAGATATACTTGTATATCTTTACTCCAACTGTTATAATTCTCTCCTCCCAGTTGTAGCTTTTTAAAATCGCTTGGAAGATTTGCTGCTGGAAAATAGTCCCTCTGAGACCCATTTTCAAAGATCTCTGAAATGTCCATCGACATAAAAGGAAAAGGGAAAGGGGTTCCTTTAGTGAAAGGGGTCCCTCCAGTGGTCGAGGAGGGAATTTTTTCTTGATTATTTAGTAACTCCAGATGGGCGTGTCCGGAAACCATGTGATCCGGGGGAGGGCGTTGTTCAGGATTTCTCCCTTCTTCCCATGAGGCATTGGGGGGGGCGGAGCCCAGATTTGCCGGCTTGCAGCCGCTGCAATGGTTCTTTTAGAGAATTGCAGGCACATGGTTTTTCAGCATTGCCTGATTTGCTTTGCCATTGTTGGTCCTGAAGACCTGAAGAGAAGGAAGGAGGCCGCGGGGGTTGATCGTTGGGAGGCTCCAGGCTGGACCCCCCCGGCAGTTGGGCCCTGGGGAGAGAATAGGAGGCCTGGTGGGGTGGCTGGGCACCCCCGATGCTGGGGCCGCTGTCTTGCTGGCCTCTAAGGCAGTGGCCAGGGCTTGCATGGCTGTCTGGAGAGCCATTGTAACAGTTTTGGCTGGACAGACATCATTGTCATCATTGGACTTTAGGCTTTGTGGTGGGGAGAACTCAGGAATTTGCATGCTGCTTTGGCGGGATGCCAGGGATTGCATACTATTTCTGCTGGATGCCAGGGATTGCATGCTATTTTGGCTGGATGCCAGGGATTGCTGGCTTTCCAGGCTTAAAAAAGGTTTGTCTTTGTTAGACCGTGTGGGCTTACTGGGGGCCGCCATCTTGTTTCCTGTGCCAGACCATGTGGGCGGAGCCATCTTGTTTCCACTTGCCCCAGGAAGCTGTAGCTCACAGCTGGGCGGGGGGGGTTCGCGCCAAAAGCCCTGGGGTCCCGGGGTCACTAAGGGTGGCGGGCGCCATATTTGGAAGCCTCGTGGTCGATAGGGAAAGGCTCACCAGGGGTTCTGAGGCTTTCTGAGCTGTTTCCTGGGCTGCCTCCCCCCTCCCCTGCATTGCAAAGATCTCTTTAAGCAGCTCTTCACGTTCCTGTGCAGTCAGCCTACTCACGCGGCGTTTGGCTTCAGCCAGGTCCGTCTCTGCAGCATCTGAGCAGTCTTGTGCAGTCTGCAAGCCTTCTCCTCTGTGGCGTTCAGTTGTAAAGAGACATGTGAAGGGGTCCTAGACGCTCTGCTGGATCCTCTGACGGGATGAAGGTTATTTGAGCTCTCATCTGCAGCTGAGGTTGCATCAGGGACTGAAGACTTGGATGTAGGCAGGGATGCCGTCTTTGATCGATGACTCCTGGTCACGATAGGAGAGGTCCTGCCATCTGTTATAAATGGATTTGAGCCGGGTCTTCCAGACATCTTGTCGTATAGATCCTGGCTGGCTTGGAAGCATTCCTTTAAACCATCCTCTCTGCTACCAACTTGTGAGGTGATCTCACGATGAATCGTTAAAGGTGCTTCCAAGTAAAGGCATCACGCAGAGATGCAATCATATTAGCTTTATTCACGATAGATCAAAGAGAAAGAAATACTTGGCATGAAAGCATTCATGCCTGCATGTGAGAGAGAAACAAAATAAAACAAGCTAGCATTACATAACTAAAACAAGAGAAGGACTAAGAGCTAGGAGTAGAGGTAGAAGCAGGGATAGAACTGGAGAACAAAGAGCAGCCCCTCGTGCAGAGGTATTTATGGGGGGTCTTGGTCCCTCCCTGACCATAAAACTCTCTCGCCAATGGGGCTGTCGGGTCCGAGACCCTTGGCTCATCAGTGGAAGCAAAGAAGCCTCTTTGCTCCCATCTGATGACCTTTTTGGGGAACTGCCATGGCTGGCACTAATCATCTAACAGAAATAATCAATCTTACCCCAATTATTACATTGTCCACCTTCGGTCTGTGCCAGTCCTTGAAAATAAGCCTCCTGAAGAAGAAAAACGGTCACAAAAAGAAGGCTGGGGACTCTTGAGTTGGCTTCGGTTGTCTCCTGATTAGCCAAAGGCCGCCCTCTTCCTCCTCCTCCTCCTCCGTTAACACTGATGATGTTATCTAGTTGGGTCATAAAACATCTGCAAGAAATCCACAAAGCTCAGAGAGCTTCAGGGTACCCCCTAGATCTCTCCTCCTCCTCCTCCTCGAGAATAGACCAAAGAAGACCTCAATTTACCGTGTCTGGTGTCTTCATAGGACAGATGCAAGTGATTTCCTCGCTCCATTGACTGAACTTTTCTTCCGTCCCAGCAGCACATCGGATACTTAGCTGCACATCTTCTCGGACCTCGTTAGAATTTTCTGTGGGGAGTTTTTGCCACTCCTCCTTGCCTGTAATCTGAAATTCCACCAGGTACCGGGAGACCGAAGCCGATCCATCGGCCAATGGATCAGTCGTGATCTGGACAAGGTTTGGTTGAACTTGCTCAATCTTAGGACAGGGAGGACTTCTAAGAGCAGCTTCCAGCTCCTGAGGCTCGGTGAGGACCTCCTCGGTCGAGGTTAAACTTTTCTCTTCCAGAATCATTAACGAATCAAAGAAATCCTTCATGCTCTCGGCGCTTTTTCTCCAGGACAATTCCGCAGCAGCCTTATTGTTTCCTTCATTTCCTTTGCGATGAAGGAAGTGGTTTGCTAGAAAGTGCATAGGGATTCCCATCTCGCTTCGGGGACGCTGCAGGTCAGCCTCCTTGACAGCCTCCAAGACAGGTGGCTTCCAACCATCTTGAAAGGTGACCAGGAGTTGGACGTTACCCACTATGTCTTTTCCTAACATGGAGAGGATGGAATTAAAGATGCATTTCTGGATTGCAAGTGAATACCCACAGTAGTAAGCCTGAGCCACAAAGCAGATGGCATCAAACTGGCCTGTGTTCTCTGCGAAGGAGCAAAACTGTTGGAGAAGCTGCTTCACCTGCTTCTCTTTCATTCTTACATTTCCAAAATCTCGAGTGTTAATTATTGTGAGAGAATAGGGAATTTGAAAACCCTTTTGATGGTGCACCTTGTAGACTATGATTTCAGACCAGCTGCTTCCAGCTTTGCTTCTACAAGGAGTTCCGTGAAGGAATTCGAATCTGAAATTATCTTCCCATTGGACACCCAGGATATAATTGATCATCCCTTTGATCAGAGTGTTTTTCTCATACTGTGCTCCTCCCACCACCAGGATCACTTTGTTCAGCACATCCGGGTTCTTCTTCCCAAAGTGAAACATGAGACAGGAGCTGGAGGCATCTGAGAGGTCTATCGTCAGAGGAAGGGAAAACTTTAACGGATGGCTGCCCCCCACCAGGGAGCTTATCTGAATGAACTGGTGGGCTGTGTTGCCTGCATCTTCTTCCTCCAGTGTGGTGGAGATCGCCACCTCCTCGCTGGGGACACTCAGAGATCCATTATCACACACAGCTGACACCCGTATTCTATACGCCGTCTGGGGCTTGAGACCTTCAATGGAATAAAACACTACTTTTGTCCTGGTCCTTTTTCCAGTCCACTGGTCCTTCCCAACTCCAGCCTCCACCATTCTGTACTCCACCTTGTACTCTTTGATCACAACTCCTAAGGCAACGATGCTGGGTCTCATCCAAGCCACAGAGATGACAGAAGATGCCGAGGTGACCTTGAATAATTTCTCAGGAGGGCTGATGGGAAGAGTCTTTATGGGTGGGCTCAGGTCACTGCTTTTACCACGGCCTACCTTGCAACAAGCAGCATACTGGAGTAGGTACTCTGTGTTTGGAGGCAGATCTTTCAGCACGAACATCTCCCCGGCATCCTCTGTCCTCACGCTCTTCCAGTCCTCTTGCCCTGCAATCTTGTACTCTACCAAATAGCTGGAGATGGCAGCCTTTCCATATTCAGTGGGCTGAAACTTCAGTTGAATGCTGTCGTGTCTCAGTTCAGTAATCTGCAAAGGGAGAGGTTTTGAGGGCAACTCAAAGTTCTTGCTGACCAGCTTTCCATCTTCATAAAGGTAAATGGAGGCTACCGGGATGTCCACATCTGGGAGTGAGGCCACAACAAAGCGGACCTTCTCACTTGATTGGTTGATACTGAAAAAGTCTTGCATGGATTTGGCAACTTGGCGAGCATTCTGGGTCCTCTCCTGGTCCTCAAACCAGGCCATACCTTTCTTCACCCCAGGAGTGGACCTTGTGGACTTAGCTGGTTCTTGCAAGAATTGCTCCTGAAGCCTGTCCTGTAAGCTCAGGAGAAATGGCTCCTCTTCATGTAAAGAAGTGAATATAAAAGAGACCATATATAAAGTTTGAGGGTCAAGAAATATTTCTTCCATCTTGTTCTGGGAAGTGATAACTTGTATTTCACTTAGAATAGTCAGATAAGATTTGACAATGTTAATTTCTCTCTTTTTGGTTTCTACATATTCACTGAGTCTTTGGGTGTTGAAGGGTGACTGGTTGACAGATGTTAAGATGTCCACCAGTGTCCCTTCCTCCTGCCCTCCTCCCCGGATGGAAGGCAACACTCTGGCAAGCTGTTTCTGTAAAGTCTGCTTGTGTTGCTTGCAAAGATCCTTGAACCGTTGGATCTTCTTCTTGATCTCAGGGAAGGTCTCAACAATGGGATTGTTGGCTAGATCGTTGCTTTGCATCTGGATTTCGTTGAGTTCCTCTAAGATCTTCTCAGCATCAAAAATCAATGCTAATCTGATCTCACGAACCATTTTAGCTGCTCTGGTGTCCAGTTTGGTCAGCGGGTACAGCCATACCCGCACAGGAACAGCCTTCTCCCCATCTTCCCCTAACATTTTCGGGAGAGTTTCGTAAACTTTCATGGCATCTTCGAAAGTCACTGGATTTTTCTCCAGAGAAAAATCTCCATGGAACTTGCACCTGAACTTCAGAGCATTCTCTTTCTCCTCCTTGTTGTATTTGACCTCTGCTCCTCCTCCGACAGATATTCCCTTCGTGAGTGTAGCCTGGAGACTTCCTTCTACATTTTTTATCTTCTCTGTTGAAGAAACCTCTCGGTCAAAGACGAAGAAAGCCTGGGCTCCATAGAGGATGGCTGTGACCACATGGGTGGCCATGCCATGCTCAAAGACTTCTCGGTGAGAGACATTCTGGCTTCCTAGATGGCTCATGGTCAGCTGCTCATACCTGGTGGTGGTTTTGTACTGAACGGTGACTCTGGCTTGTTGCTTGGACTTCTTGGTGTCATGAAGATACTTGGCTGACCCTCCCACTTCAACCAGCCCCACAAGGAAGCTGGCCTTGAGGTTTGCTGAGATGTCCAGGGCGGAGGCCTTGTCATCAATGGTGTCAGACACAATGATTTCTGATTCCGTCTTGGGCTGAGGCTTGATGGTCAGGTCCTTCTGCAGAGAGCTGTAGTCCCAAAGGGTGACGCCTGCATGGACCGGGAGAAGACAAGTAGGTAAATCTGAAACCAGACCTCTGAAACACTTGGAACTGGATAGAGAAGCCCCAGAGTGTTGGGACAATAAAGGTAAAAGGTAAAGGTTCCCCTGCACATGCGTGCTAGTCGTTTCTGACTCTAGGGGCCGGTGCTCATCTCCGTTTCAAAGCCGAAGAGCCAGTGCTTGTTCAAGGACGTCTCCGTGGTCATGTGGCCGGCATGACTAGACGCCAAAGGCGCACGGAGCGCTGTTACCTTCCCACCGTAGCGGTCCCTATTTTTCTACTTGCATTTTTACATGCTTTCAAACTGCTAGGTTGGCAGAAGCTGGGACGAGTAACAGGCGCTCACTCTGTTACACGGCACTCAGGATTCAACCCGCCAAACTGCCAACCTTCCGATCGACAAGCTCAGCGTACTAACCCACTGAGTCACCGCATCCCAGACAACAGAGACCATAGGGACAATAGAGACATCATTTTTCCTGGAGAGTGACCTCACTTGCTCTGTCCAGCCATCACCAAAGAAACCACCACCACCCCATTTTGCAAAATATTGCAAAATTCCAAACTGAGTAGAGAGGAATGGGAATGTCTGTGTACCTACTGCTTTCAAGACAGATCTCCAACTCCCTGGAGAAACCATGGTTTTCATCAGGGGTTAAGAGGTATCTTTTGTGTTCGGACCTGCCCTCCGGGAAAGCACCAGCACCAGAAATTTAGGGTGAATACATTGCCACCTTGGCTGGGATCTTAAGTCCTTTTTAAATCATTTTACAATTCATTTCAGTAACTATGTTTGGTGCGAGGAAACCTTTTGTGTGCCTGGCCAAGAATTGGATACGCATTCCCTTCCCACTAGATGCTTCCAACAAGCTGTAGGTCAAGAAGCTGAGTCCCGAAGTGACCACGGGCTGAGCCTGTGCATTAACTGGCAGTGCCCAAAGCCCTCCGTCGAGAGGTCCCGCAGGGGATGCCCACCCCTCCGCCTCTCCTCTGGCTCCTACCTGGGATCACGGCATCCTTGCGGCAGTCGTACAGCATCCCTAGCTGGAAGGGGCGGCCGAGCGCTGGAATGTCAATGATGTCGTCGGCCAGGGCCATGCTGGGCTCCAGCGTGTCGCTGGCACTTCTGGTGCCCTGCAAGAGAGAAGAACCATCCGGAAAAGGCAGAGACTGACTGCTGACTCCGGACACACCCCTTCCTGAACTCCCCTTTTCTACATGTCCGTCCCCACCCACTCCAATATCAGAAAAAAAAAAGAAAAAAAATTGGCGGTGGACTTCCTAGATCATACTGCCAAATCCTGTGAACAGTCTGGGGAAGGGGATCCCTTTATCCTGTACCTTTATCTGTGTCTCTAGAAATAAAAACGGCAATCATCTGTAACAGGGGTGCCCAACCCCTGGGCCACGGCCCACTACCAGGCTGTGGCCCATTCAGAACTGGACTACACAAGTGGTGGGCCAGCACATGTGCATGTGCAGTTTGACTTGCGTGAGTGGTGGGCAGGAGAACCTGTCCCGTTTCAGACAAGTGACTATATCAGGTCCCCAGAACCTACACCACTTTGCATTTATTTCATTTCACCTTTCTTTGGGGGGGGGCCTGCCATTCTGTTTGCTTTTCACTATACTCTAGTTCTGGCCCTTCCCTCTTCATCCCGGAGAAGGAATGCGGATGGAGCTTAAGGAAAGCGAGGAAGAGCTTGAGATGCCCAACACACCAACCAGGCCAGTTCCCAAAGCATCAAGCCACCTGTGGATTGGCTGGAATTCAAATGGCCAGTGTGACTCTGGGGGGAGGAGGAAGGATGACACTTTAGTTATACTCCTTGAGTGGGATTTTTCCCAGATCTCGCTTTGACTTTCCTACTGTCACTAACCCCTAACAAAAGTTTCATTTTGACACAATGCCTGTTTCACGAGTTCTGCTTTCTTGGGTGGTTGGTTGAAGTGGGTCCTTACAGACTGTCCAGTCTCTTCTTAAAAACCTCCGCTGACGGAGCGCCCACGATTTCTGGTGGCAAGCTGTTCCACAGGCTAATTGTCCTCACTGGTAAGAAGTTTCTCCGCAACTCCAGGTTGCTTCTCTCTTTTTAAGATCTTCCCAGCATCCCTCATTCCAAAAAAACACAAGGGCATCCTGAGAAGCCAGACTCCATTTCCTTTACCATTGGGAAGGAAGCAGACGCACCAGGGAGAATCCAGCTAATCCGTGGCATGCATCGGAGGACAAAATCCACATCCTATACACACAGCACCGCTGGTGAAACATAGGTTTATCTGTATTTGTTCATTGTTATGCTCACCAGCAACTCAGAACTGATTATTTTTGGATTTGGGTTCTTATTGTACGTATTTCAATTTTCCAGAGTTTCACACGCACCCCACCACCAATACTGACAGGGCAAGCCCCCAGAATATAAACTGACAGCAAACGCCCCTCCCCACTAGCACCGATGAAGTAACCTAGTTTGGGTAATGAAACGTCTGCAAGAAATAAGGACCAAGGACCCCACAGTGCTCTTCTGAAGAACAGAGTTGGAAGGGACCCTGGAGGTCTTCTAGTCCATCTCCCTGCTTTAGCCTATACCAGGGGTAGGCAACCTCGGCTCTTTTATGACTCATGGACTTCAACTCAGTCAGCTATGCTGACTCAGGAATTCTGGGAGCTGAAGTCCATGAGTCATAAAAGAGCCAAGGTTGCCTACCCCTGGCCTATACCACTCCTATACCAAGTAGCCAATTCTCAGCCCTCTCGGAAAATTGCAGGCTGTTTCCTCTGCGCAGTCCCACCACAAGGCTCTGCTCTCACCTCTAAGTCAACAGGGGGAGATCTGCCAACCCCCAACTTTGCAAAGTCCCTTGAGGGAGGCTTTGGGGAAGTGTCAAGACTACAGCAAACCCTCACAACAAGCCACAGAGGCTTCACAGCTAAAACGTTTATCTGCAGAAAGAGGAAGGGAACTCCTAATCGCTCGGTTTAGAACTGGGAGAGGGGGGAATGGGCAGCCCGGTTGCCTCCTCTCTCCTGGTGGCAGGATCAGAATTCAGGTGCTTGGCAAGTTGGTGATCTTTAGGGCCACAGGAGCTCACAAGCATTGGCTGAGAGCTTGACAGCACAAAACTCTTTCCCCCCCACTCCAGAGAAGTTGGCCTTCTCCCTCCCTCCCCCTGGCCCTCTCTCTCTCTCTGCCCCTCCCTCTCACATACCTGGGTCCCGTTACCTTCCTCTGCTGCCTACACACTGGATACACTGGATCACTTTATCTGAATACACACTGGGCTGAATACACACTGGGCTAGAAAGTTTCTCCGGGAAGAATCTTCCTTCTCACTAACTTCCACTTTTGCTTTCACTCAACAGGAAACGGGGAGGGGGGGGAAGGGAGCTTCAGATTCTGCCTGACCACTTCTCCATCTTCAGAAAGGGGGGGGGAGGGAGGGAGGCTCCTGGTGGAAAGACCTCTCCTCCTCTCCCCCCCCTCCAGACTTAGGGACGCAAACACCCCATCCAGACTTTCACAGCCTCCTGGAGGGAGTTTCTCAAGCTGAACAACTTTGAAAGTGGGTGGGCTTCAACTCCCAGCATGCCCCATTCAGTATGTTGAGAAGCTCTAGTCTCTCTCTCTCTCTCTCTCTCTCCCTCCCTTCATCCATCCATCCCTCTGTCCCTCCAGCTGTTGCTCATTCTTGGCCACTTAAAAATGGGTGGACTTCAACTCCCAGCATGCCCCAGCCAGTATGTTGAGAAGCTCTAGTCCAGGGGTAGGCAACCTCGGCTCTTTTATGATTCATGGACTTCAACTCCCAGAATTCCTGAGTCAGCTGGCTCAGGAATTCTGGGAGTTGAAGTCCATGAATCATAAAAGAGCCGAGGTTGCCTACCCCTGCTCTAATCTCTTTCTCTCTGTCCCTCCCTCCAGCTGTTTCTCATTCTTGGCCACTTGAAAATGGGTGGACTTCAACTCCCAGCATGCCCCAGCCAGTATGCTGAGAAGCTCTGATCTGTCTCACTCCGTGCACCCACGCATTCTCTCCCCCTCCAATCCATGCATCCACCTATCCGTCATTCTCTCCCCCTCAGGATCCATGCATCCACCTATCCAAGTGTTCCTCATCCTTTGCCACTTGAAAATGGGTGGACCTCAGCTCCCAGAATTCCCCAGCCATCACGTTGAGAAGCCCTGCTCTCTTTCTCTCCCTCCCTCTTTCCAATCCATCTATCCACCCACCCACCACGCGTCCATCCATCTGTCCCACCATTTTTTCCCAATCCATCCGTTTCTCATCTTTGGCGATTTGAAAGGGGCTGGACTCCAGCTCCCAGAATTCCCCAGCCATCACGTTGAGAAGCCCTGCCCTCTACCTCCCTCCCTCCCTCTTGCTCATCCATTCATGTCCCAGGGTTAAACAGCTCTTCTTCTTCGTCTGGCCAAGCTCCCATCGCTGGGAGGAAGAGGTCGGGGCCAGTACAAAGGGGGCGTTACCCTTTTTTCCCGCCTTTTTTCTTCTTCTCTGGGTTCGGCCTGCGGTTTCATTTACCTCAGGATCATCCTGTCTGGTCTGTTCCTGCAGGAAGAGCTCTGCGCTATGATTGGTTGCCGCAAGTATAAAGGGGGCGTTTCCCTCCCTCTTTCCCCCCCCTTCACCTTTTTTCTTTTTCTGTGTTCTGCCTGCTGTTTAATTTACCTCAGGATTTTCCTGGGTTCATGACTCGTGTTTTTTTTTCTTTCTGGATTATGACAAATTGTTTGTTTGAATGTTAAATATATTTATGTTACGTACATATATAAAAGACTATAAGTCTGTGTTAGTCTCTCTGACTTCACCTGGCCAGCTGGTGTGCAATTTGTTTAATTTTACCTCAGGATGTTCCTGGCTATCTTGTGTTGTTTTTTTCTTTCTGGATGGTGGCAAAAGTAAGTTTGAATATTAAAATATATTTATATAGATATAGTAAAGACTAGCTGTGTCTCAACCTTGGGAACTTGAAAGTGGGTGGACTTCAACTCCCAGCATGCCCCAGCCAGCATGTTGAGAAGCTCTGATTTCTTTCTCTCTCTCCCTTCTTCCATCCCTCCATTCATCCATCCCTCCATCCATCCATCCAGCTGCTTCTCATTCTTGGCAACTTGAATTCCCAGAATTCCCCAATCAGCACGTTGAGAAACTGATCTTTATCTCTCCCTCCCTCCCAGAACCCACACCTGCCCAATCCGGGTTTTGCTCCTCCAGAGCCTGGCCTAGGCCCACTCCTGGAAGAAGGGCAGTGTTGATAGTGGGGGTAGTTCTCCTTGATTGGTGCAGAGGGTGGGTGCCTGGGGTTGGCATCTAGTTTCTTCCTTGGGCCTGGCATCTAGTTCTCCCTCAGCCCAGAGATACCAGCTGAACTTTTTCGACTCGTCCAGTTATCTGGCTGACCCAAGGCAGAACCTCCAGTTCATTGTCTTGGAGCAATTAAGCTTGAATGAAAGGAAATGGAGCTGCCATAGTTCAGAGATTTGGCCCCATTCCTCCCCCACTGGAGAAAGAAGAGGTCTCAGAGCTCCCCTCTCCCCACCCCCAGTCAGGGCGGTTTGCCCCTTCAGAGCCTGGCCTAGGCCCACGCCTGGAAAAAGTGCAGTGGCGGTGGTAATTCTCCTTGAGGATGGCAGAGGGAAGGTGCATGGAGTTGGCTGGCAATGGGCACAGTCTCTTCCCTGGGCCTGGTTATCTATTTCTCCCTCAGCCCAGAGATGCCAGCTCGGCTCCTTCAGCTTTTGATTATGTGTTCTTGGGCTGCCTGAACGGGAAACGGAAAAACACCCGATCCCCCTGTCCCTGCAACATTTATCTTCTCCTGGGCAAGATTTGCACACTGACCACCCTCTAAAGTCCAGGGAGACAGCCACACCCACTGCGATGAAGGTTGAGATCCATGGCACTGATTCCCACCCCGCTTTAAGCCATGGCTTGTGTAAGGATACGGAATTCAGTAGCTGGAACAGTCAAGGGTAGAGTTGTAGGTGACCTGTTTGTTTCTTCTCCTATGTTGTGCCATGCCTTTGTGAAGTGGTTGTTTGGTTTCCCCGCAGTACAGATCAGCCCATGTACATTGGGGAAATAAAAACAAGCATTTTACAAGCTCATGGCGCAACACAGGAGAACAAACCCATCAGGACCAGATTCAGCAGCCCACCTGCATTTGAAGGACCAAGGCCACTCTTTTGAAGACAGCAAAGTCCCCGTTTTGGACCAAGAGGACCGCTGGTTTGAAAGAGGGGTCAAAGAGGCCATCTGGGTCAAAACTGAGCAGCCCTGTCTCAACAAAGAGGGAGGGATACAGCCTTATCTATCTCCAGTCTCCAACAGTCCTTTCAAGCAGTTCCCAGAAGGCTCCACAGCCATTTGCATCACTCGGGTGGCCCTGAGGACACAGACAAACCTCCAAGTGGCCTCAATGGCTCTGTAAAAGAATGCAGATGACCAGCTCTGTCTGCAAGGAGTACAAATCCTTCCACTCCCCACCATCCAGCCAGAGCTAAAGAAGCTTCTCAGATGAGAAGGGAAACATCTATAAGGAAGTCCAGCTGCCTCTGGAAAAAGCACCTTTGGGACATTTTCTAAGCCAGGGGTCTTCAAACCTGGCCCTTTTATGTCTTGTGGACTTCAACTCCCAGAATTCCTTGGCCAGGCATGTTGGCTGAGGAATTCTGGGAGTTGAAGTCCACAAGTCATAAAAGGGCCAAGTTTGAAGACCCCTGTTCTACACTATATCAGTAATTCTGCTTTCAAGGTGGAGGAGGAAACACAGGCCATAATTGGTCATTGTGGCTGGATCTGTTGCCTGCTTGACCATGGGCTGGCTACACATTACCAGGGAGAAGGTCCTGCCCAGCTAACGGCTACTAGCGGGCCGTGTGCTTGCGGTTTCTGGGCTGAGACCATGCATTAATCGCAGTCCAGGAGGCTGGGAGTTCTAGTTTTCTCTTAGGCATTGTTAGAAGGAGAATCAGCTAAGAAAATGGATGCAGAATGGAGGCAGTTGCTTGATGAGGAGATGAAGTTTATTTCCAAGTACAGAATATAGGCAGCGTGTGAGGTCAGCAATTGGAGGTGGCCCGGTGAGCTTACCAGGCAAGCCCCTTAGATAAAATATATTGCTTTTTTGGTTTTGTCTGAAGGTGGACAGAAAGAGTCCCACCCCCCCACCCCCATTAGGAACCCTTAGCAAATGGAATTCTACTAATAGAAAATAGTCCTCGTTGCTCTGTGAGATTGGTTGTTTTCTTGCAGATGTTTCATGTCCAAACTAGGAAACATCATCAGTGCTAGAAGGGAGGAGGAGGAGGAGGAGGAGGAGGAGGAGGAGGAGGAGGAGGAGGAGGAGGAGGAAAAGAAATCTAGGGGGTCCCTGGTGCTCTCTGAGCTTGGTGGATTTCTTGCAGACGTTTCATGACCCAACTAGGTAACATCATCAGTGCTAAGGGAGGGGGTCCATTTCCCATGTCAGGTGTCTTCATAGGACAGATGCAAGTGATCTCGCTCCATTGACTGAACTCTTCTTTCATCCCAGCAGCGCATCAGATCTTTAGCTGCACATCTAGGACCTCCTTAGGATCTTCTGTATGGAGATTTTGCCACTCCTCTTTCCCTGTAACTTGGAATTCCTCCAAGTACCGGGAGACCAAAGCCGATCCATTGGCCAATGGATCAGTCGTAATCTAGATAAGATTTGGTTGAAGTTCCTCAATCTTAGGACAGGGAGGACTTTTAAGAGCAGCTTCAAGCTCCTGAGGGTCGTTGAAGACCTCCTCGGTCGAGGTTAAACTTTCAAACTTCTGTTGTCCAGAATCATTAACGAGTCAAAGAAATTCTTCATGCTCTTGGTGCTCATTTTCCAGGATATTTCAGCAGCAGCATTACAACTTCCTTCATTTTCATGGTGATCAGAGAGAGCTGAGTGGATGCATCTGAAGTGCAAAGGGATTCCCAACTCGTCTCGATCACCCAGTAAGTCAACCTCCTTAACAGCCATCAGGACAGGTGAGGTCCCCCCATCTGCAAAAGTGACCAGCACCTGGACGTTATCCGCTTTCTCTTTTCCTAACATTGAGAGGATGGAATCAAAGATGCATTTCCAGGTGAGAACTGGATGGTCAAGGAAAGGCCGGACCGCAAAGAAGATGCCACCAAACTGGCCTATGTCCCAGAGTTAAACAGCTCTTCTTCTTCTGGCCAGGCTCCCATCGCTGGGAGGAAGAGGTCGGGGCCAGTACAAAGGGGGCGTTTCCCTTCCCCCCCCCCCCGCTTTTTTTCTTCTTCTCTAGGTTCGGCCTGCGGTTCCTCAGGATCATCCTGACTGTCTGGTCTGCTACTGCAGGAAGAGCTCTGCGCTGTGATTGGTTGCCGCAAGTATAAAGGGGGCGTTCCCCTCCCCCCCCCCCGCCTTTTTTCTTCTCTCTCTTCTGCCTGCTCTTTAATTTACCTCAGGATCTTCCTGTCTTCCTGACTGTCCTGTCTGGTCATGGAGGAGGTGACCTTCACTGTGATTGGTTGCCTTAAAGTGGAAAGGGGGCGTTTCCCTTTCTTCCCGCCTTTTTTTCTTCTCTGTCTTCTGCCTGCTGTTTAATTTACCCCAGGAGTTTCCTGGGTTCTTGGCTGTATTGTGTTTTTCCTTTCTGGATTATGTCAAAGCCTTGTACGTTTGAATGTTAAATATTATTTATATACATATATAAAACACTACAGGTGTGTGTTAGTCTCTCTGAGTTCATCTGGGCAGCTGCTGTGCAATTTGTTTAATTTTACCTTAGGATGTTTCTCTGTTCCTGACTATTTTGTTTTTTTTCTTTCTCAATGATGGCAAAAGTAAGTTTTAATTTTAAATATATTTATGTCCCCTTCATGGATTACTGCCTTGTTGGGGCGAAGGGGCTTGCGTAATTCAATGAAGCTATGAGCTATGCCATGCAGGGCCACCCAAGACGAACAGGTCATAGCAGAGAGTTCTGACAAAACGTGATCCACTGGAGAAGGAAATGGCAACCCACTCCAGTATCTGCCATGAAAACCCTATGGACAGTACCAAAAGGCAAAATGATATGACACTGGAAGATGAGCCCCTCAGGTTGGAAGGTGTCCAATATGCTACTGGGGAAGAGCAGAGGGCTAGTACTAGTAGCTCCAGAAAGAATGAAGCGACTGGGCCAAAGCCGAAAGGATGCTCAGGTGTGGATGTGTCTGGTGATGAAAGGAAAGTCTGATGCTGTAAAGATTTTTTCTCCATAGGAACCTGGAATGTAAGATCCATGAATCAAGGAAAACTGGACGTGGTCAAAGAAGAGATGACAAAACTGAACATTGACATCTTAGGTATCAGTGAACTAAAATGGACAGGAATGGGTGAATTTAATTCAGATGACCATCAGGTATACTACTGCGGGCAAGAATCCCTCAGAAGAAATGGAGTAGCCTTCACAGTCAATAAAAGAGTAGGAAAAGCAATACTGGGGTACAATCCCCAAAATGACAGAATGATCTCAGTTTGAATCCAAGGCAAACCATTCAATATCACAGTAGTCCAAGTCTATGCCCCAACCACCAGTGCTGAAGAAGATGAAATTGACCAGTTCTATGAAGCCCTACAGCACCTTATAGAAAAAATGCTGTCCCTATCATCATGGGGGATTGGAATGCTAAAGTAGGAAGCCAAAAGATAACCAGAATAACAGGCAAGTTTGGCTTTGGAGTACAAAATGAAGCAGGGCACAGGCTGGTAGAATTTTGTCAAGAGAATACGATTGTCATAGGAAACACTTTTCCAATAACCCAAGAGACGGCTCTACACATGGACATCACAGACGATCAACACAGAAATCAGATTGACTATGTGCTCTGCAGCCAAAGATTGAGAAGCTCTATACAGTCAGTAAAAACAAGATCAGGAGCTGACTGTGGCTCAGACCATGAGCTTCTCATCGCAAAGTTTAGGCTTAAACTGAAGAAAGTAGGGAAAAGCACTAGGCCACTCAGGTATGAATTAAATCACATCCCTGTTGAATATACAGTAGAAGTGACAAATAGATTTAAGGAATTAGATCTGATAGACAGAGTGCCTGAAGAACTATGGACAGAGGTTCGCAACATTGTACAAGAGGTAGCAACTAAAACCATCCCAAAGAAAAAGAAATGCAAGAAAGCAAAATGGCTGCCTGAGGAAGCTTTGCAAATAGCTGAGGAAAGGAGGGAAGCGAAAGGCAAAGAAAGATACGCCCAATTGAATGCAGAATTCCAGAGAATAGCTAGAAGAGATAAGAATGCCTTCTTAAATGAACAGTGCAAAGAAATAAAATAATAGAATAGGGAGGACTAGAGATCTCTTCAAGAAAATTGGAGAGATGAAGGGAACGTTTCATGCAAAAATGGGCATGATAAAGGACCAAATAAATGTATAAATGTAATAAAATAAATAAATTAAATAAAATAAAATGGCAGGGACCTAACAGAGGCAGAAGAGATTAAGAAGAGGTGGAAAAATTACACAGAAGAACTATACAAAAACGAGCTTAACATCCCTGATAATCACGATGAGGTGGTCACTGACCTCGACCCAGACATCCTAGAATGTGAAGTGAAGTGGGCCTTAGAAAAGCTGAGCAACAACAAAGCTAGTGGAGGTGACAGTATTCCAGCTGAGCTATTCAAAATCTTAAAAGACGATGCAGTAAAAGTGTTACACACGATTGGCCAGCAAATTTGGAAAGCTCAACAGTGGCCACAGGATTGGAAAAGATCAGTTTACATTCCAATTCCAAAGAAAGGCAGTGCCAAAGAATGTTCAAACTATCGCACCATTGCACTCATTTCTCATGCTAGTAAAGTTATGCTTAAAATCCTACAAGCTAGACTCCAGCAGTATGTGGATCGAGAACTACCAGAAAGTACAGGCAGGATTTCAAAGAGGCAAAGGAACTAGAGATCAAATTGCCAACATACGCTGGATCATGGAGAAAGCTAGAGAGTTCCAGAAAAAATCTACTTCTGCATCATTGACTATGCTAAAGCCTTTGATTGTGTAGATCACAACAAACTGTGGCAAGTTCTTAAAGAGATGGGAGTACCAGACCATCTTATTTGTCTCTTGAGAAACCTATATGTGGGCCAAGAAGCAACAGTGAGAACTGGACACGGAACCACTGATTGGTTCAAAATTGGGAAAGGAGTCCGGCAAGGCTGTATACTGTCGCCCTGCCTATTTAACTTATATGCAGAGCACATCATGAGAAAGGCAGGGCTAGATGAATCAAAAGTTGTAATTAAGATTGCCGGGAGAAATATCAACAACCTAAGATATGCAGATGATACCACTCTAATGGCAGAAAGTGAAGAAGAACTAAAGAGCCTCTTGTTGCGGTGAAGAAGGAGAGTGCAAAAGTTGGGTTGAAACTTAACATTAAGAAAACCAAGATCATGGCATCCGGCCCTCTCAATTCCTGGCAAATAGATGGGGAAGAAATGGAGGTAATGACAGATTTTATTTTCCTGGGCTCCAAGATCACCACAGATGGGGACTGTACCCAAGAAATTAAAAGACGTTTGCTCCTCGGGAGGAAAGCCATGGCAAATCTAGACAGCACACTAAAAAGCACAAAAGTGCATATAGTCAAGGCTATGGTCTTCCCAGTTGCAATGGATGGCAGTGAAAGTTGGACCATAAGAAAGGCTGAGCGCCAAAGAATTGAGGCCTTTGAATTATGGTGTTGGAGAAGACTCCTGCAAGTCCCTTGGACTGCAAGGTGATCAGACAGAGTCAGTCCTAGAGGAAATCAATCCTGACTGTTCTTTATTTATTTATTTATTTATTATTTATTAATTTAATTTATATACCGCCCTTCTCCCGAAGGACTCAGGGCGGTGAACAGGGCAATACATAAAAACAAGATACAAAAATTAAAAATTATTAAAAAGTAATTAAACAGTGCCCATAATAAATTAATACAGATTAACAGTTAAAATCCATTTATAAAATCCAACCCCGTCCCATCAGGCCAGGCCAGCTTGTTCAAAAAGATGGGTTTTAAGATCGCGCCGGAAGAAGCGGAGATCGGGCGCCATCCGGAGCTCGACCGGAAGATGGTTCCAAAGATCCGGTGCACCCACAGAGAATGCCCTCCCCCTGGGGGCCACCAGTCGGCATTCTTTGACCGGTGGCACCCTGAGGAGGCCCTCTCTGTGGGAGCGTACTGGGCGGAGGGAAGTTGATGCCAGCCGCAGGTGCTCCCCAAGGTATTCCGGACCCATGCCATGTAGGGCTTTGTAGGTCATTACTAACACCTTGAACCTCACCCGGAAGGCAACTGGTAGCCAATGCAGCTCGCGGAGCAAAGGTGTGACATGGGAGTGTCGGGAAACTCCCAACACAACTCTCGCGGCTGCATTCTGTACCAGTTGGAGCCTCCGAGTGGTCTTCAAGGGTAGCCCCATGTAGAGAGCATTGCAGTAGTCAAGACGAGAGGTCACGAGCGCATGAGTGACCGTACGTAAGGCATCCCGGTCTAGATAGGGCCGCAACTGGCGCACCAGGCGAACCTGGGCGAAGGCCCCCCTAGTCACAGCTACTATATGGTCTTCTAAGGAAAGCTGTGAATCTAGGAGGACTCCCAAGTTGCGAGCCCTATCTACAGGAGGTAATAACTCACCCCCCATAGTGAGGGGTGGGATATCCTGAATATCCCGAGATACCGGTACGCACAGCCACTCAGTCTTGTCAGGGTTGAGTCGAAGCCTGTTCCTCCCCATCCAGACCCGGACCGCCTCCAGGCATCGGGACATCACATCGAGGGCATCACTGGGGTGGTTTGGGGTCGAAATGAAAAGCTGGGTATCATCAGCATACTGATGATACCCAACTCCAAAACCACGAATGATCTCACCCAGTGGTTTCATGTAGATGTTGAACAGGAGAGGTGAGAGGACCGACCCCTGAGGAACTCCACAAACGAGAGGCCTCGCGGTCGACCTCTGCCCCCCTGCCAACACCGACTGCGAGCGTCCCAGGAGATAGGAGGAGAACCACTGAAGAACCGTGCCTCCCACTCCCAATCCCCTGAGGCGCCGCAGCAGGATACCATGGTCGATGGTATTGAAAGCCGCTGAGAGGTCTAATAGGACTAGGACAGAGGAATATCCCCTGTCCCGAGCCCTCCAGAGATCATTCACCAGCGCGACCAATGCCGTCTCCGTGCTGTACCCGGGCCTGAAGCCCGATTGGTATGGGTCTAGATAATCCGCTTCATCCAGGGCCAGAGGGAGCTGATGCGCCAGCACACTCTCAACAACCTTCGCAAGGAAGCGAAGGTTGGAGACCGGACGAAAGTTATTTAGCACAGCCGGGTCCAAGGCAGGCTTCTTGAGGAGAGGTCTCACCACCGCCTCTTTCAAGGCGGCGGGAAAACTACCCTCACTCAAAGAGGCAGATATAACCGCCTGGAACCAGCCTCGTGTCCCCTCCCGGGCTGCATAAACCAGCCAGGAAGGGCACGGGTCCAATAAACATGTGGTGGAGCTCAGCCTCCCCATAATCCTGTCCACTTCCTCTGGAGTTAGAAGGCCAGATCCTGAAGCTAAAACTCAAATACTTTGGCCACCTAATGAGAAGGAAGGACTCACTGGAGAAGAGCCTAATGCTGGGAAAGATTGAGGGCAATAGAAGAAGGGGACGACAGAGAATGACGTGGCTGGATGGAGTCACTGAAGCAGTAGGCGTGAGCTTAAATGGACTCCAGAAGATGGTAGAGGACAGGAAGGCCTGGAGGAACATTGTCATAGGGTCGCAATGGGTCAGACACGACTTCACAGCTAACAATAACAATATTTATGTACCTATATTAAAGACTAGCTGTTTCTCATCCTTGGAAACTTGAAAATGGGTGGACTTCAGCTCCCAGCATGCCCCAGCCAGCATGTTGAGAAGCTCTGATTTCTCTCCCTCGCTCCCTTCATTCCTCCCACCCTCCACCCATCCATCCGCCCACCTGTTTGTCATTCTTGGACTTCAACTCCCAGCATGCGCCAGCCAGCATGTTGAAAAGCTCTGATCTCTTTCTCTCCCTCCCTCCCTCCATTCATCCATCCACCCACCCATCCTTCCATCTTATCTCCAATCCATCCATCCACCTAGTCTTCCATCCATCTCTCCAATCCATCCACCCGTTTGTCATTCTTGGCAACTTGTAAGTGGTTGGACTTCAACTCCCAGCATGCCCCAGCCAGCATGTTGAAATCTCTGATCTTTTTCCCTCCCTCCCTAGCTCCCTCCCTCCATTCCATTCATCCATGCTTCCATCCATCTCTCCAATCCATCCACCCACCCACCCATCCAGCTGTTTCTCATTCTTGGTAACTTGCAAGTGGGTCGACTTCAACTCCCAGAATTCTCCAGCTATATATGTTAAATATATTTATATACATATATAAAAGACTACAGGGAGTCCTCCACTTGCAACAGTTCGCTTAGTAACCGGTTATAACAACACTGAAAAAGTGACTGAGGACCATTTTTCACACTTGCAAGCTTTGTAGCAACCCCGTGATCACATGATCAAAATTCGGATGCTTGGCAACTGGTTCATATTTATGACGGTTGCAGAGTCCTGGGGGTCACGTGATCCCCTTTTGCGCCCTGACAAGCAAAGTCAGTGGGGAAGCTGGATTCACTTAACGACTGTGTAACTAACTAACTAACTAACTTAACAACTGTAAGTGATTCCCTGAACAAAAGTGGCAAAATAAATTCATCAAATGGGGCAAAAGTCACTTAACCAATTTCTCACTGAGCAGCATAAATTTTGGGCTCAATTGTGGTTTTAAGTACATGTTCCTGTCACTATCTCCCACTTTTTCTGGATAACTGCTGCGCGATTTGTTGACGTTTTGTCTGAACCATGGTTTCTGATTGTGGCTTGGGGTCTCCCGCTTCCTGTGAGCCAAACTAAGAGAGTTAAAAAGCTCTAAGCCAGCTAACTAATTCAGGGGTCGTATTTTTCGGCTTTGGGAAGTATAGGCCTAGTAAATACCAACTCCCAGCATTCCCCAGAAGAGATGCCAATTTGGTGTACTAGTTAGGGGCCTCAGGCTAGAAACTGAGTGGCTGTGAGTTCTAGTCCCACCTTGGGCACTGTCGGAAGGAGATCCGGTTTTAAAAATGGACGCAGAAGAGTGGCGGGTTGTTTATGCAGAGATCAGGTTTACGATTGAGCACAAAATATTGCTTTCCCCAAAGGTGCTTTTTCATGAGGCAACTGGACTTTCTTGGTTTTTTTTAAAAACAAGTTTTATTAATTTTCTAATTTTACATCCAAATATTTATGAAGCAATGTGGCGATTGGGTAGTCAAAAGTCCAATAGCAAAATCTTTTTGTACATATCTCAGAGTACATCAACAAAAATTCCCTCTCCAGTTCCCAAAAATATGGTTAGTTACAATATCAAAATCAAATCACTACATATCTAATTGTGACATAGTCAGTTAGGGCAATTATCAATATATTTTCACATATACTTATCCACATCCTGTTTTGTGTTTTACCTAATTTCAATACAGTGCTCCTGATTGGCCTATAGTATCTAAAAGACTTAGTTTTCGGGTAGCCCACATTTCCCCCATTTCATTATATGGTAGTTAATCATATCTAAAATACATACATTATTCATTTAGGTGCATTCTTGTTTTATTTCACAAACATATTCTGTTTATCATCTTAGTAATTCATCAATTATCAAAAAGGTATCTCTTGTTATATCATTCCAAGTTCTGTAATATAATTCAAAGTTATGTTCTAGTAGCTAATTTTCATTTCCCTTAGAAATCCTAGATCCTAGATATAAAAACAGTTTATGTCTTTTAAAGATTCCCCTTGGCCCATTAAAAGAAATTTTAAACTCTTATCATTACAAATCTCCACAATAAGAAGAAATCTATTTTTTAAATCTAACTCTAGCTTTCTTTTTGTGCCAAACAGGCTTCCATATGAGTGCCTTTAAATTCTCAAGTGTGTCTCCCTTTCTTCCTACACACGTCGTTTGAATCCTGGGAGATCATCCAGTTGTCAATTTTTCAAAGAGAGTGACCCCTTTATAGTCATTAAATTGTTGCTCTAATAGATCAAATCTCCATGTTTGACGTAGTATGGTTGTCATTAGTTCAGTCTGGTCTTCTTCTTCTTCCAATTCCATCTGGCTTAGGTAAGAGGTCATGTCCGGTGTTGTAATGATTATTTGGTTAGCTAGATTCTCAATGTACTGTGTTTGAAGGCCTTTGGCATCCTCCATCTTAGTGTTGCTTTCTTCAGCTTCTGTTGTTTGTTGAATTGTAAGTTTTTTAGTTGAAATCGAAATTTGGGCATCAGGGCTCTCAGTGAATTTCTTGTTTTTCTTTGAAGACGTTTCACTTCTCCTCCAAGAAGCTTCTTCGGCTCTGACTGGATGGTGGGGAATGGCAGGATTTATATTCCTTGCAGACAGCTGGTCATTTGCCTTCTTTTGGAGAGTCGTTGAGGCCACTGGCAGGTTTGTGTAGTGTTGTCAGGGTCACTTGAGTAGTGTAAATGGGTGTGGAGCCTTCTTGTAACTGCTGAAAGGACTGTGTTGTAGACAGGATATAGATGGCGACATATCCATTGGTGTTGAGAGCCAGGCACCGGTTCCCACATTCAGCGATACATTCCTTCAGCTCTTCCTATTGTTTAGACCTCCAGGGTCCCAACTCTGTCAGGGTCTCCTGCTTGAGCAGGGGGTTGGACTAGAAGACCTCCAGGGTCCCTTCCAAATCTGTCATTCTATGATTCTGTAAGGGTTTCCTGCTGGAATGTAATAACACAGTGGAAAGGGATCTTGGAGGTCTTCTAGTCCAACCCCCTGCTCAAGCAGGAGGCCTTTAAAGAATCAGAGAAAAGAGCCAGAAGGGGCCTCGGAGGTCATCTAGTCCAAACCCCCTGCTCTGGCAGAAAACCCAATATAATTTGAGACAAATGGTTGTCCAATCTCTTCTTTAAAAACTCCAGTGTTGGAGCACCCACAACCTCTGGAGACAAGCCGTCCCATTGGTTAATTGTTCTGTCAGGAAGTTTCTTCTCACACAATTCTCACACCTCTGGGGAAAATTGCAGGCTGTTTTCTCTGCGCCACCGCAACACAACAAGGCCTGACCTCAGAACGGAGTCCCATCTGGAGAGCTTCAAAAACACCCAAATTAGCCAAGCTTGGAGGAGAGGCTTTTGGGGGAAAGGCCGGGTGCCTAATCCCAAGGGAGAAAGAGGAGACAAGCCACAAAAGGAATTCCCAGCCCTGGGAGAGGACGGCTCCTCAAAATTGGGGGGGGGGCTTGGCGGGGTGTGTGTGAGGTTTGCGAGCAAGAAGTGGTCTGCAACTGCTCTCCTCTCCCACTGGGGCCAAGGGGCTTGACTCCTCTCCCCCTTTACCCTCCAGAGAAGCCAGGCCTTCTCCCTCCTACCCACCATATCTCTCTTTCCCTTCATCCATCCATCTATCCATCCCCCATATTTCCTTCCTCCCTCCCGCTATGTCTCCTTCCTTTCTTCCATCCTTCCCTCCACACCTACCTTCCTTCCCCATATATCTCCCTTCCTCCCTCCCACCATATATCTCTTTCCCGTCTTCCATCCATCTATCCATCTAACAGCTTCTGGAGGCAGGTTGTTCCACTGCTTCCACTGATTTAAAACCTGAACTTTTCTACTAGGTATAATGCCAGAAAAGATTAACAAACAAAGCCCATATTTGATTTTACACATCACAACAGCTGCAAGAATAATATTCGCGCAATATTGGAAAAATGAAGGATTACCACCAGAGGAAGAAATATTAATAATAAAAAAAATACTGGAATGCGCAGAGATGGACAGATTAACCATGAGATTGAAAGATAAAGAAGAAACAGAATATTATCAAACTTGGGATTTATCAATGGCTAGAAGAAAGAATGAAGGATGAGGAACTGAATATGTATTAGCGTTATTAAATCCAGACAGCGTTAATATATGTGTGCAAGATAAAATTAATAAAATCTTTATTAAAAAAGAGAAAGTCCTGTTATCCAAGGGGAGGAAGCAGGTTCTCGAGAGAAGGAATTGGCCGAGTGGAACTCAGCCACGAATCTCTGGCTTGATGGAACTTGGGAGCCGAGGCTCAATTAAAGAGACTTTCTGGCCTCTGTTGAAAAGGGAAAAAAACCAGAAGTTGTGTCATTTTTTGAAGTTCATCATCTTTTCCGTGTAACAAGGAGCATCCCTGTTCGTTTCCACCAGACGATCAATCATGGTCATCAGTTCGGCCACCTGAGCCTCTCGTTCCGCCCCTTCAGCCTTGTTGTTGAAAGCCAGGCACCGGTTCCCACATTCAGCAACATATTCCTTTACGCTTTTCTTTTGGCCAGATATGAAATTTTCAATAGATATACTTTCCAGAACCTCTTTGCGGGTGAACAAAAGGATCGTGTAATTCCTGACTTGAAGGCCAAAAATCTCTTTGATCCTCTGAGCCACCTCCTCCTCACTCTGGGTGAAATAATGACGCATCACTTGGAGAATGACATGGGGACCCGGGGAGCAAAACGTTACGCTCTTCCTCACTTCTGTGGCAATATCCTTCTGTGGATATCTGGTATGGAAAAAGCCAGGCGTATCAACAACCACAACCTTCCTTCCGCTCAGCTGTGTCTCCTCCTTTTGGCATGCTTCTGTTATTGATTCATATGACATCCCAAATTTAAAGACGTTCCTTCCCAGAATTGAGTTTCCCGTTGCACTTTTCCCATTTCCAGAGATGCCCACAAGGACGATCCTCCGTTCAGACCCTACAACCCAAAGGGGAGAGGAGACGGGGACTGGTCAGCAGCGTATGACAATCACAGCCTGTCCCAACGCCCAGAAGAGTAGCTTCCACCCCACCTGAACCCCAGGACCCAAGACTTTACCTTGGATGCTTACAGTCATTTCCAGACCAGTCGCACAGCACAAAACCCGGGATTTCTGCATGAGAAGCAAAACAGAATCAGCCAAAGGAGAGGCTGCCTTGCTCAGAGGTTGCCAGGAACTCTCCTCCCCCAGAAGTCAAGCAAGAATTGGAGGGGGATTAAGAAAGGACCACCCCCAACGTAGCTGACTTGGATCAGACCTGTCCCCCCTCCAGCAGGTTCCCCCTGAGTGGTCCTCCCAGTGAGCCCCGTTCCCGTCTATGACATCCGACAGGATGGACCTCACACTTGTAGTAGCTCCCTCCATTCTCCAGAACAGTCCTTGGCACTGTCTCCATCAGGTCAGAGATCAGCCTCTCCCGCTCGGATGCCATGGCCTCATGCATGGTGGCTGACTCACTTTGCAAACCTTGCTCACTATCAGACAACAAAAACTAGGGTGGGGGGAAGGGTATGGTTGGAATGAATGAGTGGCTGGGAGGGATATGAGGAATTAATATATGTGCACCGGCTGTGGCCTGAGAAAGTTTCCAGCACCTCAAGGTCGGACGATGGGAATCTTTCAAGTGGCGCAGACTGTTTCCCAAAATAAAATGATTGAACCGGATTGGTGGACAACGGACAAGGGATGGCCCAAGAAGGAAAGGGGGGATTATTGCTATGCTGCTTTTCATGCCAAAACCTGAGAATTAGCTTTGCTTTTACTGTGCCCTTATGGATCTATCAGTAAAATTAAACTCATGGTAAAAGAATGTCCCTGGAGTTTGTTGGCTGCATATGCCAAAAATCTTCGAAATCTCCAGTGATGGAGCACCCAAAACTGATATGACTATTCTACTGCTGACTCCTCCTCCTCCTCCTCTTTCTCCTCCCCTCTTCCTCCAAACAAGGTGACAAGTTACCTCTGCAGGCCTCCCCCTAGGATAGATGCAAGTCATCTCCTCGCTCCATTGACTGAGCCCAAATTCAGTCACAGCTGCACATCGGAATTGGTACTGAAGGTCTAGGTGGACTTCTTTCAGGGTGAATTGATCTTTAGGGCCTTCAGTATTGAGACTCTTCCAATTCTCCCCTGCAATCCGATATTCCACCTGGTACCTAGAGACTGAAGGCTTCCCATTGGCGACTGGGTCAATACCGATCTGGAAACTATTTGGGTGCACTTGCTCAATCTTGGGAGGGGGAGGTTTTCTAAGAGCAACGTGACGTTTCTTGAGGACCTCCGTGGTCAAGGTTAAACTTTTGGTTTCCAGCAACATTAGCGAGTCGAAGAAATTCTTCATGCTCTCGGCACTCATTTTCCAGTATATTTCAGCAGCAGCATTACGGCTTCCTCCACTTTCTCCGTGAGTAAAAAGGGCTGAATGGTTGAATCTGAAGTGCAGAGGGATTCCCAACCTGTCCCGATCACAAGGCAGGTCAGCCTCCTTGAGGGCCTCCAGGACAGGTGGAGTTCCCCCATCTGCAAAGGTGATCAGGAGTTGGACGTTATCCTTCACGTCTTTTCCCAACAAGGAGAGCATGGAATCAAAGACGCATTTCTGGGTATGAACTGAATGGGCAAGGAAGGCCTGGGCCACCAAGCAGATGGCATCAATGTGGTCAATGGCCCCTGGGCTGGAGAAAAATTCTCGGAGCTGCTCCTCAACCAGTTTGTCTTGCTCTGCGTCTCTTGTGCCTCCAAATCCGGGAGTGTCAATTATTGTGAGAGAATAGGGAATCCAGAAACCCTCCTGATGGTGCACCACATAGACAGTGACTTCAGACGTCCTGCTTCCAGCTTTGCTTCTCTGGGTGGTTTCATGCATCAGTTTGAATCTGAAATTATCTCCCCACTGGACACCCAGGATATAATTGATCATCCCGTTGATCAGTGTGGTTTTCCCAGACTGTGTTGCTCCCATCACCAGAATCACTTTGTTGGGCACTTCTGGGTTCTCGTTTCCAAGCTGGTATATGAGACAAGAGGTGGAGGCATCTGAGGGGACTTTCTCCAGAGGAAGGGCAAACACTAATGGATGTCTGTTCTCCAGGAGAGAGCTTTCCTGAAGGAACTGGCGGGCTCTGTTGCCTGCATCTTCCTCCAGTGATGTGGAGACCTCCACCTCCTCACTGGGGACACCCAGAGCTCCATTGTCACACACGGCTGACACCCGTATTCTATATGCCGTCTGGGGCTTCAAACCTTCGATGGGGTAAAACTCTGTTTTGCTCCCAGTCCTTTTTCCAGTCCACCGGTCCTTCCCAACTCCAGCCTCTACCATTCGGTACTCCACTTTGTACTCCTTGACCATAACTCCTGAGGCAACGATGCTGGGACTCATCCAGGCCACAAAGATGAACGAAGATGCTGCAGTGACCTTTCTTAATTTCTCAGGAGGGCTGGTGGGAAGGGTCTTTATGGGTGGGCTCAGGTCACTGCTTTTACCACGGCCTACCTTGCAACAAGCAGCATACTGGAGCAGGTACTCTGTGTTTGGAGGCAGATCTTTCAGCAGGAACAACTCCCCGGCGTCCTCTGTCCTCACGCTCTTCCAGTCCTCTTCCCCTGCAATCTTGTACTCTACCAGGTAGCTGGAGATTGCAGCCTTTCCATATTCAGCTGGCTGAAACTTCAGTTCAATGCTGTTATGTCTCACTTCAGTAATCTGCAAAGGGAGAGGTTTTGAGGGCAACTCAAAATTCTTGCTGACCTCCTTTCCGTCTTCATAAAAGTTAATGGAGGCTCCTGGGGTATCCACATCTGGGATCGAGGCAACAAAAAAGTGGACCTTCTCATTCGATTGATTGACAGTGAAAAAGTCTTTGATGGATTTGGCAGCTTGGCGAGCATTCTGGGTCCTCTCCTGGTCCTCAAACCAGGCCGTGCCTTTCTTCACCCCAGGAGTGGACCTTGTGGACTTAGCTGGTTCTTGCAAGAATCGCTCCTGAAGCCTGTCCTGTAAGCTCAACAGAAATGGCTCCTCTTCACGTAAGGAAGTGAATACAAAGGAGACCACGTATAAATTTTGAGGGTCAAGAAATATTTCGTGCATCTTGTTCTGGGAAGTGATAACTTGTATGTCACTTAGAATAGTCAGATAAGATTTGACAACGTTAATTTCTCTCTTTTTGGTGTCTAGAAATTTACGGAGTCTTTGGCTATTGAAGGGCGACTGGTTGACGGACATCAATATGTCCACCAGGGTCCCTTCCTCCTGCCCTCCTCCCCGGATGGAAGGCAACACTTTGGCCAGCTGTTTCTGGAAAGTCTGCTTGTGTTGCTTGCACAGATCTTTGAACCGCTGGATCTTTCTCTTGATCTCACGGAAGGTCTCAGCAATGGGATCGTTGGCTAGATCGTTGCTTTGCATCTGGATTTTGTTCAGGTCCTCCAAGATCTTTTCAGCATCAAAGACTAATTCTAGGCTGATCTCACGGACCATTTTAGCTGCCTTGGGGTCCAGTTTGGTCAGCGGGTAGAGCCAGACCCTCATAGGCACAGCCTTCTCCCCATCTTCCCCTAACATTTTCGGTAGAGTTTCGTAAACTTTCATGGCATCTTCGAAAGTCACTGGATTTTTCTCCAGAGAAAAATCTCCATGGAACTTGCACCTGAACTTCAGAGCATTCTCTTTCTCCTCCTTGTTGTATTTGACCTCTGCTCCTCCTCCGACAGATATTCCCTTCGTGAGTATAGCCTGGAGACTTCCTTCTACATTTTTTATCTTCTCTGTTGAAGAAACCTCTCGGTCAAAGACAAAGAAAGCCTGGGCTCCATAGAGGATGGCCGTGACCACATGGGTGGCCATGCCATGCTCAAAGACTTCTCGGTGAGAGACATTCTGGCTTCCTAGATGGCTCATGGTCAGCTGCTCATACCTGGTGGTGGCTTTGTACTGAACGGTGACTCTGGCTTGTTGCTTGGACTTCTTGGTGTCCTGAAGATACTTGGCTGAACCCTGCACTTCAACCAGCCCCCCCAGGAAGCTGGCCTTGAGGGATCCTGAGATGTCCAGGGCAGAGGCCTTGTCATCAATGCTGTCGGACGCAATGATTTCGGATTCGGTCTTGGGCTGAGGCTTGATGGTCAGGTCCTTCTGCAGAGAGCTGTAGTCCCAAAGGGTGACGCCTGCATGGAACAGGAGACAACAGGAGGATAAATGTGAAATGAGACCTCCAAAACACCTGCACTGGATAGAGAAGCCCCAGAATGCTGGGACAATAGAGAGATCATTTTTCCTGGATGGTGAAACTACCACAAACTCAAAAGGCTTTTGCCTGAGTAGAGAGGAATGGGAATTTCTATGTTTTTCATCAGGGGTTTAGAGGGGTCTTCTGTGTTCAGACCTGCCCCTCTCCCTGGAAAAGCACCAGCACCACAATTTTAGAATTAATATCCCTCACTTCACCGTCCCGCGTGGGACACCAACTCTTTACAGTTGCAAGAAAAAGTATGTGAACCCTTTGGGATTACGTGGAGTTTTGCATGAATTGGCCATAAAATGCGCTCTAAATGTCATGTAAGTCACAACAATAGAAAAACATAGTCTGCTTAAAATAATACTACACAAACATTAGCTGTTGTCATGTTTTAATTGAACATAAGATGGAAACATTCACAGTGCAGGGTGGAAAAAGTATGTGAACCCCTAGCCTAATGACTTCTCCAAGAGCTAATTGGAGCCAGGAGTGAGCCAACCTTGACTCCAATCAGTGTGATGATATTGGATGTGTTGCTGACAGCTGTCCTGCCCTTTAAAAACACACACCTGTTTTGGGTTTACTGGTCTCAAGAAGCACTGTCTGATGTGAACCATGCCTCGCAGAAAAGAGGTCTCAGAAGACCTACGATCAAGAATTGTTGACTTGCATGAAGCTGGAAAGGGTTACAAAAGTATCTCCAAAAGCCTTGATGTTCATGTGTCCACGGTAAGACAGACTGTCTACAAATGGAGAAAGTTTTTTTGTTGTTGTTAGTTGCGAAGTCGTGTCCGACCCATCGCGACCCTATGGACAACGTTCCTCCAGGCCTTCCTGTCCTCTACCATCTTCTGGAGTCCATTTAAGCTCACGCCTACTGCTTCAGTGACTCCATCCAGCCACCTCATTCTCTGTCGTCCCCTTCTTCTATTGCCCTCAATCTTTCCCAGCATTAGGCTCTTCTCCAGTGAGTCCTTCCTTCTCATTAGGTGGCCAAAGTATTTGAGTTTTAGCTTCAGGATCTGGCCTTCTAAAGAGCAGTCAGGGTTGATCTCCTCTAGGACTGACCGGTTTGATTGCCTTGCTGTCCAAGGGACTCGCAGGAGTCTTCTCCAGCACCATAGTTCAAAGGCTTCAATTCTCTGGCGCTCAGCCTTTCTTATGGTCCAACTTTCACTGCCATTCATTGCAACTGGGAAGACCATAGCCTTGACTATACGCACTTTTGTTGACAGGGTGAGGAGAAAGTTTAGCACTGTTGCTACTCTCCCTAGGCGTGGTCGTCCTGTCAAAATGACTGCAAGAGCACAGCGCATAATGCTTAATGAGGTAAAGAAGAATACTAGAGTGTCAGCTAAAGACCTACAGAAATCTCTGGCACATGCTAACATTTTTGTTGACACATCTACAATAAGGAAAACATTAAACAAGAATGGAGTACATGGGAGGACACCACAGAGGAAGCCATTGCTGTCCAAAAAAAATATTGCAGCACGTTTGAAGTTTGCAAAAGAGCACCTGGATGTTCCACAGCACTACTGGCAAAATATACTGTGGACAGATGAAACCAAAATTGAGTTGTTTGGGAAAAACACACAACACTATGTGTGGAGAAAAAAAGGCACAGCACACCAACATCAAAACCTCATCCCCACTGTAAAACATGGTGGAGGGAGCATCATGGTTTGGGGCTGCTTTGCTGCTTCAGGGCCTGGACAGATTGTTGTCATTGATGGGAAAATGAATTCCAGAGTTTATCAGGACATTTTGCAGGAAAACGTACGACCATCTGTCCTCCAACTGAAGCTCCGCAGAGGATGGGTGATGCAACAGTACAATGACCCAAAGCATACAAGTAATTCAACAAAACAATGGCTTCAACAGAACAGAATATGCCTTCTGGAGTGGCCCAGTCAGAGTCCTGACCTCAACCTGATTGAAATGCTGTGGCATGACCTTAAGAGAGCGATTCACACCAGACATCCCAAGAATATTGCTACACTGAAACAGTTTTGTGAAGAGGAGTGGTCCAAAATTACTCCAGATCATTGTGCAGGTCTGATCTGCAACTTACAGGAAACATTTGGTTGAGGTTATTGCTGCCAAAGGAGGGTCAACCAGTTATTAAGTCCAAAGGTTCACATACTTTTTCCACCCTGCACTGTGAATGTTTCCATCTTATGTTCAATTAAAACATGACAACAGCTAATGTTTGTATAGTATTATTTTAAGCAGACTGTGTTTTTCTATTGTTGTGACTTACATGATGTTTAGAGCACATTTATGGCCAATTCATGCAAAACTCCACGTAATCCCAAAGGGTTCACATACTTTTTCTTGCAACTGTATGTAATCATTTTCCAAAGCATTTCAGTGACTTTCTTTTGGGGCAAGGCAAGTTACTGCGTGTCTGTCCAAAGGGTTGGATACGCATTCCAGGCAGATCCTACCCAGATAGCTGTTATTTATTTATTTATTTATTTATTTATTTATTTATTTATTTATTTATTTATTTATTTATTTATTTATAATGAGACTTGTATGCCACCCTATCTCCCGAAGGACTCAGGGCGGCTAACAACAATAAAATACAAATAAATCTAAATATTAAAAAAGAATTAAATTGTGTCAAAGTCCCACTAAAACCAATAAAAACGTTTAAAATCATAATTCAAAACCCCATTATCATCAGTCCAGGTCGGCCTGTTGGAAAAGATATGTCTTAAGGTCACGGCGAAAGGACCGAAGGTCTGGGGCCATCCGGAGCTCCCGGGGGAGTTGATTCCACCAAGCAGGTGCCCCGACAGAGAAGGCCCTCCCCCTGGGGGTCGCCAGCTGACATTGTCTGGTCGACGGCACCCTGAGGAGGCCCTCTCTGTGTGAGCGCACAGGGCGATGGGAAAACGTTCCTGGCAGCAGACGGTCCTGCAAATATCCCGGGCCTAAGCCATGTAGGGCTTTATAGGTAAGAACCAGCATCTTGAATCTCTCCCAGAGGGCAACCAGTAGCCAATGCAGCTCACGCAGGAGGGGTGTAATATGGGAGTATCGGGATGCTCCCATCACAACCCGCACAGCCACATTCTGCACCAGCTGAAGCCTCTGGGTGGTCTTCAAGGGCAGAGAGCATTGCATGTAGAGAGCATTGCAGTAATCTACCCGGGAGGTGACGAGCGCATGAGTGACCGTACGTAAAGCATCTTGGTCCAGATAGGGGCGCAACTGGCGCACCAGGCGAACCTGTGCAAATGCCCCCGTGGCCACGACTCCAACATGATCTTCTAAACTCAGTCGTGCATCCAGGAGGATGCCTAAGTTGCGCGCCCTATCAACGGGAGGCAACACCTCTCCCCCCATAACCAAAGATGGAAGATCTTGGACTACACAAGATGCCGATATGTAAAGCCACTCAGTCTTGGCCGGGTTGAGCTGGAGCCTGTACTTCCACATCCAGATTCGTACCGCTTCCAGGCACCGGGACATCACATCGAGGGCATCACTGGGTTGGTTCGGGGTGGAGATGAAAAGCTGGGTATCATCCGCATATTGATGATACCTCACCCCGAAACCATGGATGATCTTGCCCAGTGGCTTCATATAGATGTTAAACAGGAAGGGAGAGAGGACCGACCCCTGAGGCACCCCACAATCAAGGGGCCTCGGGGATGACCTCTGTCCTCCTGCCAACACTGTCTGAGAACGGCCCGAGAGGTAGGAGGAGAACCACCATAAAACGGTGCCTCCCACTCCCAACCCCCGGAGACAGCAGGCTGCAGGTCCAGGAGCCGAGGCTTGAAGTGACCCTATGCTGTGCCGGAGAATTGATGTCGGTGCCCTTCTCCCTCCCTCTAGAGATCCTGCAGGGGCTGCCGACCCTTTGACCTCTCCTCCGTCTCCTACCTGGGATGAGCGCATCCTTGCGGCAGTCGTACAACATCCCTAGCTGGAAGGGGCGGCCCAGGGCTGGCATCTCCACAGTGTCTTCAGCCATGGCCAGGCTGAGCTCCTGCCTGTTGCTCCTGCAACAGAGAAGAACCACCTGGAGGAGGCAGTGCATAGCCCTCCCTGAACCAGGAGTGCCCCCCTCTCCAAGAACTCTTAGGAAGCTGTTCCAAGGAAACACCACTCGGTGCACTGCAGCTCACACCGGTAAAGTGTTTGAGGAAGAGGATTCCTTCACTGCTATGACCCTTTGGGCAACACCAAACAGGTCTCCAGAGAGTTGTTTATTTCTCTTGGGAAGGTTAAACAAATGGCCCTCCACTGACTAGTCAGGCTCCACCCTCACTCCTCCAAACAACAGCCCCTAGATTACCCGGCAAGGCCCCAAGGCAGAGGTCCAGGCATACGGCAAGGGCCGTCCTTGGAGCACAGCAAAGCTGCAAGACAAGGAGCAACTTCCAAAAGGGGCAGAGGGAAACAAAAGGCGAATGCAGTGCGCACAACAAGGGCCCAGTTCCAAACCGAAAGGCAAAGAGCCCTTCTCAAAGCAAGACGGGGCCCAAGGCAAGGCAGGTCTGAAGGGAGAACTGTCAGGGCCAGGGCAAGCCAAGAACAGCCCTCCCAGCAAGGCAAAAGCAGTTGTTGACACACACTGGGGAAGCAGTTCTTAAAGCAAGGCGCAAGCAGGCCGAGCCGAGAGAGTGTGATCTGAAGACAAACGCTTGTTCCTGGCAAAAGCGGCAGTTCTAGCTAATTGAGCTGCAAAGAAGGAGAGAGAAATTAGGGTATCCTAATGAATCTGTAGGGATGCGGTGGCTCAGTGGGTTAGGACGCTGAGCTTGTCGATCAGAAGGTTGGCAGTTTGGTGGGTCGAATCCTGAGTGCCGCATAGCAGAGTGAGCGCCTGTTACTCGTCCCAGCTTCTGCCAACCTAGCAGTTCGAAAGCACGTAAAAATGCAAGTAGAAAAATAGGGACCACGACAGTGGGAAGGTAACCGCGTTCCGTGCGCCTTTGGCGTCTAGTCATGCCGGCCACATGACCACGGAGACGTCATTGGACAAGTGCTGGTTCTTTGGCTTTGAAACGGAGATGAGCACCGGCCCCTAAAGTTGGAAACGACTAGCAAAGCTGACACACGTACAATAAAGATTTCACCCAGTAAGTCTGGCATACTGTAGATAAGAGAGCAGAAGTAACAAACATGTTCCCTTTTGGGTGTTTCCCTAAAGATATCGTTTGTTCTTGGGTGGGTTAGGACATTGGATATTTTCCATGCTGGCCTTTCATGACCCTGCATCCAGGACTTTGCAAGATTTATTTTATTTATTTTATTTTAATTCCATTTATATCCCGCCCTTCTCCGAAGACTCAGGGCGGCTTACAAGCTTAGCATTAGCCTTCATTCTATGTATATGCCTGCTTATTAGGGCTTTCACACACACCCCAAGCAGCATTATTACAAAGTCAGCTTAATTGCCCCCAACAATCTGGGTCCTCATTTTACCTACCTCAGAAGGATAGAAGGCTGAGTCAACCTTGAGCCTGGTGGGATGCGAACCTGCACTAATTGCAGGCAGCTGGTGTTACTTAAGGAGGCATTAGCCCACTGCTCCACCAAGGCTCCAAGAGCCCAAAGACAGTAAGGCTATCTGCACATATTCACAATTGATATTTCCTATACTGTCCCCTAATTCCGGGTCAACAGTACAGATGTTTACCGCCACAGGAGCACCGCAACGCCCCCACCCCACTTGTTCTGTTCCAGCCTACGACCGGCTCTGTTGGAATGTCAGGGACAACCCCTTTTTATAATCAATAGGCTGGAACTAACCCAACTAAATTTATTTTAAAAAGCTAAATGAAAAAGTTCAAACAAGACTTGAACCAAAAAGGTTAAACAAGAGTTAAACAAATACAGACCAAGACTTTATCAGAAGCTCTTCCAACGGTTGCCTTCAGCAACCAGCACCTCCCACACCTTCCCCTTTTAAACAGCAGTCTCAAGGCGTGGCTTCTCATTGCCTTTTCCCAAGTTGCCTCATTGCCTTCCTTTGCTCAGTCCTGGTAGATTGCCTCCTGCTCCTAGCGTCCCTGAACCGAGCCAGCTGTGGATCGTCTTCTTCCAATCCTTCATGCTCACACAGCTGGGTCTGAGGAGGAACAAGACGGGAGGGGCCTGGCTGAGAGTTCTGCGGTGCATCAGAACCTTCCTCTGACACCAAAGGCTCTCCAAACCCCTCCTCCTCCTCTTCAGAGTCCTCCGAGCCAGCTGCCGAAACCACAGGCTAACGCTGAATCACAACACCACTGTGGACAGGGAGGTCTTGACCCCACAGGCTTCCAACACACACACACATTCCATAGAAGCCTGGTTTTCTCCCTCCTTTCCCGCTCCTACTGGCCCTCTCTCTGCCCCATAATATCTGGGTCCCCTTACCTTCCCCTTCCTTTGCAGCTGCTGCCTAAGCTGTCACAAGCCCGTTGCCAGATTCGGCTAGGAAGCTGCCCAAGGATTTTTCCTGCGGCCTGGCTAGGATGAGGCTGTGACCTCTCTGATTCCCACTTTCACTTTCATTGACAGGAAAAGGCGGGACTTCGAAGCAACTCAGACTTGCCTCAGAGATGTCAATGGAATGATCAAAGGCCTGGAGACTACAACATACGAAGACCGGTGGCAGGAATTGGGTTTGGCTAGTGTAAACAAAAAAAAGAAAGAGGGGCAACATGATAGCAGAATTCCAGTATTTGAAGGGCTGCCCCAAGAAGAGGGGGGGTCCAATTATCCTCCAAAGCGCCAGAAGGCAGGACAAGAAGCAACAGATGAAAACTAATCAAGGAGAGAAGCAACCTAGAACTAAGAAGAAATTTCCTAATGGAACAGCTTGCCACCAGAAATCATGGGCGCTCCATCACTCAAGGTTTTTAAGGAGACTAGACAGTCACTTGTCTGAGATGGTATAGGTTCTCCTGTTTCAGCAGGGGGCTGGACTAGAAGACCTCCAAGGTCCCTTCCAGCTCTGTTATTCTATGATTCTGTAAGGGTCTCCTGCTTGAGCAGGGTTGGACTAGAAGACCTCCGAGATCCCTTTCCGCCCCGTTATTCTATGTTCTAGGGCAGGGGTGTCAAACTCAATTTCATTGAGGGCCGCATCAGCATTGCCGTTGCCCTCAAGGGGCCGGGTGGGTGTGGCCAGGGTGGGCGTGACCTACTGGGTGGGCATGGCTAGAGTGCGTATGGCCTACTGGGTGGGCGTGGCCAGCTCTACATCATTCGCATCAAGGGTGCCTATGGGGGCCTGGGCAGGAGTGGGACAGATCTGAGGGTCTCTGGCAGGAGGAGGGTCTCTGGGCCAGGGCCAAGGCAGTGGGGGCCGGTCCCTCACTGTTTCCAGGATGGCTTTGTGGGCCACATGAAACCACTTCGCGGGCCGGATCCGGCCCCCAGGCCTTGTGTTTGACATGTCTGTTCTAGGGAGTAGAGATTCATATTTCCTGGCAGAAGAGGAAGATTTTGTTCTGGGGGCTCAACTAGGGAGTGCCCAGGTCCCCCATATTGGCGGAGATTATTCAAAGCTGTCCATGCTTGTCAGTCAAGCTGTGGATCATGGGTCTCTTTTCCTTCGGCAGCAAGTTGCCCCATTCTCAGCCCTCTCGGAAAATTGCAGGCTGTTTCCTCGGCCCAGCCCCAACCACAAGGCTCCGCTCTCAGCTCTAAGTCAACAGGGGGAGATCTGCCAACCCCCAACTTCGCAAAGTCCTTTGGGGGAAGCCTTGGGGAAGTGTCAGACTACGGCAAGCCCTGGCAACAAGCCACAGAGGCGTCACAGCCCTGTACAGTCCTGACTTCACAGCTAAAATGTTTACAGTATCTGCAGAAAGAGGAAGGCAAGTCCTAATCCCTCGGTTTGGAACAGGGAGGGAGGGGAAGGGGCAGCCCCATTTCCTCCTCTGTCCTGGTGGCAGGATCAGAATTCAGGCGCTTGGCAAGCTGGCTATCTTGACGGCCACAGGAGCTCCGCAAGTATTGGCTGAGAGCTTGACAGCACAACACTCATCCCCCCCCCCCCCGCCCCGCAACTCCAGAGAAGCTGGCCTTCTCCCTCCCTCCCTCCCCCCCTGGCCCTCGCCCCCCCCTCTCTCTCTCTGCCCCTCCCTCCCACACAGCTGGGTCCCCTCACCTTCCTCTTCCTCTGCAGCTACTGCCTACAGGCTGAATACAGACTGGGCCAGAAAGCTTCTCCCGGAAGAATCTTCCCTCTCACTAACTTTCGCTTTCGCTTTCACTCAACAGGAAGGGAGCTCCAGGTTCTGCCTGACCGCTTCTCCCTCCGTCTTCAGAAAGGAGTGGGGGGAGGGAGGGAGGCTCCTGGTGGAAAGACCTCTCCTCCTCTCCCCCCCCCCTCCAGACTTAGGGACGCAAACACTCCATCCAGACTTTCACAGCCTCCGGGAGGGAGTTTCTCAAGCTGAGCAACTTTGAAAGTGGGTGGGCTTCAACTCCCAGCATGCCCCATTCAGTATGTTGAGAAGCTCTAGTCTCTCTCTCTCTCTCCCCCTCCCTTCATCCATCCATCCCTCTGCCCCTCCAGCTGTTGCTCATTCTTGGCCACTTAAAAATGGGTGGACTTCAACTCCCAGCATGCCCCAGCCAGTATGTGGAGAGGCTCTGATCTCTTTCTCTCCCTCCCTCCCTCAATCCATCCATCCCTCGTCCCTCCAGCTATTTCTTATTCGTGGCCACTTGAAACTGGGTGGACTTCAACTCCCAGCATGCCCCAGCCAGCACATTGAGAAGCCCTAGCTCTCTCCCTCCCTACCTCTGTCCCTCCCTCCCTCTTTCTCATCCATCCATCCACGTCCCAGAGTTCTTCTGGCCAGGCTCCCATGGCTGGGAGGAAGAGGTCGGGGCCAGTAGAAAGGGGGCGTCTCCCTTTTTTCCCCGCCTTTTTTCTTCTGTGTTCGGCGTGCGGTTTCATTTACCTCAGGTTTTCCCTGTCTTATTTGCTCCTGCAGGAAGAGCTCTGTGCTGTGATTGGTTGCCGCAAGTATAAAGGGGACGTTTTCCTTTCCCTCCCACCTTTTTTCTCTGTCTGTTGCCTGCTGTTTAATTTACCTCAGGATTTTCCTGTGTTCCTCGCTGTCTTGTGATCTATCTATCTATCTATCTATCTATCTATCTATCTATCTATCTATCTATCTATCTATCTAATCTATCTATCTATCATCTATCTATCTAATCTATCTATCATCTATCTATCTATCTAATCTATCGATCTAATCTATCTATCTATCTATCTATCTATCTATCTATCTATCTATCTAATCTATCTATCATCTATCTATCTAATCTATCTATCATCTATCTATCTATCTAATCTATCGATCTAATCTATCTATCTATCTATCTATCTATCTATCTATCTATCTATCTAATCTATCTATCTATCATCTATCTATCTAATCTATCTATCATCTATCTATCTATCTAATCTATCGATCTAATCTATCTATCTATCTATCTATCTATCTATCTATCTATCTATCTATCTATCTATCTATCTATCTATCTATCTATCATCAACTGGAATCCCGGGTGTAGACATTTGAAGTTAGTAAAAATAAAAATGAAGAACTCCGGGATATAAGAGAAAATTATTCTTTATTGCTGAGCTCATCAGAGCAAGGGCTGAATGATAAGGGAGTCAGTACATACACTTATATATATATTAACCCAAATGCATTCAGAAAGTTTCATCCTTGGTTTTGGACATTTCTGTAGAGGTGTAATGATTTGATAATAATAATAATAAGTTTGAAGGGACCTTGGAGGTCAACTAGTCCAACCCCCTGCTCAGGCAGGAAACCCTATACCATTTCAGGCAAATGGCTGTCCAGTCTCCTCTTAAAAGCCTCCAGTGTTGGAGCATTCACCACCTCTGGAGGCAGGTTGTTCCACTGGTTAGTTGTTCTAACTGTCAGGAAGTTTCTCCTTAGTTCTAGGTTGCTTCTCTCCTTGACTAGTTTCCATCCGTTGCTTCTTGTCCTACTTTCAGGTGCTTTGGAGAATAGCTTGACTGCCTCTTCTTTGGGGCAGCCCCTGAGAGATTGGAACACTGCTATCATGTCACCCCTCACCCTTCTCTTCATTAAACTACACATACCCAATCCCAGCAACCGTTCCCTATATGTTTTAGCCTCCAGTCCCCCAAACATCTTTGTTGCTCTTCTCTGTACTCTTTCTAGAGTCTCGACATCTTTTTTACATCGTGGTGACCAAAACTGGATGCAGTATTCCAGGTGTGGCCTTACCAAGGCATTGTAAAGTGGTATTAGTACTTCACACGATCTTGATTCTATCCCTCTGTTAATGCAGCCTAGCACTGTGTTGGCTTTTTTGGCAGCTGCAGTAGACTGCTGGCTCATATTGAAGTGATTGTGCACTAGGACTCTGAGATCTCTCTCACAGTTACTACTATTGAGCAAGGTACCACCTATACTATACCTATGCATTTGATTTTTCCTGCCTAAATGTAGAACCTTACTTTTTTCACCATTGAATTTCATTTTGTTAAATAGTGCCCAGTGTTCGAGTCTGTCCAGATCCTTCTGTATCTTAAGCCTATCTTCTGGAGTATTGGCTATTCCTGCCAGCTTAGTGTCGTCTGCAAATTTGATGAGTTCCCCATCTATCCCCTCATTCAAATCGTTGATGAAGATGTTGAAGAGCACTGGGCCCAGAACAGAGCCCTGGGGCACCTCACTACACACTTCCTTCCATGTAGATGCGGTTCCATTGAGGACCACACGCTGAGTACGGCCTGTCAGCCTGCTACGAATCCATCTGGTGGTGATGCTATCTAACCCACATTTTCCTATCTTATCAAGTAGTAGATTTACCAAATGCCTTACTGAAGTCCAAGTAAATTATATCTACAGCATTCCTAGTTTTGTCACTTTGTCAAAGAATGCAATAAGATTTGTCTGGCATGATTTGTCTGGCGGAAAGAATTTGCTCTTGGATTCTTGATGTTCTCTGAACTTGGCTTTTGTCAAGTGTTTATTCTGGAAAATTTCCTGTCTTATTTGGGTAACCCTCTGGGTTGCTCAGCCTTGGCAACTTGAAGCCGCCTGGACTCTCAGCTCCCAGAATTTCCCAGCCAGCATGTTGAGAAGCTCTGATCTCTTCCTCTCTCCCTCCCTCTTTGCAATCCATCCATCCATCGAGGTGCTTCTCATTCTTGGCAACCTGAAGGTGGGATGGATGTCAATTCCCAGAATTCCCCAGCCAGCACGTTGAGAAACTCTGCTCTCTTCCCCTCTCTCTCCCTCCCTCCCAGAACCCCTGCCTGTCCAATCAGGGGGGTTTGCTCCTCCAGAGCCTGGCCTAGGCCCACTCCTGGAAGAAAGGCAGTGTTGATAGTAGGTGAGTTCTCCTTGTGGGGTGCAGAGAGTTAGACTTCAACTTCAACTCCCAGCATGCCCCAGCCAGCAGGTTGAGAAGCTCTGATCTCTTTCTCCCTTCCTTCCTTTTCTCCCTCCTTCCCTCCATTCTTCCATCTCTCTAATCCACCCACCCACCCATCTATCCATCCATCCATCTCTCCAATCCATCCATCTGCCCGCCCACCCACCCAGCCAGCTGTTTCTCATTCTCGGCAACTTGCAAGCGGATGGACTTCAACCCCCAAAATTCTCCAGCCAGCCAGCCAGCCAAATTTGGGAGTCTTCTGGGAATTGGACCTGGGCCAGGCAGCTTTCCAGCTAGCCCATCTTGGCTGTGCTACATTTAAGACAGTCTTGAGAGAGGAGGGGGGGCATCGGCTGGTCAAGTGGAACCCCCCCCAAATGTGTGTTTGTGTGTGGGGGAAATAAAAGGGCCAGATTCATCCAGAGGTCAGATATGGCCAGGTGGGAACCATTTGAAGCCACTACAGTGATAACTGGGTCGTGGATAACGGACACTGTCACTCTGTATGTCAAACTCGGAACATCACGTGACGTGTTGCAATGTATCGTGACTTTTTTTTGCCATTGCCGGCAATGGGGTGGGCGCAATTTCACTATGATGCATCGAGCCCGTGGGCCGACAGTTCGACATCCCTGCTCTTATCTACTATACCACGGGTCGGCAACCTGCGGCTCCGGAGCCGCATGCGGCTCTTTGAGCCCTCTCCTGTGGCTCCCAGTCCTCCGCTTGAAGCCGCCTGGACGTTTGGAGAGCTGCTGTGTTCATCAAACACAGAGGTTTGGGGGTCCCGGGAGAGGGGCAGGGCGCTCGGGTGGCTCCGGCAGCACCCAGGCTGAAGGCGCCGCCGCAACCCAGTGCCCGTCACCAGGGAGACCCATCACCGCCGTCGCACAGGTGCCTCACGGCTTGAGGGAGCCGCACTGCAGGAGACGCTCGCGAGGCTTCCTTCGGCCCGTTGCCTCCGAGGGGGGCCGGGCGGGATCCTCTGAAAGGCCGTTTCCTTCCTTGGCCTGCGAGTCCGTCCCTCCCCTCCCCCCCCGTAAGCTGGCGGCACTGGGCAGCAACAGGTGCGTGCGGCTCAGGATGCGGTGCGGGCGTAGGGGTGGTGTATGTTTTTGCTTGTTCTGTGCATGCGCGTGCGTGCCCACATGCGCACACACATTTTGCAGCTCCCACTTTTTTGTGTGTATGACAGAACCGGTTCCGAGTGGCTCTTTTGCTGTTTCGGGTTGCTGACCCCTGTACTATACCAGTCATTGGGTGATGCTGCAGTCCTGGCCGGGCGATGGTGGGGTCTGCTGTGAGCTGGCTCACCCACCCACCCACCCCCACCTTGGCCCTTATCCCCGGGGCACAACTGGAGAGGAGATTCAGGGCCCACCGTTGTGATTCTGTGCCAGCCTGTGATCCCGACAGCTGAGTCCGGGGAATCTGAGGAGGAGGAGGAGGAGGGGCCTGGGAAGCCGTCGGAGGAAGGCTCTGATGAGCTCCAAAACTTACATTCCAGTGAGGAGCCTGGCCCTTCCGCTCTTGCTCAGGATGAGACGCAGCTGGGTGGGGAGGCTGGGTCGGACTCAGATGATGCACAGCTGGAGGACATGAAGACAGGCCAGGAGATTAGGCCAGAGGGAGGCAATGGGGCGACTCCAGAGAAGGCATTGAGAAGGCACGCCTTGAGGACGGAATTACCAAAATAACAAAACGTGTGGGCGGCGCTGGGTGCTGAAGGCCACTGTTGCAAAGTACTTCATGGGATCATTGTTCGGTTGGTCTTACCGGTGACTAATTCTCTCGTTTTTGCGCTGTGTTTCGTGTGGGCAGGTTTTCTCCATTTGGATTGTGTTTCGCTGCCTTTGGTTTTTGGGACCGTTTGGCAGGTTGCTTTACTGATATTAAAAAGGGGTTTTGTTTTCTTCTGAGTCTCCAGCCTCCTTGTCGAAAGGGCTTTTCTCCTTGTGCATTTGACAAGGACGGACGTAGGCTGGGACAGAACACCCGCTGGGCAGCCCAAAAGAGAGAGAGCTGTGGAGCGGCCCCGGAATGGAATGACCACTTCCGGGGGCTCCTGGGTTTGAGCGAGCCTTGCAACCAGCCTGGGATTGGGGGTCATGAACATCACACGGTGGGGTCTACATGTCAATCATTTGCATCCCCACCTCCAGTTCTCGAGATTTTTTTTTTCATGGCCCCGTTGTGAGTTCTCGCCTGCCAGCAGATCCGGCAGTCGGATGAATCAGAGGAGGAGGAAGAGGAGGTGCCTGAGTTTACATCGGAGTCTGAGGAGCAAGAAGACTCCGAGCTAGATGGGACACCGGAGCCCATCTACTCACGCTCCGGCAGAGAGACAGCTGGGTTGGGGGCCTGAATGGAGCAAAGAGGAGGAACAGCTGGGGCCTGTTCCAGATGCACAGATGAGCAGAGAGGACAAGCATGCAGGACAACGTAGGGTGTCCAGGAAAAGTAACTCTTAAGAAGCCATACCCTAGCTGGATTATAGAGGCGTGAGAGAAGCTGGTTGCCAAAGGCAACCGTTCATGCTCCGGTATCTTGTTCCTCTGTCGGATATCGTTTGTCGGGACTCTTTGCCAATTATTCAGGTCGGTCATATATCTTTAAGTGTTTGATTTGAATTGATAAATTGCGCCTGGGTGCCGAGAATTCAGAGACTTTGCCCTTATCTCAGCCAAGTGAGAGCAGATACTGCTACTCCTTGTTTGAACACCGAAGGACCTAAGGTTATCTGAAGTTTACTCCACAAACGCCTTGTTAAAATAAAGGGTAAAGGTAAAGGTTCCCCCGCACATGCATGCTAGTCGTTTCCGACTCTCGGGGCCGGTGCTCATCTCCATTTCAAAGCTGAAGAGCCAGCGTTTGTCCGAGGACAACTCCGTGGTCATGTGGCCGGCATGACTAGACGCCAAAAGTGCATGGAACACTGTTACCTTCCCACCGGAGTGGTCCCTATTTTTCTACTTGCATTTTTTACGTGCTTTCAAACTGCTAGGTTGGCAGAAGCTGGGACGAGTAACCGGCGCTCACTCTGTTACGCGGCATTCAGGATTCGACCCGCCAAACTGCCGACCTTCTGATCGACAAGCTCAGCGTCCTAACCCACTGAGCCACCGCATCCCGTTATAATAAAAAAAGGGGTTATTTGCTCATGAGTCCTGCCTTGCTCATGCCTTGTTGACTGAAAAGGGGTTTTCCTTGCGAGTAAGCTGCTGAGTAGCCCTTGCGAAGGCTGGGACAAAAAGAATGTTCCTTCAGGAGAGGAGAAGGTGTAGAAGAGGAAAGGTCAAATGAAAACATGGCCCATCGTCTCCAGTGGAAACCCTGGTGGAGCATCGTCCCCCCACCTCAAATTTGTTCAGGAGACAGAGCTGTATGTCCTGTTGCAAATTTGGCAGCTGGAGATGCGTCCTTTCTTCCCTCTCGCTTGACCAGGAAGAGACCCAAAGCAAGTCGGTGAAGAGAAGCTTCCGGAGTGGAGCGGAAGGACGCTCAAGAGACGGAAAGGGAGCCAGCAAGGAGCCTGATTTCCACCCAAAAGGACCCCCCTTCCTGGACCCCGGTGTGAAACGCTACGTGGGAGATCTTGAATTATGACCCAGTCCTCGAGTAGAATCTACCGGATTCTGTGTCCCCCCTTCCTCCAGGACGATTGGACAGTATCCCCCTTCCCCTCTGCCTTTGGATCACGTTGCGGCCCAGAGCTGTGTAGGCCGAGTCTCATTAGTCCCCCCGCAAAAGACACCAGTCCTCTTTGTTGAAAAAAAGATTTAATAAGAAGCTTTCAGCTTGAAATGCCCGCCCCTAGTGAGTCCATCCGTTCCTTGTCCTCGGCAACTTGAAAAGTAGCCGGGCCTCAACTCCCAGAATCCCCCAGCCAGCGTGTGGAGAAACTCTGATCTCTTTTTTTCTCCCTCCCTCCCTCCCTCTTTCTCATCTATCCATCCATCCCTTTTTTCCAATCCGTCCATCCGTTTCTCGTCTCTGGCAACTTGAGACTTCAACTCCCAGCATGCCTCAGCCAGCCTGTGAGGAAGAAGCCCTTCCATTGGTTGATTGCTCTCACCCTTAGGAAATTTCTCCATCCTTCCAACTTGCTTCCCTTCTGTTATTTCCTTGTTTCACCTTCCAGTCCTTTGGAGAATATATTGGCCCCCCTCTTCTTTGTGGCAGCCCCTCATATAGTAGTAGTAGTAGTAGTAGTAGTAGTAGTAGTAGTAGTCCAGTCCTTTGGAGAATATATTGACCCCCCCTCTTCTTTGTGGCAGCCCTTCATATAATAGGAGTAGTACTACTAGTAGTAGTAAATAATAATAATAATAATAATAATAATAATAATAATAATAATAATAATAATAATAATAATAATAATAATAATAATAATAATAATAATAATAGATGACCTCCAGGGTCCCTTCCAGCTCTGGCATTCTGTAAGGTTCTCCTGCTTGAGCAAGAGCTTGAACATAAATTGATATAAAAAAGCAACCCCTAGATAGATAGATAGATAGATAGATAGATAGATAGATAGATGATAGATAGATAGATAGATAGGGCTTCTTAGTGCCTGATTTCAGGAGATATGGAGGCATAATATCTACTGAGGGCTAGAAACTTGAGTAGGAGTGTGTGTGTGTGTGTGTGTGTGTGTGTGTGTGCCGCCGAGCTGTACATTATGGAGAAGTGGAATAGGGCTTGGGGACCACGGCTTCTTCATGGCAAATGGTGGCCACAGGATTGGGCTCCATCCTCGCTAATTTCCACCGAGGGAAGGGCGGGGGGGTGTTGGCGCGTGGCCAAACACTAATTTTATGTATGACGTTATTTATTAGATATTTTCTTTTGTTTTTGCCCCGCCTCGATTCCTTCGCGGATGTACATAATATTCCTTCTTCCTCCTATTTTCCTCCCAAACAACAACAACCCTGTGAGGTGGGTTGAACAGAGAGAGGGGGGAGGGAGGGAGAAAGAGAGACAGAGGAAATGCCCCCTCCCCAAATCTGGCTTTCGTGCCTGTGATAGGACTAGAACTAGCCGCCTGGTGATTGGCCCAGAGTCACCCAGCCGGCGTTCATGCTTAAGGCAAGACTAGAACTCAACGTCGCCTAGTGATTAGCCTGAAGTCAATGTGCCTAAATTGGGACTAGAACTTCACCGTTTCCTGGTAATTGGTTCAAAGTCACCCAGTTGGCTTTCCTGCTTAAGGGAGGACTAGAACTCGCCGTCTCCTAGTGACTGGCCTAAAAGTCACTGGGATTTCATGCCTCGGGCAGGACTCGAACTCACCGTCTCCTGGTGATGGCCCAAAGTCGTCCAGCCGGCTTTTGTGCCTAAGGCGGGACTACCACTCACTGTCTCCCGGCGATTGGTCCAAAGGCCAATGTTCCTAAGATGGGACTAGAACTCGCCCTAACCTGGGTGATTGGCCCAAATATCACCCAGCTGGCTTTCACACCTAAGGCAGAACTAGAACTCCCGCCCGGGCTCTTCACCCCTAGAACATTCTCCCGGCTGGCTGGGGGGATTCTGGGAGGTGAAGTCCTCCCCTCTCAAAGCCATCAAGATTGCAAAACTCTGCTTAATGGAAACTTTTGGCCCCCCTTCCTTCTCCTGCACCCCACATCTGGTCACTTGGGGGGGCACCGGGGGGGAGGCACCCTTTGGAGACTCAGGCCAACACCCCGTCTCTTGTGCGATGCCTACACAGCAGCAGTGGCAGGGGAGCAGGTGGGAAGTAGGGACGGGACACAACGGTCCCCCTCTCCCCTAATTGTTAAACCTTTGCAGAGAAGCCATGCAAAAGCAGCAAGACGGTGGCTTAGCCCGCCCACCCACCCACCCCCGGTGGGCAAGGGCAAGGAGGGGAAGGTCCCCCCTTTCCCGCACTTGGGAAAGTCGCTTTTCGTGGACCGTCTTCCCAAGTGGCTGTCCCGGACCGTCCCCCAGGGCAACGTCTCACGGATTGTGTTGCTCGCGGTCTCCGTGAGACCCCAGCGAGGGGGGCAACCCTGGATTCCCTGTGGCTGCCAGGGGGGCGCGAGGGGTGGTGGGCTCCTGCCAGGCCGGGCCCCTGGCCAAGCCCCAGGGGGGCAGGGGCTGCCGCCCGAAAAGCAGGTCGGCCACCCAGCGGCTCCTCCGGAACGGGGCGGGTGGCGGTCTGCGCCGCGGGACGCCAAGATCGGGGAGGATGGCAAGTTGGGCCTCGCCGAAACGGAGCGGCCGGCTACGGGCCGCTTCCAGCACGGCGGCTTTGTCAGCCAAGCGCAAGACGCGGAAGAGCAGGGGCCGTGGCTTGCCGGAGGAGGAGTCCCAGCTTCGGACCCTTCGGGCGCTGTCGATCTCCAACACCGGGGCCCCCGGGTGCCAGCCCAGCAGCTCCGGCAGGGTCCGTCGGAGGAAAGCGGCCGGGTCACCTCCTTCAGCCCCTTCGGGCAAGCCCAGCAGGCGGAGATTGGCGCGGCGGGAGCGGCTCTCCAAGGCGCGGCAGCGGCTCTCCAGGCGCCGTGCGTACTTGCCCAGGCGGTGGTTCTCCAGGTGCAGCGCGGCCAGCTCCAGCGCCCAGCGGCGCGCGTCCTGCTCCAGCTGCCAGACGTGGCTCTGGAGACCCGAGAGGTCCCGACAGAGGCTGCTCACATCGGCCGCCAGGCGGCCCAGCTGTTTGGACACGAGGGGCTGCACAGCCCCAGACTCGGCTCCGTGGGAGCAGCTGCAGAGCCCCGAATCCTCGCAGCGTCTGTTCTTCGCCTCCGGTCCTGCATCCAAGTCCGGAAGGCTCCCCTTGTCCCCGGCTGCGAAAGACGGGAAAATAAGCGTGAGACCCTGATCGTCATTCTGGAGGGAATTATCAATCAATCAATCAATCAATCAATCAATCAATCAACCAGAATACAGTTGGAAGGGACCCCGGAGGTCTTCTAGTCCAACCCCCTGCTCGAGCAGGAGACACTATACCATTTCCGACGTGTGTCTGTCCAGTTTCTTCTTCAAAACGTCCAGGGATGAAGCGCCCAGGACTTCTAGTGGTGAGCTGTTCCACTGGTTAATTGTCCTCACCGTCGGGAACTTTCTCCTTTGAATTCCAGGTTGCTTCTCTCTTGGGTCAGTTTCCATCCGTTGTTTCTTCTCCTGCCTTTGGGGGCTTTTGGGGAACAGGTCGACTGCCGCCTCCTCGCGGCAGCCCCCCCGAATACGGGAATGCTGCTATCGTGTCCCCACACACACACACACTCTAGTTTGTCTTGTCTCCAGTTTAGCCCAACCCAGTTCTTGCAACCGCTCTTCTTCGTACGTTTTAGACCTCCAAGCTTTTAATCGTCTTAGTTGTTCTTCTTTGCACTTTTTCTTTTTCTTTTTTTTTTCCAAAATCTTAACGTCTTTTTTTTTTAATCTGGTGACCAAAACTGGGTGGATTTTGGAAGGGCTCCTATGCTCAGCCCCTCCTCCTCCTCCTCCAGGGTGAAGGCTCCAACGCTGGAAGTTTTTTAAGAAGAGCCTGGACAGCGGTTTGTCTGAAATGGGATAGGGTTTCCTGCCATGAGCAGGGGGTTGGACTAGATGACCTCCAAGATCCCTTCCAACTTTACTATTACGATTATGATTATGATTATGATTATGATTATTCTATTCTATTCCATTCCATTCCATTCCATATTCTATTCTATCTATATTCTATTCTATTCTATTCTATTCTATATTCTATTCTATTCTATTCTATTCTATTCTATTCTATTCTATTCTATTCTATTCTGTTCTATATTTTGTTCTATATTCTATTCTATTCTGTTCTATTCTATTCTATATTCATTTTTATATTTATTCTATTATCTATATTCTATTCTATATTCTATTTATTCTATATTCTATTTATTCTATATTCTATTCTATATTCTATTCTGTCCTATCTATATGCTATTCTATATTCTATTCTATATATTCTAGTCTGTTCTATATTCTATTCTATTCTATCTATATTCTATTCTATATTCTGTTCTACTATTCTATTCTATTCTATATTCTATTCTATATTCTTGGTGGAGCAGTGGGCTAATGCCTCCTTAAGTAACACCAGCTGCCTGCAATTAGTGCAGGTTCGCATCCCACCAGGCTCAAGGTTGACTCAGCCTTCCATCCTTCCGAGGTAGGTAAAATGAGGACCCAGATTGACTTTGTAATAATGCCGCTTGGGGGGGGGAGCAAAAGCCCTAATAATAAGCAGGCATATACATAGAATGAAGGCTATTGCTAAGCACATTGATTTGTGCTTAGATTGTAAGCCGCCCTGAGTCTTCGGAGAAGGGCGGGATATAAATGGGATTGAAATAAAAAATAAAAAAATAAATTCTATTCTATATTCTATTCTATTCTATTCTATTCTATTCTATTCTATTCTATTCTATTCTATTCTATTCTATTGTATTATCTATATTCTATATTCTATTCTATCTATATTCTATTCTATTCTATTCTATTCTATTCTATTCTATTCTATTCTATTCTATTCTATTCTATTCTATTCTATTCTATTCTATTCTATTCTATTCTATTCTATTCTATTCTATTCCATTCCATTCCATTCCATTCCATTCCATTCCATTCCATTCCATATTCTGTTCTGTTCTGTTCTGTTCTATTCCCCCCAAAAGTCCAGATCTGACGGAGTGCAAAATGCTATTTCTCTCCCAATCTCCCCTCCCTCCCAAGCCTTGTCGGGGGGGGTGGGGTGTCCTAAACCCATTTTTCCCAGGCAGGTGGCGGGGACTCAGCCTGGCTGAGGACTCAGACTCCCACCCTCTCCACTCCTCACCCATTGCAGAAGCTCTTCTGGCTACCGTCCGAAGCGAGGCCGGGGGGCCCCACCTGGGAGGGCCACTCTGCTTACGCGCAGAGGACCTGATGTCAAGTGGGCAGGGACGGCCATTCTGCTGGGGGCCTGGTCTTTCCTTCTCACAAATGGGGGTGCTGGAAGAGACAGCACCTACAGAGAGGACAAGAGACCCAGGCTGATCGGTTCAGCTCTTGGTGCCTGAACTTCCCACTGTTCCTCAAGCTTGGCTGCTTAAAGATGGGTGGAGTTCGACTCCCAGAATCCCCCAGCCGGCATGCTTTAAGAGGGGAGGACTTCAACTCCCAGAATCCCCCAGCTGGCGTGCTTTAAGAGGGGAGGACTTCAACTCCCCAAATCCCCCAGCCAAGATGCTTTGTGGGAAGGACTTCAACTCCCAGAATCCCCCAGTCAGCATACTTTAAGAGGAGTGGAGTTTGACTCCCAGAACCCCCCAGCCGGCATGCTTTAAGAGAGGTGGACTTCAACTCCCAGAATCCCCCAGTCAGTGTGCTTTAAGAGGGGTGGAGTTCGACTCCCAGAATCCCTCAGTCACCATGCTCTAAGAGGGGAGGACTTCCCCTCCCAGAATCCCCCAGCCAAGATGCTTTGTGGGAAGGACTTCAACTCCCAGAATCCCCCAGTCAGCATACTTTAAGAGGAGTGGAGTTTGACTCCCAGAATCCCCCAGTCGGCATGCTTTAAGAGGGGAGGACTTCAACTCCCAGAATCACCTAGCCAGGATGCTTCAAGTGGGGAGGACTTCGACTCCCAGAATCCCCCCAGTCAGCGTGCTTTAAGAGGGCTGGACATCCGCTCCCAGAATCCCCTAGCCAGCATGCTTTAAGAGGGGAGGACGTCCGCTCTCAGAATCCCCCCAGTCTTCTGTCTTCTGTCCCATAGGAGATGCAGCCTCCGATACTCACCTTGCCAGGGCTTTGGGGAATTGGCTGCTTCCTCCTCTTCCTCTTCCTCCTCTTCCTCTTCCTCCTGGCTGTGCTGCGATTGTTTGGACCTCTTCCTGGCTGAGGAGGGGCAGGGACTGGGGGCGCTTGGATAGCTGATCTCCTTCAGGCAGCTGAGCAGGCCCTGAAGGGGCCTGCTGCCAGTCCCCACTTCTGGGCAAAGAGAGAGAGATTAGCTGAGGCGGATCGCAATTCACCCCCTCCCCTCGCCAGGTCCCTCCCGGAAATCGTCACCCAATATGGCGGCAGCACACCGGCACCCTCTCCCATCCCAAAGGGAGCAGGGTTTGAACTCAGGGCCCCGGCAGGCAGAGCTGGGAGGTGATCATCCTCCATCCTCTGATAGAAGTTCAGAGAGTTGAACTCTCTCTCTCTCTCTCTCTCTGTGTGTGTGTGTGTGTGTGTGTGTGTGTCCCCTGGTTGCTCTCTGAGCTGGGTGGTTTCCACGCAGACGGTTCATGACCCAACTAGGGAACGTCATCAGGGCTAGAAGGGAGAAGGAGGAGGAAGGAAGGAAGGAAGGAAGAACTGTGGGGTCCTTGGTGCTCTCTGAGCTGGGGGGGGTTCCCTCGCAGACGTTTCATGACCCAACTAGGTAACAGCGTCAGTGCGTGAAGGCTGGGAGGCGGTTGTGGGGAGGAGGAAGAGAAGGAGGAAGATTGTGGGGTCCTTGGTGCTCTCTGAGCTGGGTTGTTTCCTCGCAGATGTTTCATGACCAAACTAGGTAACTTCATCAGCGCTTAAAGGGAGCGGGGTTTGTGGAGAAGAAGAGAAGGAGGAGGGAGGTAGTGGGAGGAAGAAGTGGGGGAGAGGGAGAGCGGAGAAGAGGAGTTTTAAGTTCCTTCATGCTCTCTGACCTTCTTGCAGACGTTCGTGACCCAGCCAAATATAATCATGACTGCTGGAAGAGGGAGTTTCCAAGGTGGAGGAGGAGGAAGAGGAAGGGGAGGGTTTTAGAGGGAAGAGGAGGACTGTGGGCTCCTGGGCTCTCTGAACCTGTTGGCTTTCTGGCCGTCATTTCATAACCCGACTTTCCTCCATCTCAGCTGAGGCTGCCTACCTTCGTCCCCAGGCTGTGGCCGGACCTGCTCTTCCCCCGGACTCCAGTCCATGTCTCCTTTAGGCGTCCTATCCCGGGAATCAGGGCCTGTGGGGCTGGAACACACCGGGGTCCGGGCTGGCGTTGTGTCACCTGGGCCCTCCTTCAGCTCGTGGGTGAAGATCTTGTTGACAAGAGCTGCACCAAGCAGAAGGAAGGACAGTGAAGAACACGGGGCAGGCAGAGCTACCGTGGTGGGACACCCCAAGTCTCAAGGACGCATCCTTACTCCAGAAATCCTCACGGGTCTCACCCATTGAGGCTATGGGAGGAGTAGACGAGATCTCGGAAGGTTCTCCACCTACTCCTCGGAGGGGTGGACAATTACGAATCATCACGATTGGCTTGGTCTGACTTCTCCTGTCCTTGGTTTGGTGACCTCCCGGTTTCCCTGCCTGTGAGAGTCCTTGATTGGTTGGGAGACATTCAGCTAAGTTCTCCTCAAGAAGCGTTCTCCTCACTCTGCTTTTCGGTGGAAGCAACCTGGGTTTCGCCAGGTTATTGTCTAGGGTAGGGGTCGGCAACCTTAAACCCTCAAAGAGCCACTTGGACCCGTTTCCCAGAGAAAAGAAAACACTGGGAGCCGCAAAACTCTCTCGCGCGCACACGCGTGAGGCAGGGGGAACTTGATTGGAATTTAATGAAAAAGAAATAGAGGCTGCTGTGCATGAGTTCTCTCTTTCTCTCCCTCTCCCCCTCTCTCTCTCTCCCTCTCTCCAATATTCTGCTCACCTGGCAAGCTGGCTTCATGCTGTTCTCCAGCAAGCTGACACACATTCTTATTGGGCTAGCTCTCCTGTTCTTGGTCTGCCAGTCCTCTTCTCCCACTCAGAGAGAGAGAGAGAGAGAGAGAATGTGTGTGTGTGTGTGTGTGTGTGTGTGTGTGCGTGAGAGAGAGAGAGAGAGCGCTACTGCTTTCTGCTGCTTCCTGCTTCCTGCAGAGATGCAGCAAAAACAGTAGCCCTGCCCAATGAGCTTGTCAGCTTGTCGGAGAAGAGCGTGAGGCCACTCTCTTTTTTACACACAGACACACGCAGAGAGAGAGAGAGAAGGGAAGCGCAAGTGCCTCTCTCTGTCTCTGTCTCTCTGCAAATGGCGGAGGATGACTGGGAGCCGCAGGAGAAGGCTGAAAGAGCGGCATGTGGCTCCAGAGCCACGGGTTGCTGACCCGTGATCTAGGGGAGTTCAAGGAAAGAACAAGGGGTCCCCAACAGCCAACCCAAATCTCCCAGGCCCTGATAATCTGCTCCGTTCACTGGACATTTTCAACAAAAGCTTGTGGACAACCAAACATTTGGGATGGAAGAAGGACTTCTGCCTTGGACAAGGAGTTGGACTAGAACAGGGGTCCCCAACCTGTGGGCTGCAGCCCACTACCGGTCCGTGGATCTATTTATGAGCTGGCTGTGCGAGTAGTGGGCTAGTGTGCGCATGTGTGTGCGTGCACAGCCCCACTCGTGCAAGTGTCGTGGATGGTCGCAGCCCAACTCACACGAGGGTCATGGGGCGCCCTGGGCCTCACTCACATAAGGATAGCGGGCACTCAGAGCCTCACTTGCAAGAGCTCAGGGCCTCACTCGCACGAGCATCGCAGGCACTCATGGCCCCACTTGCACGAGCACTAAGGGCATCCCTCGTGCAAGTATCATGGGCGCTTGTGGCTTCACTCGTGCGACAGGTGCTCATGTGTGCACATGCACACACGCCTCCACTTCTCACAAAACCATCCCCTTTGACCAGTGGTGGGATTCAAATACCTTAATGTCCGGTTCTCTGCATTGATGCAGGCCTGGGCCTCCAAAACCTAGAATGGACTTCCGGAAGTGACATCAACGCATTTCCTGTGGGCTGTTCTAGGCCTGGGAGGCCTCCTCCAGGCCTCCCAGGCCTAGAAGAGACTTCCAGAAGTGACATCCACGCACTTCTAGAGGGCTGTTCTAGACCTGGGAGATCTCCTCCAGGCCTAGAACAGACTTCCAGAAGTGACATTCACGCACTTCCGGCAGGCTGTTCTAGGCCTGGGAGACCTCCTCCAGGCCTCCGAGGCCTAGAACGGACTTCCGGAAGCAGCGTGGGTTCAGCCGGTTCTCCAAACTCAACAAAATTTAAATAACAGTTCTATCGAACCGGTGTGAACTGGCTGAATCCCATCACTGCCTTTGCCCCCTTCCACCTGGGCCACCAACCCAGAAAGGTCCCTTCCTGCCCTAGGAGTCTATCATCTACACTTTGGCTGCTGTGCAGAAGGCTTCCTTCCTGCTCTCACCTTTGGGGCCCTTGAGGTTCTCCAAAGAATTCTCTCCCTCCCAGCCAACTTGGATCCTCATCCAAGATCCTGGCTTAAATCCCCGAAGAAGTCCAACTCAGTGTCATAAAAGCCACCTCCCTGTTACATACATGCGGAAGGTGGTCCATCTTCCCTTGCTTCGGATGCTCTAGACATCGCGTCCCGCTGAACTCCAGAGCGTAGGAGCGGGTGGACGGAGGAAAGCATCGGCTTGAGCCCCGTGTCCTTCACGTCCTTCTCCAGGTTGCCAGGGAGAGAGACAGAAAGTGCTTCCTTGACCCTGTTCACATCAGCCTCTCGCGCAGAGGCCAACTTCTCTTCCTCTTCTGCAGGAAGTTGGGTGGACGGACGTTTCCTCTTGGGCTCCATCGTCACCTTCGGTCCCGCAAGGACAGCCCTCTCAGATCCTGGGAAGGTGTCCAGAAAGTGGAAAAATCCCACATCAGGACGTGTCCAAGATGGAAGGTCTCCTGTTTCATATCCCACTCTGGACTTGACTCGCGAGACTCATCTGGACCAGTGGTCCCCAACGCAGAATTGGATGTTTAGGCACGGACCCTTGGCCGCGCCTCCTTCGCCCTCAGCCCATTTACAGCCATCTTTCCTCCTTCCTCGGCCTTTCTCAATGGCCAATGGGCCTCTGGCCCTCCACCCCTTGCCCTTCGTCCCCGCCCATTCACCCAGAACACCATTTTACCTGGGCCTTTGGCTGTGCGGGACAAATAGCCCCCAGCCAATCGGGTGGCAGGCAGAAGCAATGGTGCTGCAGGGGAAGCAGGCGAATGGGGGGGGTGCGGAAGGCACCGTGCGCCGCAAGATTTTTTTTTTTTAAAAAAGTACTGCAGCTACTCCACAACTTTGGGGACCTTGCAGATCTGTCACTGGGACTGGAGGGAGGGAGAGAGAGTGGCAGCAGGAGTAGCAGCCCCCAGGGCCACTGGGAGAGGGGGTTCCACACAGCCAATGGCCTGGGCAAAATGACGTCTGGGTGAATGGGTCGGGCCGAAGGGCCATGGAGAATGTCCGGGGGAGGGGGAGTGGCGGAGTAAAGCTGGCTGTAAATGGGCTGAGGCAGGTGGCTGAGGGAGAAGGAAATGCAGTCAAGGGTCCATGTCTAAAACTCCTCAACCCTCCCCAAGCGTCCCCAGCGCCCATCCGGAACCGGTCTGCACAAGTGGCGCACAAGTGCGCATGGGGAGTTCCACCTGTGTGAGCGGCGGGCAAGCGAAGCTACATTTATGCCAGCCGTACGTGCCTGTCACTTGTGCAAAAGGGAGCTGCGCGCGACTTGGCGCTTGGGCAGAACCATCCCTTTTTCCACTGCCACCGCTGCTCCATAAAGGCCAGAAGCTTCCCACTCCTGCTCCTCTAAACACCCAAGGCCTCTCCAAGGCCAGCCCCAGGCCCACCTGGCGGCTGATGCTGACCTGGGCCACTGTCCCACCAGGCTGAATTTCCCGGGCTCTGCTGGTCCCTTTCGGTTTCACTGCAGCTGGAGGAGGGGGAGGAGGACAAGGAGGAGGAAGAGGAAGAGAACGCGCTCGGCGTGTTGAGATAACTCGGCCGCCGTATGGGGATTTCCTTCAGGCAGTTCATCAGCCGGTGGAGGGGAGAATTGTCAGCAGCTGTGTCCGAAGCAGAGGCGCATTGTTGAGGAAGGCTCCCTGCAGGGAAAGAGAGGTGGACCTACATCGGTTCTGGAAAGGAGGATGAAGCTGGCTTGCTCGATTGTGCGCTGAACTGGACCAAGCTATGTCCCCTCCGAAATGTTGATCCATCTGGCACAGCCCCTCAACTGTGTCATAAAGAATTCTAATCTCTCTCTCTCTCTCTGTGTGTGTGTGTGTGTGTGTGTGTGTGTGTGTATCTGTCTCTGTGTGTGTGTGTGTGTGTGTGTATCTGTGTGTGTGTCTCTCTGTCTCTGTGTCTGTCTCTCTCTGTGTGTGTCTATCTCTGTCTCTGTCTCTCTGTGTGTCACTCTTGTCTCTCTCTGTCTCTCTGTGTGTGTCTCTGTCTCTCTGTGTGTCTCTCTGTCTGTGTGTGTCTCTCTGTCTCTGTCTCTCTCTGTGTGTCTCTGTCTCTGTGTGTCTGTCTGTCTGTCTCTCTCTCTCTCTCTCTGTCTCTGTGTCTCTGTCTCTCTCTGTGTGTGTCTCTGTCTCTTTGTGTGTGTGTCTCTGTCTCTGTATCTCTCGGTGTGTGTCTGTCTCTGTGACTCTCTGTCTCTCTCTGTATGTGTCTGTGTGTGTGTGTGTGTCTGTCTCTCTGTCTCTCTGTCTCTCTGTCTGCCTCTCTGTGTGTGTCTGTCTCTGTCTCTCTCTCTCTGTCTCTCTGTGTGTCTCTGTCTCTCTGTGTGTGTGTCTCTGTCTCTCTCGGTGTGTGTCTGTCTCTGTCTGTGTGTCTGTCTCTGTGTCTCTCTGTCTCTCTCTGTGTGTGTGTCTCTGTCTCTCTCGGTGTGTGTCTTCTCTGTGTCTCTCTGTCTCTCTGTGTATGTCTCTCTCTCTCTCTCTCTCTGTGTGTCTCTGTCTCTGTCTCTCTCTCTCTCTCTCTCTCTCTCTCTCTCTGTCTCTCTCTGTCTCTCTCTGTCTCTCTGTGTGTCTCTGTCTGTGTGTGTCTGTCTCTGTCTGTCTCTCTTTCTGTCTCTGTGTGTCTCTCTCTCTGTCTCTCTGTCTCTCTCTCCCTGTCCATCTGTCCATCCATCCACTGTATCTATCTATCTATCATCCTTCCATCCATGATATCTACCCATGATATCTAATCTATCTCCATCTATTAGGAGCAGGATGGCTTGGGTGGTTAGGACGCTGGGTTGGAAGTTAGCCGCACATGTTCGAGACCCAAGTATTGCCTTGGGGCAGGGTGGAGCCTCCCATCCTTCACTCCAGCTCCTTTCAGGGACAAGAAAGGAGCCCTCAACTGGGCATCTCCTGGGCATCCTATCACCCATCCAACCATCATATTTCTATACTCATCAATCCATTCATCCATCATATCTATCTATCCATCAATCCACCTGTCCATTGTATCTCTATCCTATCTCTCTCTATCTCTCCATCATCTCTCTCTCTCTCTCTCTCTCTCTCATCTATGCCCATCCATCAGTCCATCCATTCTATCTATGCCCATCCAACAATCCATCCTATCTATCTATCTATCTATCTATCTATCTATCTATCTATCTTTCATCTATCATCTCTACATCACTGATGTTCTATCATCTATCTATCTATCTATCTATCTATCTATCTATCTATCTTCTATGCCCATCCCAATCCATCCATTCTATGCCCATCCATCAATCCATCCTATCTATCTATCTATCTATCTATCTATCTATCTATCTATCTATCTTCTATCTATCATCTCTATATCATTGATGTTCTATCATCTATCTATCTATCTATCTATCTATCTATCTATCTA
>CM044371.1:1471534-1494034 GCA_024294585.1 Vipera latastei
GGAACTAACCTCCTTGCACCATCCCTGCCTCCACTTTCCGCCCTGGTGAGTTTCTCTCGTGGGGCCTGTTGGCGTATCCATGGGGCAGGAAGGGCTGCTGAACGGGCTTTTCCCCGAGACTGACTTCGGAGCCTTGGAGAAGGCAGGGATCAGGTGGGGGGCCTGCTGAGAGACGAGAAGAGAAGGGTGGGTCATGGTTTCGGGACGTTGCCCTCCATTGGGGGGAGGAGGAGGAGGAGTGTGGGTTCCGTGGTGCTGACCGTGGTGGTTTCGTTGCAGACATTTCATGACCCAACTAGGGAACATCATCAGTGCTAGAAGGGAGGAGGAGGAGGAGAAGAAGAAGAAGAAGGAGAAGGAGAAGAAGAAGAAGAAGACGACTATGAGGTCCCTGGTCTACTCTGAGCTGGGTGGTTTCCTTGCAGACGTCTCATGACCCAACTAGGGAGCATCATCAGGGCTAGAAGGGAGGAGGAGGAGGAGGAGGAAGGGTGGACTGTGGGGTCCTTGGTGTTCTCTGACCGTGATGGTTTTCTTGCAGACGTTTCATGACCCAACTAGGGAACATCATCAGTGCTGGAAGGGAGGAGGAGGAGGAGGAGGAGCAAGAAGAGGAAGGAGCAGGAGGAGGAGGGGAAGGAGGGAGGAGGAGGTGGAGGAAAAAGAGGAGGAAGAGGTAGGGAGAAAGAGGAGGAGAAGGGGGAGGAGGAGGTGAACGAGGAGGAGGACTGGTGTCCTTGGTGCTCTCTGACTGTGGTGGTTTTTCTTGCAAACATTTCATGACCCAACTAGGGAACATCATCAGTGCTAGAAGGAAGGAAGGAAGGAAGGACTCTGAGCTGGGTGGTTTCCTTCCAGACGTTTCAGGACCCAACTAGGGAATGTCATCAGGGCTAGAAAGAGGAAGGAAGGAAGGAAGGAAGGGAGGGAGGGAGGAAGGAAGGAAGGGAGGGAGGGAGGGAGGGAGGGAGGGAGGGAGGAAGGACTCTGAGCTGGGTGGTTTCCTTCCAGATGTTTCAGGACCCAACTAGGGAATGTCATCAGGGCTAGAAAGAGGAAGGAAGGAAGGAAGGACTGACTGACTCCGAGCTTGGTGGTTTCCTCGCAGACGTTTCATTACCCAACTAGGGAACATCATCAGTGCTAGAAGGAAGGGGGGGTTGTGAGGAGGAGGAGGAGGAGGAGGAGGAAGGTTGCAAATGGCAATCACGTGAGCCGAAATGCTGCAATCATCAGAAATACACACTGCTTGCCAAGCATCCCACTTTTGATCACGTAACCATGAGGATGCTGTGACGGTCGTACGTGTGCGGACCAGCTGTAGGCCACCTTTTCCAGTGCGGTTAATGGTGAGCAGCCCTTAAACCAGGGGTGTCAAACCGCCGGGCCGCCGGCCAGTTGCCTCGCGCGGAGGTCGCACTCACCCCAGCTCCGGCAACGCAAGAAAAGTCACGGTACGTCGTGACACGTCATGTGACACGGCGCGTTTCAATGCCCATGCCCTAAACGAATGATTGTTAAGTCAAAGGCCACCTGTGCCTCGCTTCTTCCTATGGATGGCTTATGCCCCAGCTCCCATCAGTCACAACTAATCTGTCCTCCTGGCTGGGGATGATGGGAGTTCGGCCACAAAATCTAGGGAAGAGTGAGATGCATGGCTAGCGCTGAGAATTGGAGATGTGAGACAGACGGGGCCTCCATATATAGTAGTGGCCAAAATTGTGGAAACCCTTTGGGGAAAGTGTATTTTTTTTTTTGGAATAGCACCATCAAATTACATATCGATGGAAAGATAATTTAATCGAGAACGTAATGCAACCAAGTTTGTTCAATGATCTGTCCTGTATTCTATGAAAAGTTATAGCCAAATCACCAGAAAAAGGAAGCACAACTTGCTTAAGTTGATATTGGGTAGCTTTCCTTCATCCGATTGTAGCCAATGAGCGGGAGTGTTTAGAGAGCCAATCGGGTGTCATCTTGTTTTGGCAATGAGCCAATCGGATCACAGTAGGATTCAGTGATTGATGTAGTGTCTTGAAGCTGAGAGGAAGGACATTGGTCAGTGAGTTCTGGGATCACTATCAAGTTGGTTGGGGCTTTTTTGTGTTCTTTCATTTAGTGAGCTTGTAAAACATAATAAAGGGACGCGGTGGCTCAGTGGGTTAGGACGCTGAGCTTGTCGATCAGAAGATCGGCAGTTTGGCGGGTCGAATCCCGAGTGCCGCGTAGCAGAGTGAGCGCCTGTTGCTCGTCCCAGCTTCTGCCAACCTAGCAGTTCGAAAGCACGTAAAAATGCAAGTAGAAAAATAGGGACCACTCCGGTGGGAAGGTAACAGCGTTCCGTGCGCCTTTGGCGTCCAGTCTTGCCGGCCACATGACCACGGAGATGTCCTCGGACAAGCGCTGGCTCTTCGGCTTTGAAATGGAGATGAGCACCAGCCCCTAGAGTTGGAAACGACTAGCACGCATGTGCGGGGGAACTTTTACCTTTACCTAAAACGTAATAAAAATTAAAGTAACAGTGCCAAGAGTTGACTGGTTGCCCAGAAAGTGATGTCAAATAGTATTCTTCAGTGAACGAGGCTACGGTTATAAAGAAATTGGAAGACAAATTGGTGGAAACTTAACCAAAGGGGGCAATTCTGCTGCACACTTTCCCCAAAAGGTTTCCACCATTTCGGCCACTACCGTATATATGTCCTACCTAGCTCATAGCTGGCCATTCTTGGTGAATTGAAGATGAGTGGGCTTCAACTCCCAGAATTCTCAGCAAAGGCTATTGTGGAATTCTGGGAGCTGAAGTCCACATTACTGGACATGGCCAAGTTTGGGGTGCTCTGTCCCTCGTGACGCGTTTGACCGTCTTCTCCCAACTCCAGACCTACCGAACCGTCCTCTTCTTCCCCCTCTTCGTCTCTCCTTCTCCCCAGTCGCTCCTCGTTTGCCCGTCATGACTTTGGGGGTCAGCGGTCTGGCCACGGGGATGTCCTTCAGGCAGTTGAGCAAGCCATGGAGAGGACTGGTGGCTGGGCTCCACTCTGGGTCAGGAAGAAGAAGAGAAGAGGAAGCTCAAGGTGGAAGGCTACAGGGATCTCCAAAGACATTGAGATCATGGTGGCTTCCATCAGAACCTGTTCTTCAAGGATGGGAATTGGGGATGCCCCTCACTATGGGCACCTAGGTAAACCCAGATGCAGCTCCCAGGCTGGGCAGGGACCGCTGAACCGGCTCCTTCCTTCCTTCCTTCTCCCTTTCTCCACCATCTGACCTGGGTTTGGTTTCCCTTCTTGACTTCCTAGGATTGAAATTCCCGTCACTTTCTACATCTTCTCAAAGCCAGATATGTAGGATTCAGTTCAGTTGTCCACATCCCACCCTGGCCTTGCTTTCTTGTATTGGGAGGGGGGGCATGAGGATAATTTTGACTTCTTCATCATCTCCCCCAAATCAACATTGACTTCTACTTCATCTCCCCAGGTCAGCCTTGACTACTACTTCATCTTCCCAAGTCAACCTTGACTTCATCTCCCCAGGTCAACCCTGACTCCTACATCTCCCAGGTCATCCTTGACTTCATCTCCTCAACATAACCAGCTTCTTCATCTCCCCAGGTCAACCTTACCTTCTTCATCTCCCCAGCATAATCTTTCTTCATCTCCCCAGCTCAACCTTGACTTCTTCATCTCCCCAGGTCAGCCTTGACTTCTTCATCTTCCCAAGTCAACCTTGACTTTTTCATCTCCCCAGGTCAACCTTGACTTCATCTGCCCAGCATCTTTCTTCATCTGCCCAGCTCAACCTTGACTTCTTCTTCATCTGCCCAGCTCAACCTTGACTTCTTCATCTTCCCAAGTCAACCTTGACTTTTTCATCTCCCCAGCTCAACCTTGACTTCATCTCCCCAGCATAATCTTTCTTCATCTGCCCAGCTCAACCTTGACTTCTTCATCTGCCCAGTTCAACCTTGACTTCTTCTTCATCTGCCCAGCTCAACCTTGACTTTTTCATCTGCCCAGCTCAACCTTGACTTCATCTCCCCAGCATAATCTTTCTTCATCTGCCCAGGTCAACCTTGACTTCTTCTTCATCTGCCCAGCTCAACCTTGACTTCTTCTTCATCTGCCCAGCTCAACCTTGACTTTTTCATCTCCCAGCTCAACCTTGACTTCACCTTCCCAAGTCTTGACTTCTTTACCGCCCTATGTTTGCCCTGACTTCTTCATCTCCCCAGGTCAACTCTGACTTCATCTCCCCAACATAGAGACTTCTTCATCTCCTCAGGTCAACCTTGGCCATAATCACTGAACTAAGGAATGCGAAACTCAGGGGGGGGAAAGAGATGACGGCCTTCCCACCCTCAAGATGCGCTCCCCATACCCTCCCTACGTGGTTTCTTCCTCACCATCCGAACATGGGATCGAAAGTTCCAGCTTGGACCCGGATTCTCTGGCACCAAGAGAGAAGCTGCTCCTTGGAAGGCCAAAGTGGTGGTAGCCCTTCTCTTCCAAGATGTCCTCGTGGCCTTGCAGAGGGAGTTCTTCCTCAGATTTAACTGGGGGGAGTAAAACGGAGGCATCTCTCCTGCAGGCACTTGCTTCTCCTATCTCTCCTCCCTCCCTCCCTTCTTTCTTCTTCCTTCCTTCCTTCTCCCATATCTCCTTTCCCTCCCCCTTCCCCTTTCCTTTCCCTTCCCTTCATTACTCCTTTCATCGGTTCTCTCTCCTTCCTACCATATTTTCTTCCTTCCTTCCTTCCTTCCTTCCTTCCTTCCTTCCTTCCTCCCTTTCCTTTTCCTTTCTTTCTTTCCTTCTCCTATCTCTCCTTCCTTTCTCCTTCCTTCCTTCCCCTTCCTTCCTTTTTGCCATTCCCTTCCTCCTCCCTTTCCTTTCTTCTCCTTCCCTTAGTCCTTCCTGCCTTCCCCTCTCTATCTCCTTCCTTCTCCTTCCCCTTTCCCTTCTCTTTCCTTCTTTCCGCATCTCTCCTTCCTTCCTTCCTTCCTTCCTTCCTTCCTTCCTTCCTTCCTTCCTTCCTTCCTTTTCCTTCCCAGTCTCTTTCCCTTTTCTTTCTCTTTCTTTCCTTCCCTATCTCTCCTTCCTTCATCCTTCTCTTTCCTCCCTCCTTTTCTCTTTCCCTCTCTCCCTTTTTCTTTTTCTTTCTTTCCTTCTTTCCTTCCTTCCTTCTCCCTCCCTCTTCTCCTCCCGCCCTCCTTCTCTTTCTTTCTTTTCTTTTTCTTTCCTTCTTCCTTTTCTCTCTTCTTCCTTCCTTCTTTCCTTCCTTCCTTCCTTCCTTCCTTCTTTCTTTCCCCCCTCTCTCCCTCCCTCTTCTTTTCTTTCCTTCTTTCCCTCTCTCCCTGCCAGTTTGGACTGGTGTTCCAGGTCCTCCTCCCTCCCTCCCTCCCTCCCTTCCTTCCTTCCTTCCTTCCTCCCTCTCTCCCTCCCTTCCCATCTCCCCTTCTCCCAGTGCTTGAGGGGAGCTGTGAAACTCAACCCCAGAAAGCAGACCTGGAGGGAAGAAGCTTACCGCAAACAGCTGAGGTGCCGGATCGCTCTGGGGTTTTCTCCCTGCTTCCACTTGCACGGAAAGCCACCAATGCAGGCTCTCCCTGCGGATCCTGCCACGAGGAGGAGCTGCTGCTCTCTTGCTCTATTTTAACTGCAGACAGCCAGAAACGCTGCCCTTAGTCCTGGCTTTGCCGCTGCCCTTAGTCCTGGCTTTGCCGCTGCCCTTAGTCCTGGCTTTGCCGCTGCCCTTAGTCCTGGCTTTGCCGGAGACAAGAACAGGAAGAGAGCCCCTTCTCTACCAAACCCCACCCCGCCAGGAAACTGCCCCCAGCAAGATGGGATATGTGATCGGCAGCCACAGGAGCAGAAGCAAGCCACGCACCTCCCGGAAACGACAGAGTCGGAAGGGACCTTGGAGGTCTTCTAGTCCAAACCCCCCCCCCCCGATTAAGCAGAAAACCCTTCCCTCCTCCTCCACCTCCTCCTCCTCCACCTCCTCCTCCTCCTCCTTCTTCTCAGAATAACAGAGTCGGAAGGGACCTTGGAGGTCTTCTAGTCCAACCCCCCTGATAAAGTAGGAGACCCTTCCCCCTCCTCCTCCCTCCCTCCCTCCCTTCCATCTATCCATCCATCCATCTCTCTCCCACCTGGAAAATTCAGTCTCTTGCCCCCCTCGGGCTTGGGGGTGGAGGGGTTCCCCTTGGTTGCCACCGAAGACCCTGTTCCTTCTCTGGGGTTGGGGACCCCCAGTTCCTCTTCGGAAGCTTCCCTCTTAACTGCAGACAAGAACGGTAAGGAGGAAGCAAAATGGAGACATTTGGAGATTTTAAAAAAACCAGCTGAGAAACACAATGCTGTAAATCTAACAGGGACCACGTGGAAAAGTTGAAAATAGTTCGTTTAGGCGGGCATCAGATCCTTTTACAATTGTTTATATAGAGAGAGGAGGAGGAGGAAGAGGAAGAGGAAAGGGTCTCATGCCTGAGCAGGGAGTTGGACTAGAAGACCTCCAAGGTCCCTTCCAACTCTGCAATTTTGTTATTCTGTAATTCTGCTATTCTGCTATTCTGTAATTCCATTCCTCTCTTCTGTTATTTTGTAATTCTGTTATTCCACAATTTTGTCCAGCTCTTCTGCTATTCTGTAATTCGGCTATTCTGTAATTCTGTTCAGCGTTCTTCCGTTATTCTGTCATCCTACAATCCTGTTATTATTCTGCAATTCTGTTATTCTGTAATTCCATTCCACTCTTCTGTTATTTTGTAATTCTGTTATTCCACAATTTTGTCCAGCTCTTCTGCTATTCTGTAATTCAGCTGTTCTGTAATTCTGTTCAGCGTTCTTCTGTTATTCTGTCATTCTGCAATTCTGTTATTATTCTGCAATTCTGCTATTCTGTAATTCCACTCCACTCTTCTGTTATTTTGTAATTCTGTTATTCCACAATTTTGTCCAGCTCTTCTGCTATTCTGTAATTCGGCTGTTCTGTAATTCTGTTCAGCGTTCTTCCATTATTCTGCCATCCTACAATCCTGTTATTATTCTGCAATTCTGTTATTTTGTAATTCCACTCCGCTCTTCTGTTATTTTGTAATTCTGTTATTCCACAATTTTGTCCAGCTCTTCTGCTATTCTGTAATTCGGCTATTCTGTAATTCTGTTCAGCGTTCTTCCGTTATTCTGTCATCCTACAATCCTGTTATTATTCTGCAATTCTGTTATTCTGTAATTCCATTCCACTCTTCTGTTATTTTGTAATTCTGTTATTCCACAATTTTGTCCAGCTCTTCTGCTATTCTGTAATTCAGCTGTTCTGTAATTCTGTTCAGCGTTCTTCTGTTATTCTGTCATTCTGCAATTCTGTTATTATTCTGCAATTCTGCTATTCTGTAATTCCACTCCACTCTTCTGTTATTTTGTAATTCTGTTATTCCACAATTTTGTCCAGCTCTTCTGCTATTCTGTAATTCGGCTGTTCTGTAATTCTGTTCAGCGTTCTTCCATTATTCTGCCATCCTACAATCCTGTTATTATTCTGCAATTCTGTTATTTTGTAATTCCATTCCACTCTTCTGTTATTTTGTAATTCTGTTATTCCACAATTTTGTCCAGCTCTTCTGCTATTCCGTAATTCGGTTATTCCGTAATTCTGTTCAGCGTTCTTCCGTTCTTCTGTCATCCTGCGATTCTGTTATTATTCTGCAATTCTGTTATTCTGTAATTCCATTCCACTCTTCTGTTATTTTGTAATTCTGTTATTCCACAATTTTGTCCAGCTCTTCTGCTATTCCATAATTCGGTTATTCCGTAATTCTGTTCAGCGTTCTTCCGTTATTCTGTCATTCTACAATTCTGTTATTATTCTGCAATTCTGTAATTCTGTTATTTTGGGATTCTTCTGTTATTCGGCTATTCTGTTATTTTATTATTCTAGGTATGTGTCATTTTCTCTCCTGAAATGTATCCATACAAGCACATCCTTTTGTCTGTAGGATTCCATCTTACTATTTCCTGGAGTGTAATTCCTACAGTGCCCACCGGGGGGGAACAAATTACTGCAGTGAGCCTTAATTACAAGTAATCCTGGACTTATAGCAATTCATTTAGTGACCATTCAAAGTTACAACGGCCCTGAAAAAAGGGACTTCTGACCGTTATTCCCACTTAACAGCCGTTGCAGTATCCCCATGGTCAAGTGATCAAAATTGGTTCATATTTATGACGGTTGCAGTATCCCGGGATCACAACGATCCTCTTGACCAGCGTAGTCAACGGGGAAGTTGGATTTACTTAACAACCGGATTACCAACTTAAACCCCGGAAGGGATTCACTTAACGACCGTGGTGAGAAAGGTGGTAACGTGGAGCAAAACTCGCTTAACAAAACATTTCACTCAGCGGAATGGAAATTGGGGTGCCATTGGGGTCGTAAATTGAGGACTGCCGGTATTCATTCGGGGGAGGCTATGTTGGCTCCCGCCACAGAAGCGTCCGAGGAGAATCAACAGTCGGGTGAAAGAAGAGGAAGGTGGATCAAGACTCACCTTGCCTGGGTAAGAAGTCATTCCTGCCTCCCCATTGCCTGACTCCGAGGGCCTCGGATTGCCTGCCAATGGAAGCCTTGAAGGGGGCTTGGGGGCTACGGCCAGGCTGCAGGGTAACCAGCTCCTTCAGACACCTCAGCAACCCTTGAAGTGGTTTCTCTTCCGGCCTTGCTTCTACAGAAGAGGAAGAAGATAAGGTGTAAGATAAGAGTAGAGTAGAGTAGAGTAGAGTAGAGTAGAGTAGAGTAGATGGGATGGGATAGGAAAGGATGATAAGATAAGATGAGGTAAGGTGAGATGAGTTATAAGATAGGATAGGATAGGATGATAAGGTAAGGTAAGTAAGGCCAGGTGAGGTGAGATGAGATAAGATAAGAAATAAGATAAGATGTAAGATGAGATGAGATATAAGATGGATAAGAAAAATTAGATGAGGTGAGGTGAGGCGAGATATAAGATAAGATATAAGATGGATAAGATGATAAGACGAGGCGAGGTGAGGTGAGATATAAGATAAGATATAAGATGAGATGAGATATAAGATGGATAAGATAAGATGAGGTGAGGTGAGGTGAGGTGAGGTATAAGATAAGATGAGATAAGATATAAGATGTATAAGAAAGATAAGATAAGGTGAGGTGAGGTGAGATATAAGATATAAGATGAGATATAAGATGGATAAGATAAGGTGAGGTGAGGTGAGATATAAGATAAGATATAAGATGAGATGAGATATAAGATGGATAAGATAAGATGAGGTGAGGTGAGATATAAGATACAAGATGAGATATAAGATGTATAAGATTAGGTGAGGTGAGGTGAGGTGAGATATAAGATAAGATATAAGATGAGATGAGATGTAAGATGGATAAGATAAGATGATAAGGTGAGGTGAGATATAAGATATGAGATGAGATATAAGATGTATAAGATAAAGTGAGGTGAGGTGATAAGACAAGACGGGTCAGGATGGGATGGGACGAGATGGGATAAGACAAGACAAGACAAGATGATAGGATGGGATGGGATGAGATGAGTGGAGTGGAGTAGAATGGAGAGGAGAGGAGGGGATAAGACCGTCGTAACTTTAAACTGTCCTGAAATGAACAGTCATGATTCGAGGACTCCCACAATCCTTGTTGCTACCCACGTCAACTGGGGCCACCTGCTCACCCTGTTTTCCTGCCCTGCCTAAATGTCCCAGGAGCAGAGACCGCATCGCAGAGTGGGAAGCACATCTGTATGATATACAGTCAGTCCTGGACGTATCCCAGCGGGGTTGGACTAGAAGACCTCCGAGGTCCCTTCTGGCTCAGTTATTCTGTTAACTGCTTTGTTCCTACTCAAGTTCCCAAATTACCAACCTGGCACCGACTTTGGAGATGCCTTGTGGGAACTTTTCAGAAGTTCCTTTCCAGTTGCAGCCACGGGCACTGTCTTTCCATCCTCAGATCGGCGGCCAGCCTGAGAGGTGTTTTGCAAAGTTCCCGGAGATATGGGTTCCTCTGCCCCTCCGTCCCCCCAGGAACGGGGCTGGTCCAGACAGCCAGAATCTGCAGAAGACTCTTTACAATAAAGAAGGTGAAGGATAGGATAGGATAATGGTAGGATACAATTAATAGAATAGAATAGAATAGAATAGAAAATATGGAATAGAATAGAATAGAATAGAATAGAATAGAATAGAATAGAATAGAATAGAATAGAATAGAATAGAATAGAAAATATGGAATAGAATGGAATAGAATAGAATAGAATAGAATAGAATAGAATAGAATAGAATAGAATAGAATAGAATAGAATAGAATAGAATAGAATAGAATAGAATAGAATAGAATAGAATAGAATAGAATAGAATAGAATAGAAAATATGGAATAGAATAGAATAGAATGGAATGGAATGGAATGGAATGGAATGGAATAGAATGGAATGGAATGGAATGGAATAGAATAGAATAGAATAGAATAGAATAGAATAGAATAGAATAGAATAGAATAGAATAGAATAGAATAGAATAGAATAGAATAGAATAGAATAGAAAATATGGAATAGAATAGAATAGAATAGAATAGAATAGAATAGAATAGAATAGAATAGAATAGAATAGAAAATATGGAATAGAATAGAATAGAATAGAATAGAATAGAATAGAATAGAATAGAATAGAATAGAATAGAATAGAAAATATGGAATGGAATAGAAAATATGGAATTCCTCTAGAGTGAACTGTTCAATAAGTAAACACTGCCCTAAGGCTTGGGGTTTTTTTTTTTGTTTTTTCGATCCTGCGTTCGATTCTGCATTTCTCCAGCCTTTCAAGGTCTGGGGGCGCCTTTGTGGTTGCAAAAAGCATCTCTGTGAGGAGACTGAGCTGACGGTAACCAGCTTGGATCCAACTTTTGCAATGGGAAGGTATATCAAATCTGTGGGGAGGGCCGGGAGAAGAAGATGGGGGCTCGAAGACCCTTCCTTAAACTTACCATCAGTGTCCAGCCTCGGATCCATTTGTGGGCTGTGCTTCTGCTCCACTGAGAGACGAGGACGCCAAAGCAAAAGTCCTTCCTCGGATTTCAGCTGCCTTTCGGTCAGGTTCTGCTTGGTCGACGACTCTGCGTGGGCCGCTACTTCTGCATCAACAGGAAGGAAGGCAAGACTAGAGTCAACATCACGTGAAGTGTTAGCGCGGGTGGTCCTCGACCTACCACAGCTTGTTTACTGACTGCTCAAAGTTACGACAGCACTGATAAAAAGGGCCCAAGGACCATTTTCCACACTTACGACCTTTGCAGCATCCCCACGGTTATGTGATCAAAATTCAGATGTTTGGCAACTGATTCATAGTTAAGTAAAGGTAAAGGTTCCCCCGCACACACATGCGTGCTAGTCGTTTCCGACTCTAGGGGCCGGTGCTCATCTCCGTTTCAAAGCCGAAGAGCCAGCGCTTGTCCCAGGACGTCTCCGTGGTCATGTGGCCGGCATGACTGGACGCCAAAGGCGCACGGAACGCTGTTACCTTCCCACCGTCGCGGTCCCTATTTTTCTACTTGCATTTTTACGTGCTTTCGAACTGCTAGGTTGGCAGAAGCTGGGACGCGTAACAGGCGCTCACTCTGCTACACGGCACTCGGGATTCGACCCGCCAAACTGCCGACCTTCTGATCAACAAGCTCAGCATCCTAACCCACTGAGCCAGCGCATCCCTTGATTCATAGTTATGACAGCGTTTAATAACAACGGCACTGACAAGAGGGATTTAGGGCCGTTTTTCACACAACTGTTGCAGCATCACCACAGTCCCAGGATCCAAATTCAGACACCTGATGGTCGCAATGACAACAGCCCTGAAAAAAAGAGACTTGAGGACCTTTTATCACACTTACAATCCTTGTCGATCCCCTTTTGCAACCTGCTGGCCAGCAAAGCCGGTGAAGAACCCAGATTGACTTACCAAATCGGGTGACTAACTTATCAACTGCAACGATGCGCTTAACCCCGACGGCAAGAGAGGTTGCCAAATGGGGCAAAAGTCAGTTAACAAATGTCTCGCTTAAGAACTGAAATGTTGGGCTCGATTGTGGCCGTAAGCCGAGGACTAGTGGTACCGCAAAGCCTCTCATTGACACAGAACGCCTTATCCAGCAGAGAGGGTTTCTCAGCAGCTCACCAGAGAGTACAGAGGGACGGCCTGCCAGTGGATGAGGAGACCTGTGTGATTCCCCGGCCTGGCTTCTGTGTATTGCACAAGTTGCTGTTTTCCCTTCAGAGGAGTACCTTCCCAACATGGGTTGTCCTTCGACTTATGACCACAACTGAACCCCAAATTTCTGTAATTCAGCAAGACAGTTATGGAGTGAGTTTTGCCCCGTTTTAGGAATTTTGTGCTGCAGTTGTTAAGTGAATCACTGCTGTTGTTAAGAGAGTAACCACAGTTGTGAAGTTGTGAAGTAACCCTCACCCTAACACTAACACTAACCCTTTCCCAAAGGGGATTACATGATTCTGGAACACTGTGACCGTCATAAATAGGAGTCAGTTGCAAATCAACCCAATTTTGATCACGTGACTACAGGGAAATGCTGCGACGGCTGTAAGTCGCTTTTTCCCCCCCCACTGTTGCTGTGACTTAGAACGGTCACAAAATGAATGGTCGTAATTTGAGGACTAACTGTACCATCCCAGTGAAGGACCAACCTGCTCCCTTCAGTCCCTGAGGGTCGCAGGGGGCAAACGGGCCTTGGCCGGTGGGCTCCGACCATTTTCCCTCCAGGCTGTTGCTGGGGGTCTTTGCTGGGCTGGAGACACTCAGGGAAACAAAGTCAGCTAAGGGTTCAAGTCGTCTGAAGTGTGGGAAACTCTTCGACTGGACGGTGGGACCCGCTTGGGGGAAAAAAAAAGGACAGACGCTCACAAATTCCCGCAACTTTCAACCCGCAAGGCATGTCCGCCATTCAGAGAAGTCCAGGCAGGAGGTTCCTAGATTGGGGTCTGCGTGTGTTTGGCAGGGGAGGGGCTCCCAACATTTGGGAGCCAAGGACAACCAAGCAGAATTAAAAGGAAGTCAGCCACGGTCCCATCGGAGGAGAAGTTCAAGCAGGGGCCATCTGACAGGGATGGCCTGAGGACTGCTAAGCTTGTAAGCCGCCCTGAGTCTTCGGAGAAGGGTGGGATATAAATGGAATTAAAATATAAAAAAATATAAATATATAAAATATAAAAAAGCTGTCCTGGGTGCCTCCAGCATTGAGGGAGGTGGTCGACAGGATGGGGAGCTGCCTGCCCTCACAAAAGCAGGAGAGGATCGGCTGCAGAAGAGCAGCTGCCTCCTCCGCCCGATCCGAAGGCACAGAGAGTGGAGTGGAGGCAAGCTCAAAGGAGATCTGCACAGTTGCTGGCGAGGAGGCCGCTTTGTCCCTCCTCCTAAGAAACACCTGGTTTGAGCTGATTTCATCGGGTGTCTCCATCGGGAGACAATTGTCTCGCTTTGGCACCCACTTCTTCAGCCTTTGTAAAGTCTGCTTTGGACCGTGAGTCTGCTTTGGACCGTGTTTCTGCCCTGTGGACCCTGACCCTTGCTTTGTGGACTACGGACCCTCACCTGTGGACTTTGCCTCTCGTTTTGGGACTCTGGACTTCCTCCTTGCCTTCTGAATCGGCTCTAGTGACTATTCGCTTCGTGTCGATGGGAGTTTTTCAGTCATCCAGGTCATGGTTGTCCCAAAGGTGCTTTTTCAGGAGGCAACTGGACTACTCAGGTGACCTTAGGACACAGGTAAACCTCCAAATGGCCCCAATGACTCTCTTAAGAAAGGCAATTGACCAGCTCTCTGCAAGGAGTATAAATCCTTCCATTCCCCACCATCCAGTCAGAGCCGAAGAAGCTTCTCGTATAAGAAGCGAAACGTCTTCAAAGGAAAAGCAAGAAAGTCCAGTTGCCTCCTGAAAAAACACCTTTGGGACTATTCCCTTTAGTGTGTGGGCCTGGGTTGTACTGACAGTGGGCGTCTGCCTTCGGGAAAATTTGGGGCACAGCTTCACCAGCCTTTGTAGGTCCATTTGTTGTGGGATGGTAGAACAACGAAGGACTCTTATCAAAGCCTAGGCCAGAGTTCCCCAACCTTTCTGCCTTTGCAAATCAGTGGGGGTGGGGAGAGGGAATGGTCCAGTGTGAGTGGCAGGTGCGTGCGCTTGCGTGCAAAGCTCCACTGCACAAGCAGCGAACACTCGCACGTGAAGCTCCGTTTGTGCCCGCCGCTTGCACAAACGGAGCTTCACGCCCACTTCTGAGTGCCCGCCACTCGCCCAAACGGAGCTGCATGTGCACGCTCACCCACCGCTTGTGTGGCCCAGTTCCAAACCGGCCATGGCCCAGGGCATTGGGGACCTCTGGCCTAGGTGACCTGGGTCGTAACGAAATCTGCTCAGCCGTGCAGCTGAGGCACTCACCGTGGCCTCTGGCTTCACTGCCTCCAGCCGGCGCGGATCGTTCCAGACTTGCGTGTGCGTGTCCACAAAGAAACTCTGGAATTTCATTAACCAGCTTCATGAGGGCGCAGAGGTGGTGGCTGCTTTGATCTCTACCTGTGTGGGAGATAGAGACTTCAGGGGAACGTCAGAATAGGTGAGGAAAAGGACGCCACCCCAGTGTGGCCAGTTCTGGGTGGAAAATTGCAGAGGAAATGACCTCGCCGTGAACCCATAGCTCTCCCCTTTAAATGTGTTACAATGCCCAGAAACGCTGCTAACATTGGATGTTTTTGCTTTGACAACAGATGGAGATGCAACCATTTTCCTTCTTATGTTTTACTCTTAGAATTAGAGCTAGAATTAGATGATGCTGGTGGGGGGAGAGGAGGAACATGCATGGGAGTTTAGCTAGCCATAACAATACTGTACCTAGTGTGAGAACTAAGGTTATTGAAATAAGAGATGATTGGCGGGCTGGAATTGGTGGGCTGGAATACTGGAGGGAAAGCTTGTGTTTCAAACTAATTGGAGAATGTGATTTAGGACTGTTAATTAGAGAAGGCCTGGAGGAACGTTGTCCATAGGGTTGCGATGGGTCGGACACGACTTCGCAGCTAACAACAACAACAACAACAATTGTGCTTTGATGCTATGTGCTCAGGGGAGGGGAACTCAGATTTTGGCTTCGACTACGTAAGCGCTGATTCTACGCAACTCAAATAAAGATTCTTTAAGGTAAACGATGCCTCAAAGTTCCTTGAAGAGTTTCATCTGTCGGAACCGTGACACCTGACCTAGAACAGCCCAAGGCTTAAACCAGTGGGCCTTCCTGTCCCTGCACATCTGGAGGGTAACGACATGATAAGGATGACGGAGAGAAACGTCGGCCTGATTCTTCTCCGCTCTTACCTGCCTCGTCGTTTGCCGCAGCAGGATGCTCCTCTGCATTGTCCGGCTGCAGGTTGCAGGCTTCTTTCATGTACTCTGGAAAAGGAGGCTCTTCACCCGGGGGGAGGGGAAGAGAGAGGCCACTGACAGCCAAAGGATGTATCATCTCGGCCCGTTGAGTCGATGCTGTTGCAGAGTAAGGAAACGGACATTAGTTGAGATAAGCGTGGTCCGTTAACAAAGACACAAGGGGAAAAGCAAGGCATAAATCCAAAGAAAGCTATACGTGATTCATAGACGCCACCCTATTTCACATAAGCATAAAGGCGGGAAAAGTCAGACTTGCTTCGTACACGCTTCTCTATTTCACACAGGGGGGGAAAGCACAATCAGATTTGCAAGGTCCCATTTGACTTACAGTAGCGGCCAAAATGGTGGAAACCTTTTGGGAAAAGTGTACAGTAGAAATGCCCCCTTTGGTTAAGTTTCCACCCATTTTTCTTCGAATGGCTTTATAACTGTAGCCTCGTTCACTTAATAATACTATTTGACATCACTTTCTGGGCGACCAGTCAACTCTTTGCACCCTTCCTTTAATTTTATTACGTTTTACAAGCTCACTAAATGAAAGAACACAAAAAAAACCCCAACCAACTTGTTAGCGATCCCAGAACCCACTAACCAATGTCCTTCCTCTCGGCTTCAATATATGACATCAATCGCTGTATCCTACTGTGATCAGATTGGCTCATTGCCAAAACAAGATGACACCCGATTGGCTCTCTAAACACTCCCGCTCATTGGTTACCATAGGGTGAAGGAAAGCTACCCGATATCAACCTAAGCAAGCTGTGCTTCCTTTTTCGGGTGATTTGGCTATACCTTTTCATAGGATACAGATAATTGAACAAACTTTGTTGCATTACATTCTTGACTAAAGTATCTTTCCATTGATATATAATTTTATGGTAAAGGTAAAGGTAAAGGTAAAGGTAAAGGTAAAGGTAAAGGTAAAGGTTTCCCCGCACACGCGTGCTAGTCGTTTCCGACTCTAGGGGCCGGTGCTCATCTCCGTTTCAAAGCCGAAGAGCCAGCGCTTGTCCGAGGACGTCTCCATGGTCATGTGGCCGGCATGACTAGACGCCAAAGGCGCACGGAACGCTGTTACCTTCCCACCGTCGCGGTCCCTATTTTTCTACTTGCATTTTTACATGCTTTTGAACTGCTAGGTTGGCAGAAGCTGGGACGAGTAACAGGCGCTCACTCTGCTACGCGGGACTTGGGATTCGACCCGCCAGACTGCCGACCATTTGATCGACAAGCTCAGCATCCTAACCCACTGAGCCACCGCGTCCCTAATTTTATGGCACTACTCCCAAAAAAAAGTGGTGTTATTAGCCATCCAACCTCAAAAATACACTTTTCCCTAAAGGTTCCCACAATTTTGGCCACTACTGTAAATACAAAATAAGGTATCCATGAATCACAGACACCTCTCTTTTTTTCACATGAGTATAAGGGAAGGGGAAGGGGCAGTTAAACTATAGTCATAAACTGTAGCTATAAACTGTTAAACTATAGTATGAACTCTTCGACCTAAATCCAAATGAAGGTCCTTGACTTATGACAGTTCTTTTAGCGACCATTCAAAGTTGCAACGGAACTGGAAAAAAGCAACCGAGGACCGTTTTTCAAACAACCGTTGCGGCATCCCCCTGGTCACGTGATCAAAATTCAGATGCCTGGCAACTGGGTCATACAGATAGTCCTTGACTCACGACAGTTCGTTTAGTGACCATTCAAAAGTTCCAACGGCAGTGAAAAATGGAACTTAGGACCGTTTTTCAGACGTTTCCCCAAGGTCACGCGATCCAAATTCAGGTGCTTGGCAACTGTCTTGTATTTATGACCGTTGCAGTGTCCGGGGGGGTGGGGTCATACGATGTCCCTTTGGCGACCTTCCGACGAGCCAAGTCAATGGGGAAAAGCCGGATTCACTTAACAACCATGTGACTAACTTAACAACAGCAGGGATTCGCTTAACAACCGTGGGAAGAAAGGTCGTAAAGTAGGGCAAAACTCGCTTAACAACAGAAATGCTGGGCTCAATTGTGGTTGTAAATTGAGGGCTACCTGTATATGATTCATAGACACCTTCCTACTTCATATGAACCTAAGGAGGAGAGCCGGGCTTGCAAGACTTGTTTGACAAATCCAAAATAAAGTATACGTGCTTCATGGACACCTCCCTAATTCAATGGAGTATAAGAAAGGGTAAACAGTCAAACTTGCAAGATTTTATATGACAAATCTAAAACAAAGTACCCCCAGCTTCGTAGACACCTCCCTATTTCACAGGAGTATAAGGGGGCGAACGTAGCCAGACTCGCAAGATTTTGCTTGACAAATCCAAAATAAACTAAACGTGCTTCACGGACACCTCTCTAATTCAAAGGAGTATAAGTGAGGGAAGCACAGATTGGCAAGATTCGGTTACTACAGTCTATATTAATACAGATTGTTTGAGCCTTCTCGAAGAGTGGACTTCTTGGTTTGGTCGCCCCTCACGGGGCTAACCGTTTATCTTCCACCCCACTGAAAACGGACAAAGGTAGCTTTTGAGGGATAAGACCCAAGGAAACGATTCACCCACCCACCCCAACTCCTGGCCTGGCAGGGTAAGTAAGACAGCAGAACATGGGTTGAATCTACAGAATAATATTATCTCTCTGTGTTGTGATTCCGTGCCAGCCTGCGATCCCGGCATCTCAGGCCGAGGAATCAGAGGAGGGGGCCAGGGGAGCCATCGGAGTCGGAGGAAGGCTCTGATGAGTTACAAGACTTACCAAGTGAGAAACAACCTGGCCCCTCCACTTGTGGTCAAGCCGAAAGCTGTGGGAGGCTAGGCTGGGAGGCTGAGTCAAACTCAGAGGAAGCACAGCTGGAAGACCTCAGAGACGCACGGAAACGCAGACCGGTCACACGAGTAAATCAGAGGGAGGCAACGGGGCGACGCCAGGGGAGAAGGAGAAAGCAGTGAGCAGCCACGCCTTGGGGGCTGTGTAACAACAAGGGAAGGCGTGGGAAGGGCTGGTTGCTGGAGGCCACCGTTTGCAAAGAACTTCTGTGTCAAGAGGTGATGGTCTGTTTATGTTACCGGTGAGTTATTTCCTGTTTTGGCTCGTGCTCCATTTTGTTTTGTGGACCTCAAATAAAAAAAGGGTTTCTTTTTCCAGCCTACTGTTAAAAGAGGGCTTGCCTTGTGAAGTAACAAGGACGTAGGTAGGCTGGGACAGAACACCGTGGATACTCTCTTATGTCTACACAGAGTGGTGGGATTCCAATATGTGAACAGCCGGTTCTCGGTGTGGGATGCCGCTTCTGGAGGTCCGTTCTGGGCCTGGGCAACAAAAAAAAAATTAGCTACCGTTTCTGCCGAAAGTGATGCGAACCGGCTGAATCCCACCACTGTAGACTCAGTACAAGGCAGTGAACCAAATGCAAATCTGTACGTTGGGGGAAAAAACCAAACAACCACGTCGCAACGCGCAGCCTAACATGGGAGAACAAACCCATCAGGACAAGAGTCGGCCGTTGGCCTGCGTTTATAAAGGCAAAGGCCGGTCCTTCAAAGGCAGCAAAGTCCACATTTTGGACAGAGAGGACCGCGGGTTCAAAAGAAGGCTCCATTCTAGGTCAAAACTGAACATCTTTCTCTCAACAGAGGGGGAGGGATATGACAGCCTCTATCCCCAGTCTACAACACAGGACTTTTCAACCTTTCCGCCCATTGTACCACTTTTAGGATACGGCAACATCCGAGGACCACCAGTCGCCTAGCAAAAACTTGACCAAAAAAAAAACAAAAAAAGGGGGAAAAGTGATGAAGTACAGGTAGTCCTCGACTTACAACAGTTCGCTTAGTGACTGTTCGAAGTTACAATGGCACTGAAAAAAGTGCCCCCCCCAAGCCACAGCCGAGCAAGACACCTGCCTGCCCGCCCGGGGACGCTCTTCCTCCTGTCCGAGGTATTCATTGTTGTGAGCATTTCTGTTGAGGATTGGCAGCGGGGGTGGGGTGGGGGGAGGTGTTTGGTTTTTATTCCCCCCCCCTGTCTGCTGGGGGGTTGCAGCAGGTGTTGGTCGCTTCACATGACACTGGGACACAGTGACCGTCATAAACATGAATCAGTTGCCAAGCATCAGAATGTAAATCACGAGACCCTGCAGACGTTGCAATATTCCAGCTGATCGGCGCTTCTTCTGGGCTCAGCGGAAGCACCGGGATCGGCGCCAAGCTCCAGCTGGAGCCTGGCGCTGATCCTGGCGCTTCCGCTGAGCCCTGATAGCCCTGCAGCTCCAGCCGTCTCTCGCTCAGGCTGGAGCTGAGTTCAGCTCATTCCCCTCCCCCGCTACCACTTTTCTAGGATGGTCGCGTACCACCTGCCAGGTGCCAACGTACCACAGGTGGTACCCGTACCACTGATTGAAAAGCCCTGGTCTACAACGCAGGGCTTTCAACAATTCCAAGAAGGCTCCCCACCCATTTCCACCGCTCAGGTGACCCGAGGACACAAATAAGCCTCCAAGTGGCCTCAACGGCTCTCCAAAAGAAGGCAAATGACCAGCTCTCTGCAAGGAGTATAAATCCTCCCATTCCCCCCCCCCCCATCCAGTCAGAGCTGAAGAAGCTTCTGGGACAAGAAGCAAAATGTCTTCAAAGTAAAACGAGGAAGTCCAGTTGCCTCGTGAAAAAGCATCTCCTCGCCCTGGACTCTTGTCTGGAAAGTTTAGAACAGTCCCCCCCCAACCCAAGGTCCGTGGACCAGCACCGGGCCACAGCTTGCCAACAACCGGGCCACGCAAACAAGCGAAGCCCATCCACAGGATGCAGGCAGCACGCGAAACCACGCTGCCTTCGGTCGGCGGAAAAACGTCTCTCTCTACCCAGAACCGGTCCCTGGTGCCCAAAAAAGTCCGGGGGGGGGGGGAAACTGGTTTTACGGGATGCTGTTTTTGTCCTTGGTCGAAGGACAAAAGAGTGGGACATCTCCCCGCCCCCCATTTTAACCGAGCTTTTGCAAAAAGCTGCGCTTCGGAGCGCAATCCACGCAAACCGGTGTACCCCCACGGAATCCTGTCCGCGGGATTCTTGCGTTTGTGTGTGTGTGTCCCTCTGCAAAAAAAAGGGGGGGAGCTTCTTACGATGGGTTTTGTCGCCCTCCTCCTCAGCGAAAGGCGGGCGTCTTCCCCAGCTGGGTCTGGGGCTCTCGGTGGTCTCGTCTGATTGGCGGGTCAAGGAAGAGAAGTTGACGGTGGGCACCGAATGACCTGCGGAGAGATGAGACACCAGGGAGACGAACTTGCAAATAAAACAAAACAAAACAAACGAGGATTCAAATCGGTGGAGAGAAGACACCAGCCGAAGCCCAACGGCACAAAGCAAAGACTTGAACCGCTAGGATAGATTTGAGTCGGAAGGTGAGGGTCGGGGCCCTAAATCCCCCACCTCCCAACTCAAAATGCAGGCCTCAAAATATTCAGGATGGGGGAAAAAGGTGCGCCTCCAGGGAAGAGACTTGTTAACTTCAAGGAGAGAGAGAGAGAGAGAGAAAGAAAGAAAAAGGAGAGGGGATGAGAGAAAGAAAAAAGGAGGGAGGGAAAGAGGGAAAGAGAAAAAGAGGTAGGAAGGAAGGAAGGGAGGGAAGGGGGAGGGAGGGAAGGAAGGAAGGGGAAGAGAAAGAAAGAGAAGGAAAGAGAAGGAAAGAGAAAGAGAAAGAAAAGAAAGAAAAAAGAAAAAGAAAGGAAGAAAGGAAAGGAAAGAAAGAAAGAAAGAAAGAAAGAAAGAAAGAAAGAAGAAAGAAAGAAAGAAAGAAAGAAGGGAGAGAGGGAAAGGGAAAAAGGAAGGAATGAAGGGGAAGAAAGAAAGAAAGAAAGAAAGAAGGGGGAAAAAGGGAGAGAGACGAAAGGGAGAGAGGGAAAGAGAAAAAGAAAGAGAAAGAAAAAGAAAGAGAGAGAAAAGGGAAAAGGAAAGAGAAAAAGAGGAAAGAAGGAAGGAAGGGGCAGACAAAGAGAAAGAAAGAAGAAAGAAAGAAAGAAAGAAAGAAAGAAAGAAAGAAAGAAAGAAGAAGAAAGAAAGAAAAGAAAAGAAAAAGAAAGAAAGAAGAAGACAAAAGGGAGAGAGGGAAAGGGAAAGAGAAAAAGGAAGGAATGAAGGGGAAGAAAGAAAGAAAGAAAGAAAGAAAGAGAAGGGGGAAAAGGGAGAGAGAGACGAAAGGGAGATAGGGAAAGAGAAAAAGAAAGAAAAAGAAAAAGAAAGAGAGAAAAGGGAAAGGGAAAGAGGAAAAGAGGAAAGAAGGAAGGAAGGGGAAGACAAAGAGAAAGAAAGAAGAAAGAAAGAAAGAAAGAAAGAAAGAAAGAAAGAAAGAAAGAAAGAAAGAAAGAAAGGAAGGAAGGAAGGAAGGAAGGATGGAGGAAAGGAAGGAAGGAAGGGGAAGAGAGAAAAAGAAAGAGAAGGAAAGAAAAGAAAGAGAGAGAGAGAAATAGAAAAAGGTAGAGAGGGAAAGAGGAAAAGAGAAAAAGAGGAAGGAAGGAAGGAAGGGAAAAAAGGAAAGAGAAGGAAAGAAAAAAGAAAAAGAGAGAGACAGAGAGAAAAGGGGAGAGGGAAATAGGGAAAAAGAGAAAGGGGGAAAAAAGAAAGAAAGAAAGAAAGAAAGAAAGAAAGAAAGAAAGAAAGAAAGAAAGAAAGAAAGAAGAAAGAATCCGATAGACGAAAACACTTGAAGTTCGGGATGGAACAGTGGGGAAATGGGGAGCTGGGTGGCTTTCTGGCAGACCTTTCGTGACCCACGTAGAGAAGATCCGTGCTAGAAGGGAGGGGGGTGGTGAGGAGGAAGAGGAGGACGGATTGTGGGGTCCCTGGTGCCCTCTGAGCTTGGTGGTTTCCTTGCAGACGTCTCGTGACCCAACTAGGTAACTAACATCATCAGTGCTAGAAGGGAGTGGGGTTTTAGGGAGGAGGAGGGAGGAGGAGGAGGAGCAGGAGGAGGAGGACCGTGGGGGGGGGTCCTTGGTGCTCTCTGAAGGTGGTGGTTTTCTTGCA
>CM044371.1:1501534-1509034 GCA_024294585.1 Vipera latastei
CCTTTACCTAATATAATATAATAATAATATAATATAATAATATATTATATTTTACGTATATATATACACACACACACACACATACACACACACATACATACATGTGTGTGTGTGTATATATATATATATATGTGTGTGCGTGTGTAAATTATTCAAATTGCTAATAAAGAATTTTTATTAGCAATTTGAATAATTTACACAAATAATGAGCTGTCATAAGTTGTGACTATAACCTGTGGATAGCCTTGAGTTAGGCCAAAAAGAAAGATTTAATTAGCAAGGCATATTCAAATGTATATATATATATATAACGGTAAAGGTAAAGGTTCCCCCGCACATGTGTGCTAGTCGTTTCCGACTCCAGGGGCTGGTGCTCATCTCCGTTTCATAGCCGAAGAGCCAGCGCTTGTCCGAGGACGTCTCCCTGGTCATGTGGCCGGCATGAACTAGACGCCAAAGGCGCACGGAACGTTGTTACCTTCCCACCGGAGTGGTCCCTATTTTTCTACTTGCATTTTTTACGTGCTTTCGAACTGCTAGGTTGGCAGAAGCTGGGTACGAGTAACAGGCGCTCACTCTGTTACTCGGCACTCGGGATTCGACCCGCCAAACTGCCGACCTTCCGAACGACAAGGCTCAGCGTCCTAACCCACTGAGCCACCGCGTCCCTATATATATCTACGAAAACATATATATATATATATATATATATATATATTATATATATAATATATATATATATATACACACACATACATACGTGTGTATGTATCTGTATGTGTATATCTATCTATCTATATACACACACAACACTTACACACACATACATACATGTCTATGTGTGTGTATATCTATATATCTATATCTATATCTACCTATCTATATCTATCTATCTATCTATCTATCTATACACACCACACACACACATACACACACACATACATGTGTATGTGTGTGTGTATATCTATATATCTATATCTATATCTACCTATCTATATCTATCTATCTATCTATCTATCTATCTATCTATCTATCTATCTATCTATACACACACACACACATACATACATGTGTATGTGTGTGTGTATATCTATATATCTATATATCTACCTATCTATATCTATCTATCTATCTATCTATCTATGTATATACACACACACATACACACACATACATACATGTGTATGTGTGTGTGTGTATCTATATATCTATATCTATATCTATATCTACCTCTCTCTCTCTCTCTCTATCTATATACACACACACATACACACACACACATACATGTGTATGTGTGTGTATATCTATATATCTATATCTATATCTATCTATCTATTTATCTAATGTATATACACACACACATACATACATGTGTATGTGTGTGTGTGTATCTATATATCTATATCTATATCTATATCTACCTCTCTCTCTCTCTCTCTCTCTCTATCTATATACACACACACACATACACACACACACATACATGTGTATGTGTGTGTATATCTATATATCTATATCTATAACTATCTATCTATCTATCTATCTATCTATCTATCATCTATCTATGTATACACACACACACACATACATACATGTCTATGTGTGTGTGTGTGTGTATCTATATATCTATATCTATATCTATATCTACCTATCTCTCGATAGATAGATAGATAGATAGATAGATAGATAGATAGATAGATAGATAGATAGATAGATAGATAGATAGATAGATAGATAGATAGATAGATAGATAGATAGATGCTTCGCGCCGAGGGCGCCGCTTGGAGTTCGCCCCGCCGCCCCCTTCCGCTTTGTCTCCGCCAGGCGGCCGCGCCTTCCTCCCGCCTGCAGGGGGCCGCTGCTCCGGGCCTTGTGCGCAGGCGCGACCTCCTCTCCGGCTCGGCCCGCCCCTTCGGCGCCCCGGGCTCGTCTGCGCCGGAGCCGGGAGCCGGAGCAACGGGGCTGTGGCGCATGCGCGGGAGCTGCTTCGGCTAGCGGGTCATCGGCCATGGCTGAGTGGGGCGCCTGCCCAGGTGAGGGTCAGCGGGAGGGAGGGAGGGGAGGGGGAGGGCCAAAAAGGGGAGGGGTCCTGCTTGGCTTTGGGGGGAGGGGGGGGTCTAGGGGAGGCTCTAGAAAGCCCCAGCTGGGTTGCTGCCTCTGGGTGGGGGGCGGGGGGGGGGCGGGGGGAAGCCCTGAACCCCTCAAATGCAAAGGGGCTCCTGAGCATGTGCAGAGTCTGGCTCAGCCTTGACAGCATTGGCGGGCGGGGGAGGAGGAGGAGGAGGAGGAGGGAGGGGGAAGGGGAGGGGAGGGGGGAATCCCGGCCCGTTTGCTCCCTGCTTGCACCCCCCCCTCCCCGAATGGATGCCGGGGGAGGGGGGGGGTTGTGCACTCTGCACATGCTGCGGGGACCCTCTTAATAATAATAATAATAATAATAATAATAATAATAATAATAATAATAATAATAATAATAATAATAATAATAATAATAATGAAGGCAGGAAACCCTATACCATTTCAGACAAATGGCTGTCCAGTTTCTTCGTAGTAGTAGTAGTAAGTAAAGTTGGAAGGGACCTTGGAGGTCATCTAGTCCAGCCCCTTGCTCAGGCAGGAAACCTTATACCATTTCAGACAAATGGCTGTCCAGTTTCTTCATAGTAGTAGTAGTAGTAGTAAGTAAAGTTGGAAGGGACGTAGGAGGTCATCTAGTCCAACCCCCTGCTCAGGCAGGAAACCCTATACCATTTCAGACAAATGGCTGTACAGTTTTCTGAACAATAGTAGTAGTAGTAGTAGTAGTAGTAGTAAAGTTGGAAGGGACAGTGGAGGTCATCTAGTCCAACCCCCTGCTCAGGCAGGAAACCCTATACCATTTCAGACAAATGTCTGTCCAGTTTCTGAATAATAGTAGTAGTAGTAGTAGTAGTAAAGTTGGAAGGGACCTTGGAGGTCATCTAGTCCAACCCCCTGCTCAGGCAGGAAACCCTATACCATTTCAGACAAATGGCTGTACAGTTTCTGAACAATAGTAGTAGTAGTAGTAGTAGTAGTAGTAAAGTTGGAAGGGACAGTGGAGGTCATCTAGTCCAACCCCCTGCTCAGGGCAGGAAACCCTATACCATTTCAGACAAATGTCTGTCCAGTTTCTGAATAATAGTAGTAGTAGTAGTAGTAGTAAAGTTGGAAGGGACCTTGGAGGTCATCTAGTCCAACCCCCTGCTCAGGCAGGAAACCCTATACCATTTCAGACAAATGGCTGTCCAGTTTCTGAATAATAATAGTAGTAGTAGTAGTAGTAGTAGTAGTAGTAGTAGTAAAGTTGGAAGAGACCTGGAGGTCATCTAGTCCAACCCCCCTGCTCAGGCAGGAAACCCTATATACCATTTCAGACAATTGGCTGGCCAGTATAATCATCATCATCATCATCATCATCATCATGTTGGAAGAGAACTTGGAGGTCATCTAGTCCCAACCCCCTGCCTCAGGGCAGGAAACCCTATACCATTTCAGACAAATGGCTGTACAGTTTCTGAACAATAGTAGTAGTAGTAGTAGTAGTAGTAGTAAAGTTGGAAGGGACAGTGGAGGTCATCTAGTCCAACCCCCTGCTCAGGCAGGAAACCCTATACCATTTCAGACAAATGTCTGTCCAGTTTCTGAATAATAGTAGTAGTAGTAGTAGTAGTAAAGTTGGAAGGGACCTTGGAGGGTCATCTAGTCCAACCCCCTGCTCAGGCAGGAAACCCTATACCATTTCAGACAAATGGCTGTCCAGTTTCTGAATAATAATAGTAGTAGTAGTAGTAGTAGTAGTAGTAGTAGTAAAGTTGGAAGGGACCTTGGAGGTCATGTAGTCCAACCCCCTGCTCAGGCAGGAAACCCTATACCATTTCAGACAAATGGCTGTCCAGTTTTCTGAATAATAGTAGTAGTAGTAGTAGTAGTAGTAGTAGTAGTAAAGTTGGAAGGGACCTCAGAGGTCATCTAGTCCAACCCCTCTTGCTCCGCCGCTCCCCGAGCCCTTCCCCCCCTATTGGGGGTGGGTGGGAAGAGAGTGGATCCCTGCCTGCTGCTCCCGGCTTGCCCCCCCTCCCCAAAAGGGGGGGGGAGAGAGGGGCTTTGCACTCTGCACACGCTCAGGAGCCCTCTTTGCCCTTCCTACGCACCGGGCACAAAGCCGCCCCCCCCCCACCCCCACCCCGATTTGGGGAGAGGTCAAGAAGCCTCGACAGCATTGCGGGAGGAGGGGTGGGCAAAGACGGACCCCCATCCTGTGCGGAGAGGGGTCCCTGAGCACGTGCAGAGTCTGCTCAAGTCGGAGGGGGGGGGGGCTTATGTCGCGTGCCCCAGGGCTGCGCACTCTGCATATGCTCAGGGACCCTCCTGCCACCCCCCACTGCCCCCCCCATTTTTATAAAATGATCTTTCTCGCCGCGGTCGTTAAGCGAAGCCCGGCGGGTTGTGACGTTAGTCGCAGCGGGCTCGTTCAGCGGGTTCGGCTTTTTCCCCCGCTGACTTGGCTCCTCGGAAGGTCGCGAAAGGGGGATGGGCGTGACCCTCCCCCCCCCCTCGGGGACGCTACGACGGTCATAAAACACGAGACGGTAGCCAAGCGCCTGAATTTGCAGCGCCTAACCGTCCCTAAGGTACGGTTTTCAGTGGACGTCGGAACTTGGAACGGTCGCTAAACGAAGCGTCGTTAAGTCGGGGACTATCCGGATGACCCAGTGGCCAAGTGTCTGGATTTTGATCAGGTGACCACGGGGATGCCGTCAACGGTCGTCAGTGTGGAAAAACGGTCCCGAATCGGGTTTTTTCTTGTAACTTCAAATCGTCACTAAACGAACCGTCGTAGGTTGAGGACTATCCCTACGAGCCAGGGGCCTGAATTTTGATCGGGTGACGCCCGAGTCGTCAGGGTGGAAAAACGGTCCCGAATCGTTTTTTTTCCCTTGTACCTTCAAACTGTCACTAAACAAACCGTCGTAAGTCGAGGACTATCCCCTACGAGCCAGGGGTCTGAATTTTGATACAGACGACCTCGGTCGTGTGGGAAAACGCTCCCGAATCGTTTCTCTTGTAACTTCAAGCCGTCACTAAACGAACCCATCGTAAGTCGAGGACTATCCCTACAAGCCAGGGGTCTGAATTTTGATCGTTGTGGGAAAACGGTCCAGAATCGTTCTCTTGTAACTTCAAGCCGTCACTAAACGAACCGTCGTAAGTCGAGGGACTATCCCTACAAGCCTGGGGTCTGAATTTTGATCAGTGTGGGAAAACAGTCTCGAATCGTTTCTCTTGTAACTTCAAGCCGTCACTAAACGAACCGTCGTAAGTCGAGGACTCCCCGTACGCTTCTTCCCTTCTCCCTCTCTTCCCCACCCACCCCATCCCCCCAAGCCGACCCTTCGCCGCGTGTTTGCCAAGTGCGGGTACCGAGTTCTAATCTCAACCCCCTGCTTCCTCCCTCTAGGCGTGGGAATGGGAGGCGGAGCCCCAGCACCTGCCCCCCTTCCAGCCTCCCGCCCTCTTCGACCAATCGGCCGAGCGGGAGATCTACCCGGCGGCCGAGATCTCCCTCTGGACGGTGGTGGCGGCCATCCAAGCCGTCGAGCGGAAGGCCGACGCCTCGGCCGGCCGCCTGCTCAACCTGGAAAGCCGGACGGCCACCGCCGAGAAGAAGATTTTCGAGTGCGAGAAAACGGAACTCGAACTCGGCAGCCACCTGGCGGCGTTGGGCGGCCTGATCCAGGAATACCGGGCGCTCCAGCGGCGCCTGGAGAACATGGAGAACCTGCTGAAGAACCGCAACTTCTGGATTCTCCGGCTCCCCCTGGGCCCCAAGGGGGAGATCCCCAAGGTAAAAGAGAGAGCAGGGTGCGAATTCCGCCGGCGCCTGACCAAGCTGACCAAGGCGTCGTAACCGTGCGCTTTGAGACGGGCGGCTCGCTCGGTCCTATAAATGCCGGGTTTCCAACCTCGGGCAAGCTTTGAAGGCTTCGGGACTTCGACTCCCAGGGTTCCTCCCGCTGGCGTGGCTGACTGAGGAATTCTGGGGGTTGAAGTCCACCCCTCTTGAAGCAGGCCGGCTGGGGGATTCTGGGAGTTGAAGTCCCTCCCTCTTAAAGCGTGCCGGCTGGGGGATTCTGGGAGTTGAAGTCCACCGCTCTTGAAGCAGGCCGGCTGGGGGATTCTGGGAGTGGAAGTCCTCCCCTCTTAAAGCATGCCGGCTGGGGGATTCTGGGAGTTGAAGTCCACCCCTCTCGAAGCATCTTGGCTGGGGGATTCTGGGAGTTGAAGTCCACCGCTCTTAAAGCGTGCCGGCTGGGGGATTCTGGGAGTGGAAGTCCTCCCCTCTTAAAGCAGGCCAGCTGGGGGATTCTGGGAGTGGAAGTCCACCGCTCTTAAAGCATGCCGGCTGGGGGATTCTGGGAGTGGAAGTCCATCCCTCTTAAAACATGCCAGCTAGGGGATTCTGGGAGTTGAACCCTCCCTCTTAAAGCATGCTGGCTAGGGGATTCTGGGAGTTGAACCCTCCCTCTTAAAGCATGCCGGCTGGGGGATTCTGGGAGTTGAAGTCCTCCCCTCTTAAAGCATGCCGGCTGGGGGATTCTGGGAGTTGAAGTCCTCCCCTCTTAAAGCATGCCGGCTGGGGGATTCTGGGAGTTGAAGTCCTCCCCTCTTAAAGTATGCCGGCTGGGGGATTCTGGGAGTGCAAGTCCACCCCTCTTAAAGCATCTTGGCTGGGGGATTCTGGGAGTTGAAGTCTTCCCCCTCTTAAAGCAGGCCGGCTGGGGGATTCTGGGAGTTGAAGGCTCTGACTTTTAGGTCCCCGTGACGTTCGACGAAGAGGATGGCGTGAACTTCTCCGGCCTGGAATGGGCCAAGCTGGAGGATTGGCAGAAGGAACTTTATCGGAACATCACCAGAGGGAACTACAAGCCGTTGGTCTCGTTGGGTAAGCGCCAGGAATTTTTTTTAGGATGGTTTTCGGGCGGTGGGGGGGGGGGGTCCGCAACCTATCAGCCACAGCCCGCTGCTGGTCCTTGAGCCCTTCAAAACCGGGCCAGAGAAGCGGAACCGTCTCCTCGCATAACCGGAAAAGTTGGGGAATTCCGAATAATAATCATCATGATGATGATGATGATGATGATGATGACGCTGGCGGCAACCCGTGTCAACCATTAATGCCAGTCAATTTGAATGTTCAGTTGACTGAGGTTCATGTTTAATAATAAGAATGATCATGATCATGATGGTGGTGGTGGCAGCTTCCCCTCCTCCTTCTCCTCCTCCCTTTTAGCCCTGATGATGTTCCCTAGTTGGGTCACGAGACGTCTGGAAGGAAACCCCCCAGCTCAGAGTCCTTCCTTCCTTCCTTCCTTCCTTCCTTCCTTCCTTCCTTCCTTCCTTCCTTCCTTCCAGCCCTGATGATGTTCCCTAGTTGGGTCACGAGACGTCTGGAAGGAAACCCCCCAGCTCAGAGTCCTTCCT
>CM044371.1:1511534-1639034 GCA_024294585.1 Vipera latastei
CCTTGGAGGTCATCTAGTCCGACCCCCTGCTCAGGCAGGAAAACTATACCATTTCAGACAAATGGCTGTCCAGTTTCTTCATAGTAGTAGTAGTAGTAGTAGTAAAGTTGGAAGGGACCTTGAAGGTCATCTAGTCCAACCCCCTGCTCAGGCAGGAAACCCTATACCATTTCAGACAAATGGCTGTCCAGTTTCTTCATAGTAGTAGTAGTAGTAGTAGTAGTAGTAGTAATAAAGTTGGAAGGGATCTTGGAGGACGTCTACTCTAACCCCCCTGCTCAGGCAGGAAACCCTAGACCAGGGCGTTTCAACCAGCGGTACGGGTACCACCCGTGGGTACATTGGCACCTGGCAGGTGCTACGCAACCATCCTAGAAAAGTGGTAGCAGGGGAGGGGAACGAGCTGAACCGGTGGCAGCACCGCACCAAGCCTGAGAAAGTGGCGGCTGGAGCTGCAGGGCTGTCGGGGCTTGGCGGAAGTGCCAGGATCAGCGCCAGGCTCCAGCTGCAGCTCGGTGCTGATCCCGGCGCTTCCGCTGAGCCTAGAAGAAAGCGCCGATCAGCTGGAATGCCACAGCATGTCCAGTCTTGTGATTGACATTCAGATGCTTGGCAACCGATTCATATTTATGAATCCCTCCTCCCTCCTAACACTGATGATGTTCCCTAGTTGGTGGTCATGAAACGTCTGCAACGAAACCACCCCAGCTCAGAGTCAGTCCTTCCTTCCTTCCTTCCTTTTCCTTCCTTCCTTCCTTCCTTCCTTCCTTCCTTCCTCCTTCCTTCCTTCCTTTCCTTCCTTCCTTCCATCTATCCTTCCTTCCTTCCTTCCTTCCTTCCTTCCTTCCTTCCCTCCTTCCTTCCTGCCCTGATGATGTTCCCTAGTTGGGGTCATGAAACGTCTGCAAGGAAACCACCCAGCTCAGAGTCCTTCTTTCCTTCCTTCCTTCCTTCCTTCCTTCCTTCCTTCCTTCCTTCCTTCCTTCCTTCCTTCCTTCCTTCCTTCCAGCCCTGATGATGTTCCCTAGTTGGGTCATGAAACGTCTGCAAGGAAACCACCCAGCTCAGAGTCCTTCCTTCCTTCCTTCCTTCCTTCCTTCCTTCCTTCCTTCCTTCCTTCCCTTCCTTCCTTCCTTCCTTCCTTCCTTCCTTCCTTCCTTCCTTCCTTCCTTCTAGCCCTGATGATGTTCCCTAGTTGGGTCATGAAACATCTGCAAGGGAAACCACCCAGCTCAGAGAACATGCAAGGACCCCACAGTCTTTTTTCCCCTCTACCAGCTCCTCCTCCTCCTCCTCCTCCTCCTCCTCCTCCTCCCTTCTAGCCCTGATGACGTTCCCTAGTTGGGGTCAAAAAACGTCAGCCAGAAAACCCTCCAGCTCAGAGAGCCTCCGGGCGCTCTCCTTTGAATCCCCGCGCCGCGCGTATCCCTACACTTGTCGGTACCCCCACCTCTGATCCTCTTCTTCCCCTAACAGCCGAAACTTTGGCATCCAAAGACGAGCTCCTGTCCTGGATCAAGCAAGAGAATCTCCCGGTCACGGGAAGTGGAATCTGGAGAGGCAGATCCCGGCCACCACCCTCGGCTACGGTGAGTGTGTGGTCTGCGAGGATGGCTTCCTTTAAAAAAAAAAAACGGACACCCCACCGTCCCTCCTCTCTTAAAAGCCGGGGGAATTCTGGGAATGGAGCTCCACCTGTCTTTTAAAGCGCCCAAGTTCGAGCAACAGGCCTCCAGGACATTTGTCCCGCCCCCTGCCCCCCGCCCCGATCTTCCTCCATCTTCTCCTCCTCCGCTGCGGGATCCGTCCATTTCAGGGATCCCCCTTTGATTTGGATCCTTGAAGTGGGGTGTGAGTGTGTGTGTGTGAGATTGCAGTGGCTCCAGTTTCCGTCCCGGTCCCGCAAATAAGCTCTAACTCAGGCTGTTCACACCTCCCCGCTTCTCTTCCCTCCCCCCCCCCCCAGATGAGAGCACGGCTGTCAAAAAGCGAAGAACAGCGGCTCGAAGAAAGTTTGAAACAGGCCTTTCCCCGCCCGGCTGCGGGATCCGTCCATTTCAGGATCCCCTTTGATTTGGATTCCTTGAAGCGGGGTGTGTGTGTGTGTGTGTGAGATTGCAGTGGCTCCAGTTTCCGACCCGGTCTTGCAAATAAGCACTAACTCAGGCTATTCACCCTCCCCCCCCAGATGAGAGCACCGCGGTCAAAAGCGAGGAACAGCGGCTCGAAGAAAGTTTGAAACAGGCCTTTCCCGCTCGGCTGCGGGCGGCACCGGGCGACGAGCCCTTCCAGGCCCCCAGATGTTGCCAGAAGCAAAGCTGCCTGCAGAGTCAACCACCTCCTCCTCCTCCTCCTCCTCTTCCTCCTCCCCCTCTCCCCCAGAAGCTACCAGAGGATCCACCCCACCCCGGTGAGAGAAATTGCCCAGATCCCACCCCGCCAGAGAACTGCTTAAAGGAAGGCCAGCTGCGATGCTTCCAAGGCCCGGACGAGCTTTCCTTGGCCCCGAGGATCCCCGCGGGAGAGGAAGTCTATGGGGAAGGGGTCGGGCCGCTGACTGAACCCGGGGCCCCCAGATCCCTGAGCCCTACTTGTGCCCGGACAACCACAGCAGCTTCGGCGAGGTGCCCGCTTCTGAAACCGCCGGCGGGCCTCACGCCTGCTCCCTCTGTCCCAAGAGTTTCCGGCTCAAGACCAGCCTGCTGATCCACCAGAAGACTCACGCCGTGGGGAAAAACGACAGCCCCTTTGTGTGTTCCGAGTGCGGCTGCGGCTTTAGCCACCAGGCCCAGCTGACCCGGCACCGGGCCGTCCACGCCGACCGGCCCGCACCGGTGTGCCGAGTGTCCCAAAGCTTTCAACCGCAAGTCCAGCCTGGCGGTCCACCAGAAGACCCACCGGGAGCGTCCGCGCCCCTTCCAGTGCCCACAGTGCAGCAAGACCTTCATTCGGAAGCAGCACCTGGACGACCACACCCGCACCCACACGGGGGAGAAGCCTTACCAGTGTCCCGAGTGCGAGAAGCGCTTCGCCGAGAAGTCCAAGCTGACCAACCACTACCGCATCCACACGGGAGAGCGGCCCTATCGCTGCGGGCAGTGCGACAAGCGCTTCGTCCGGGCCCACCACTTGGTGAAACACCAGAGCAGCGTCCACCAAGCCGGGGCCAAGCTCTACTCCTGCCGCGAGTGCGGGCAGAGCTTCGGCCACGCCCAGGCCTTCCTCAGCCACCAGGCCGGCCACACCAACGGCGAGCGCCGCCACCGTTGCACCGAGTGCCTCAAGACATTTGCCCGCAGGAAGTACCTGCTGGAACACCAGCGGATGCACACGGGAGAGAACCCCTACGCCTGTCCGCACTGCGGCAAGCACTTCCGGTACAAGCAGTCCCTAAAGCAACATCTGCGCATGCACAGGGAGCAGCAAGCTCCGCCCCCACTCCCCTCTGGGCCTGCTCTGCCGGTCACCAACCCCTTGGAGAAGGACCCTCCTTTTGAGGCCAATCCACCCAGTGGAACCTGAAGCCGGGGTCACGAGAAGTGGACTTCTGTGCCAAGTGAACTGGTGCGCTAGAATTGGCACACTGGTGGCTCAGCGGTGGCCTTCCCCATGGCTCTCCGATGCTGCTCCTCTCCCTGTGGGGAGGCTTTCTTGCTTGCCAATCAGGACCGTGTGGAACAAGCCGAGTTCCCGGACATCAAAACACACAGCAGTTCTCTGAAATAGTTCCGGGATCGAAATGGCTGCCGAAAAGACTCTCGCCGTCCTGCACCATAGTCCGAGGAGCTGCGAGTCCCGGCCCGAACAAAACAAAACAGAACGGGGAAAAAACTCGCAACTAAAATGTGATCTTGTCTGCTTACCTCCTCGGCCCTGTTGCGCAGTCCAGGACGGGAGGCCAGCCTGCTTGGGGGTGGGGTTGAGTGGATAGGGTGTGCAAGCTACAACCCCGAGGCTGCGGTTTTTTTCTCCCGCGGCAAGAAAGACACAGACCCCCCAAGGCGGTCGCGCCTGCCTCCCGATTTTTTGGCTTCGCCCTCCACACCCTTCGCTAGACGCTCGGAGGACCATTGGACAATGCTTTCAGTACAGGAAGGCGCTGTAGACTTTAGGGGGGGGAATCAGCCCCCTCCTTGAAACGAAACAAAACACAGCCAAAAGACAGCCCGAAAGTTGGAATTGACTGTCTTCTGCCGCCTGCCTCTCTTTTTCTCCGGAGGGCCATGCGGAGTAGCTGTCGGTGGCCAAACTTCGGAACAGTTCCGCCCTCTCCGGTCGCAGAAGCTGCCCACTCCTTTCTTCATTTTGCTGCTGTCGATCGGGCCGCGTTGCCGGGCTCCGGGTTGACCGGGTTTTCTGCTGGCGCCATCTTATGCCGAGATGCTCTCTTTTGCCGAAGGCTCGGCTTGGGGGTTTTCTGTTCGGTACGTTTTGTTGGCAAGACACTGCCAGGCAGGGACGTGAAATCTCAAGTTCTGCCATCTCTTCCAAGTTTTTTGTCACCAGGACATCATTGTCTCCAGCTCTGAAAATCCTCCCCGCCACACACACAAAAAACACAGGGCTCGGCAAGGGACACACACACACACACACACACACACAAGGTTGCACTCATAAGCCTAGACCCCCCTACCCAGTTCCATACTAGGCTCTCCCTGCCTTAAATCCAACTGCACTACAGGTAACCCGTTTAGCGACTGTCTGAAGTTACGACGGTGCTGGAAAAAAAAAACGACTTGGGACTCTCTCTTGCACGACCGTCGCAGCCTCAGACGCTTGTGACAACAGGCTCGTATTTACGATGGTGGCAGTGTTCTGGGGAGGGGAGGGGGTCAGGTGAAAGCCCCCTTTTGCGACCTTCTGACAAGCAAAGTCGGAGTCGTTGGCTACGAGATGGGTGGCAAATTTTCCAAATAATTAAATGGAACGAGGGAATGAACGCATGAATGAATAAGAAATCCGAAAAGGTCAGATTCTCTGTAGCAGCTGGGTTGCTAACTTAACGGCATCGATTCCCATAACTCGGGTGGGGGGGTCTTCAAACGTGCCCCTTTCGTGAACTTCAGCTCCCAGAATTCCTCAGGCTGAGGAGCTCTGGGAGTTGAAGTCCACAAGTCATGAAAGGGCCACGTTTGAATGAAGGCCCCTTGCCGCAACTACTGTAGCAAGAAAGGTCGTAACACGGGGCGAAACTCACTACTTGTCTCGCTCAGCAATGGAAATTATCGGCCCTGGTTGTGGTCGCTAAGGTCGAGGACTACCTGCGTGATAAAAATTTTAAAAAAAGCTGGGGGGTGGTGTTCTGAGAGTTGAAGCCCGCGCACCTTTAAAGTTTGCGAGGGTCTCCGGAGGCAGACCGGGGCGAACAGTCTCCGGCATTTTTGCTACAAACACCTTTGAGATTTTTAAAGCGAAGAAACACCAAAGAGACATTAATAAATGATAAATATCCACACACACCCCCTTTTGGATATAACGTGGTAAGTGATTCTGAAGCCGCGCGCAAAGAAGCTAGATTGTCCATTCGATACTCTGGCATGAAGCGATATCAGCCCCAGTTCTCACCATATTCCCAGGCACCCAAAAACTACAGGCAGTGTGGAGTGGAGGAGCGGGGGGGGGGGGAAGAGAACTCTTGTTGACTCTAACCCTCAACTTACCAATTGCTAGCAAGCCTCTGCCTGCTCCATTCTACGTCTGTTGGCCAAAACAGCGAGGCGTGGCTTCCCAAGGCCCCAATGCGGGGGAATCCACAATGACAAGTCGCAGAGCAGCCGTTGGAAGTCGCCGCCTGCCTTGAGGAGGGAACGTACGGCTCGGATCCGAAGTTCCGGCGGGAGCGCTCATGCGTGGTCACGTGTCGGGCCCTCGGCAACATGGCCGCGTTGACAGCTCCTTGCGGCATCCCACGGGCATGACCGCATTCGACAAAAGTGGCACTAAATTTCCACTTTTTGGCAGAACGGTGCCGTAGCGAGCGAGGGGTTCGCTCACAACTGCGTTGACCAAATAAATTGTCCTATGTGGAATACCAAGCCGATATTGTGCATCCATTTTTTCCTGGGCCAGGCAGGTTTGTCAACTCTTGGCTTTTTTTGACAGAAGTCCCGCTGCTTCCAGTATATCTCTCTCACACACGCACACAGAAGCACACCCACACATACTTTGCCTACAATCAAGGAGGAAAATATGAGGAAAAGACCATTTGGTTTAGTAGTGGTTAAGACACCAGGCTAGAAAGCGAGAGGCCGGGAGTTCTAGTCCCGTCTTAGATGTGAAAGTTGGCTGGGTGACTTTTGGGTCAATTACCAGGAGACGGTGAATTCTAGCGCCATCTTAGCGATGAAAGTTGGCTTGGTGGCTTTGAGTCAGTCACCAGGAGATGGTGATTTCTAGTAAAGCCTTAGCCAAGAAAGATGGCCAGGTGACTTTGCGCCACTCCTGGTCATTGGCCCCAAGTTACCCATATTGTTTTTACAGTTTTAGGCGAGACTAGAATTCTCTGTCTCCTGGTGATTGGCCCAAAGTCACCCAATCGGCTTTCATGATTAAGGTGGGACTAGAACTCGCTGGTGACTGGCCCAAAGTCACCCAGCTGGCTTTCATGACGAAGGACTAGAACTCACTGTCACCTGGTAATTGGCCCAAAGTCACCCAGCTGGCTTTCATGACTAAGGTGGTACTAGGACTCACTCTCCTGGTGATTGGTCCAAAGCCACCCAATTGGCTTTCATGCCTAAGGTGGGACTAAAACTGTCACCCAATTAGCTTTCATGACTAAGGTGGGACTAGAACTCACTGTCACCTGGTGATTGGCCCAAAGTCACCCAATCAGCTTTCATGACTAAGGTGGGACTAGAACTCCACATATCCTGGTGATTGGCCCAAAGTCACCCAGCTGGCTTTCATGCTTAAGGAAGGACTAGAACTCACTGTCTCCTGATGTTTGGCCCAAAGTCACTCAAGTAGCTTTCATGCCTGAGATGGGACTAGAACTCACTCACCTGGTAATTGGCCAAAGTCACCCAGCTGGCTTTCATGCCTAAGGAAGGACTAGAACTCACTGTCACCTGGTAATTGGCCCAAAGTCACCCAATCACCCAATTTGGCTTTCATGACTAAGGTGGGACTAGAACTCACTGTCACCTGGTAATTGGCCCAAAGTCACCCAATCAGTTTGCATAAGTAAGGTGGGACTAGAACTGCATCTCCTGGTAATTGGCCAAAGTCACCCATCTGGCTTTCATGCCTAAGGAAGGACTAGAACTCACCATCTCCTGGTAATTGGCCCAGTCACCCAATCGGCTTTCATGAATAAGGTGGGACTAGAACTCACCGTCACCTGGTAATTGGCCCAAAGTCACCCAATCGGCTTTCATGACTAAGGTGGGACTAGAACTCACCATCTCCTGGTAATTGGCCCAAAGTCACCCAATCGACTTTCATGACTAAGGTGGGACTAGAACTCACCATCTCCTGGTAATTGGCCCAAAGTCACCCAATCGACTTTCATGACTAAGGTGGGACTAGAACTCACCATCTCCTGGTAATTGGCCCTAAGTCACCCAATCGGCTTTCATGAATAAGGTGGGACTAGAACTCACTGTCACCTGGTAATTGGCCCAAAGTCACCCAATCGGCTTTCATGACTAAGGTGGGACTAGAACTCACCATCTCCTGGTAATTGGCCCAAAGTCACCCAATCGGCTTTCATGACTAAGGTGGGACTAGAACTCACCATCTCCTGGTAATTGGCCCAAAGTCACCCAATCGACTTTCATGACTAAGGTGGGACTAGAACTCACCATCTCCTGGTAATTGGCCCTAAGTCACCCAATCGGCTTTCATGAATAAGGTGGGACTAGAACTCACTGTCACCTGGTAATTGGCCCAAACTCACCCAATCGGCTTTCATGACTAAGGTGGGACTAGAACTCACCATCTCCTGGTAATTGGCCCAAAGTCACCCAATCGGCTTTCATGACTAAGGTGGGACTAGAACTCACCATCTCCTGGTAATTGGCCCAAAGTCACCCAATCGACTTTCATGACTAAGGTGGGACTAGAACTCACCATCTCCTGGTAATTGGCCCTAAGTCACCCAATCGGCTTTCATGAATAAGGTGGGACTAGAACTCACTGTCATCTGGTAATTTATTTATTTATTTATTTATTTTATTTTAATTCCATTTATATCCCGCCCTTCTCCGAAGACTCAGGGCGGCTTACAAGCTTAGCAGTAGCCTTCATTCTATGTATATGCCTGCTTATTAGGGCTTTCACACACACCTCCCAAGCGGCATTATTACAAAGTCAGCTTAATTGCCCCCAACAATCTGGGTCCTCATTTTACCTACCTCGGAAGGATGGAAGGCTGAGTCAACCTTGAGCCTGGTGGGACTCGAACCTGCACTAATTGCAGGCAGCTGGTGTTACTTAAGGAGGCATTAGCCCACTGCTCCACCAAGGCTCAAAGTCACCCAATCGGCTTTCATGACTAAGGTAGGACTAGAACTCACCATCTCCTGGTAATTGGCCCAAAGTCACCCAATCAGCTTTCATGAGTAAGGTGGGACTAGAACTCACTGTCACCTGGTAATTGGCCCAAAGTCACCCAATCGGCTTTCATGAATAAGAAAAGACTAGAACTCACTGTCACCTGGTAATTGGCCCAAAGTCACCCAATCGGCTTTCATGAATAAGGTGGGACTAGAACTCACTGTCACCTGGTAATTGGCCCAAAGTCACCCAATCGGCTTTCATGAATAAGGTGGGACTAGAACTCACTGTCACCTGGTAATTGGCCCAAAGTCACCCAATCGGCTTTCATGAATAAGAAAGGACTAAAACTCACTGTCTCCTGGTGATTGGCCCAAAGTCACTCAAGTAGCTTTCATGCCTAAGGTGGTACTAGGATTCACTGTCTCCTGATTTCTTGGCCAGCACCTTTGCACAATTATGTGCAGACTATTAAAACAAACATTTTAACAGAAGACCAATATATAAGCAATCTTTGTTTAATGACCAGAATTGGGACCAACAACGTGGTCACTAAGTAATGCAGACCAGAAGCGTTGTGCGTGTGTGGGGGAGGGGGAAATCACAATTCTACTTTTTTCCAATTCATATGCAATTTAACGCACAATTTTTAATACTATAAAACATCTTTTATTTCTAAAGAAATCAATTTCACCCTCCAATGAACGGAACATCATTTCCAATACTTTAAAACATCTTCGATCGAACATGTACGGTATTATTACTACGCGCCATCATGTTGTGTTACAGTACAAAAATAAAAGAGTACAAAATCAGCGTTTACAATTACAGTACTGTACCTGTAAACATCCATAGAAATCCCCTTCCAGAGATCAGTGTTCTGCTGTGGTTTCCGAAATGTCGGATATTGGGGGGGGGGGCCTAGCAGGCTGATAAACCAAGCATTCTCTTGGATCTGCTCTTTTTTTCAGGATGGGGAGGAAACAGGAGGTGAGCAAGAAATAACTTGTTAAAGAATTCACTAAGTTTTCTTCGCACATTTTTTTCTTTCTTTCATCTATTTTATTAGGACACATGCATTTTCCCGATGTAGCTTCCCAAAATGTTCGACATTCCGATCCTTACTTCCTAATTTTCGTTACGTTTTTATTAACGTTCGAGAAAAGCGCCAGTCAAATATTTTCACTGAATGTCCTTGGGCTCCTGATCTAACTTTCCAAAAACGTTCCGACATTTGGATCCATACTTCCTAATTCTCGTAACATCTTATTAACGTCTGAGGAAAAACACCCATCGAATATTTTCACCGAACGTCCTAGTACTTTATGTCGTCTTCCTCTTCTGCCATGCCTTGGGCCTCCAATTCTTCTTTCAGCTCGATCAATTCTTCATTGGAAAGTTCCCCCTGCGGGTAGGCGATCCATTTTTTCACGTCTTCTGCATCCACCTCTAAACCAAGGGCCCGGTTGAGCGTCAAAACGTTGCGACTGATCTCCTCCAAATCCTCGTTGGGGTCAAAGCCTTCAAAATTAGGGACGAGGAGAGCAAAGCGTTTTAAGCAGCGCTCCCAAATGCCTTGCATGCATTTCAGGCTGACGTCCTTCCACGCCGTTGCAACGTTCTCGATGCAGTGGCCAATCTCGTAGGCTTTCCAAAAGTCACGCAATGTCACCCGGTTGTCCTCTGCTGCGGTGACGGCCGTGGCCAGCGTGGCCCGCAAATAGCAGGCTTTGAAGATCGAGACGGCGCCCTGATCCATAGGCTGTAGGAAAGGGCTGGTGTTTTTGGGCAGATAAACGACCTTCACGTCCGAATGGACATCATCCAGGTGTGGGGGATATCCAGGGGCGTTGTTAAGGAGCAGAAGGATTCGAAAAGGGATTCTGTTTTGAAAACAATATTCCTGCACTTGGGGAATGAAGCAATTTACAAACCAATCCTCGAAGAAGACTTGGGTCATCCAGGCTTTCTGATCAGTTTGGTAATAAACGGGCAGTGTCTCTTGGCCAATGTTTTCGCACGGGGGATCCTCCGATTTGTGGATCAGAAACGGCTTCAGCTTAAATCCGGCGACATTTCCGCCCAACAGCAAGGTGATTCGGTCCTTAAAGGCTTTGTATCCAGGCATAGCTTGGGCCTCTTGGTGAAGGTAAGTCCGTTCGGGCATTTTTTTCCAGAATAACCTGGTTTTGTCCACGTTGAATATCTGTTCGGGCAAATAGTTGCCTTCTGTTATGAGCTTGTCAAGGTCATCCAGGAAGCGTTGGGCTGCCATTTCGTCGGCACCAGCTGCTTCGCCCGGCGGGAGCGCGGTGTGGTAGTTAAACCTTCGCTGGAAGCGCATGAACCAGCCACGGCTTGCCGTGAACGTTTCGGTACACTCCTCGCCAGCCCGTTCCTTCAGGGTCGCAAAAAGGCTGCGGGCCTTGGCCTGAATGAGAGGGAGGCTGGTGGGGATTCGTTTTTGGATCTGATCCTCAATCCAAAGCATCAGGAGTTTCTCAGTTTCGTGGATGAGGCCTTTGCGTTGCCTGGTGATAATGGCTTTCGTCCCCGGCGATCCTTTCATGGCCTCTCTGATCCTCTCCTTGTTTTTCAAAATGGTGGAAATGGTGGAATGGGCCAGGCCTTCTTCTTGAGCGATGATGTTCACCTTCTTCCCAGCATCGTAGGCTTTGATGATCTTCATCTTCAAATTCAGACTGATGGCCTTCCTCTGCTTCTTGCTTCGCTCTTCCGACGAACCGTGGCCCTTTCTTTTCCCCTTTGAGGACATGGCCAGCGAGAATAAGAGCCCGTTGCAAAATACTGGAGAGAGAGAGAAATAAAGAGAGATAATTTTAAAAAAAATAGTTTGAATGGGTTGAGGATAATTTAACTTCCATTGTTAGGGTGGGAAAGAGGGTAAAAAAATATATCGTCCTGGTTTGGTAACAATTTTACTCCCTGGATTAAAAAGCATGTAAGTCATGTGTCCAACCTTGGCAACTTTGAAGACCTGTGGACTTCAACGCCCAGAATTCCCCAGCCAACAAATAAATGGGTCGTCACGCCAATCGGGAAGCTTGTGGCAGCTTGTGTGGTTAGGACGCTGTGCTGGAGGTTACCAAGCCTCACGGATAAGACCCGAGTGCTACTCTAGGCCAGGGCTTTTCAACCTTTCCGCCCATTGTACCACTTTTAGGAGATGGCAACATCCGAGTACCACCAGTTGCCTAGCAAAAACTTGACCAAAAAAAAAAAAAGGAAAAAAGTGATGAAGTACAGGTAGTCCTTGGCTTACAACCGTTCACTTAGTGACTGTTCGAAGTTACAATGGCACTGAAAAAAGTGGCCTCCAAGCCACAGCTGAGCAACACACCTGCCTGCCCGCCCGCCCGCGCTCTTCCTCCTGTCCGAGGTTTTCATTGTTGTGAGCATTTCTGTTCGGGGTTGGCAGTGGGGGTGGGTGTTTGATTTTTATTTCCGCCCCCCCCCCCCCGCCGTCTGCTGGGTGGTTGCAGCCAGTTTTGGTCACTTCACATGACTGGGACACTGACCGTCACAAATATGTATCAGTCGCCAAGCATCTGAATGTAAATCACAAGACCCTGGAGATGCTGCAACATTCCAGCTGATCGGCGCTTCTTCTGGGCTCAGCGGAAGCACTGGGATCGGCGCTGAGCTCCAACTGGAGCCTGGCGCTAATCCTGGCACTTCTGCTGAGCCCCGACAGCCCCAAAGAAGCGCTGATCCTGGCGCTTCCGCTGAGCCCCAACAGCCCTGCAGCTCCAGCCGTCTCTCGCTCAGGCTGGTGCGGTGCTGCCACCGGTTCAGCTTGTTCCCCTCCCCTGCTACCACTTTCCTAGGATGGTCACATAGCACCTGCCAGGTGCCAATGTACCACAGGTGGTACCCGTGCCGCTGGTTGAAAAGCCCTGCTCTAGGGTAGGATGAACTCCCATCCTTCACTCCAGCTCCCGTTGGGGAAATGAAAGGAAACCCGCCAACTGAGCATCACGGAGGCGACAGTGATGTCACCGGTCAACACCGACACCCCCTCAGTGCGCCTCACACGAGCGCAATCCAATCAAGTCAATCGATCCAGCGGTATACGAGTCTTGAGCGCTGTTGCTACTAGCAGTGGAAATGTGGAACTCAACTGCGGTCACAATTCAAGGCCTCCCGGAAACAGACGTGCCTTCCCTAAACTCTGCTCCTTGACAGCTTGATTCTGGTTTCCTACCCTATCCCATGGGCCAGGTGGAATGGAGTAAATTCAGCGGGAAGGCCACATCGCGACAAAGAAACGACCGTCGGGTTCGAGAGGAACCTCAGAACCGTTCAAAACATCTCCTCTTACCGGAGCTGGGGCCTTCCCCAAAGAACAGCGGATCCTGAGCACACTGGTCTTCCTGAAGTCCACAGAGATGTTCTTCAGAAATGGTAATTGTCTGGTAGTCTAATCAGGAAGAGAAGAAAAAAGAAAAAAAGAGAATATATATATATATATATATATATATATATATATATATATATATATATATATATATATATATATATATATATATATATATATATATATATATATATATATATATATATATATATATATGCGCTCCAATAAATTGCCTTGGTGAAATGCATCGCGTCTGAAAAAGCAAGCCCAGTGGCGACTGAAGACGGTTCCGACGTTGAGCCAGAGGTACAGAACAGAGAGGAAGAGATATGGGGATCTTACATCGGTTTAATCGGGGCTTTTCAACCGGCGGTAGGGGGACCACCCGTGCTACATTGGCACCTGGCAGGTGGTAGGCGACCATCCTAGAAAAGCGGTAGCGGGGGAGAGGAATGAGATGAACCGGTGGCAGTACCACACAAGCCTGAGCGAGAGACGGCTGGAGCTGCAGGGCTGTCGGGGCTCGGCGGAAGCGCCAGGATCAGCACCAGGCTCCAGCTGGAGAAGTTACAATGGCCCTGAAAAAAGTGCCCCCCCAAGCCACAGCCGAGCAAGACACCCGCCCACCCGAGCTCTTCCTCCTGTCCGAGGTTTTCATGGTTGTGAGCATTTCTGTTGAGGATTGGCAGTGGGGGTGGAATGGGGATGTTTGGTTTTTATCCCCCCACCCCCACACTCTGCTGGGTGGTTGCAGCAGGTTTTGGTCACTTCACGTGACCCTGGGACAGTGTGACCGTCATAAGTATGAATCCGTTGCCAAGCATCTGAATGTAAGTCACAAGACCCTGGAGATGCTGCAACCTTCCAGCTGATTGGCGCTTCTTCTGGGCTCAGTGGAAGCGCCGGGATCGGCGCCGAGCTCCAGCTGGAGCCTGGCGCTGATCCTGGCACTTCCGCTGAGCCCCGACAGCCCTAAAGAGGCGCTGATCCTGGTGCTTCCACCGAGCCCCGACAGCCCTGCAGCTCCAGCTGTCTCTCGCTCAGGCTTGGGCACTGCTGCCACCGCTTCAGCTCGTTCCCCTCCCCCACCACTTTTCTCGGAGGGACGCGTACCACCCGCCAGGTGCCAACGTACCACAGGTGGTACCCCGTACCCCTGGTTGAAAAGCCCTGGATTAGAAGGGAGGGAGGGGGGAAAGCATTTTACGTGCATGCATAAGCACACGGGGCTGCGAGCACCCACATGCTGTAAATGGGGGGGGGGAGTGCAGTGGCTACTGCCTGCGTGATACTCACTAGCCCTGCCCAATTCTCGCACGGTGCGGTGCCTTGTATCTGCACCCCACAGCGCGGCGGCGACCATTTTTGCGCCTTGCAGCACGGTGGCCCGTTTCTGCGCGCCCCCAATTTTTGCAGGCCAGAGACGGCGCGCTCAGAGGGCGCCTACCCCCGAGGGCACCACAATGCTGATGCGGCCCTGGCACTTTGCGCTACGTGAGTTTCGGATTGCGGTTTGGGCACTCGCTGTCTAAAAGGTTCGCCGTCGCTGCTTTATAACCTCACTCGCTACTAGGAGCAATGATGTTCGCTAGGTGGGCGAACAAAGCCCAGAGAGCAACGAGGACCCCCCCTCCTCATCCTCCTCTTCCATGCAAACCCCTCTCCCTTCTAGCGCTGATGATGTTCCTGTTCTGTACCAGCCTGCTACTGGCCCTGCAGAAAAGGCAGGGACAACCCCTTTACAAACGGCAAGAGGCTGGAATTACGCCTGCCAAATTTATAGCTACAAAAACAAACAAGACACGAACCAAGAAACAGGAGCTTTAAGAAACACGAACTATCCAAGCGGTTGCCTTCAGCAAACCAGCCCTCCCCACACATTCCCCTTATATAGAGTTCAGGGCGTGGCTTCTCTCTGCTTCCTTCCGAGAAGCCCCATTGCCTTCCTCTGTTTACTCCTAATTGACTGCCTCCTGCGTCGGGCATCCTTGAACAGGGCCAGCTGTGGGTCATCTTCATCCACGCTGTCAGGCTCACACAGCTGGGTCTCCGTGGTGACCAAGTGGGAGGGGCCTGGCTGAGGGCTCTCATCAGCAAGATCTTCAACCCCCTCAGCAAGGTCTTCAACACCCCCCTCCTCCTCCGAGTCGTCCAACCCAACTGCCGAACCCACAGGCTGACCCTGAATCACAACAGTTCCCTAGTTGGGTCGTGAAATGTCTCCAAGCAAACAACCAAAGCTCAGAGAGCAATGAGGACCCCTGAGTCCTTTTCCTCCTCCTCCTCCTCCTCTTCCTCCTCCTAATACCGATGTTACCTGGTAAGAAAAACCACAAGCTCGTAAGACACCAATGACCCTACAGTCTTCTTCCTCCTCCCCTCCTTAATAGCCCCGACTTGGGTCATCAAATGTCTACAAAAAAACCCACCAAGTTCAGAGACTGCCAAGGAGCCCATAATCCTGCTCCTCCTCTCTGTAACCCCAGAAGCCTAGCCGGTCTTCAAACATCTAAAATTGAGGTTAAAAGAAGACTTGGGGGTTTGCTGGGGACAATACGCGGACTCCATAAACAGCTTGGAGCGGGCTGCAAAGTCCTACGAAGCAATACATAATCGTAATAGTAAAGTTGGAAGGGACCTTGGAGGTCATCTAGTCCAACCCCCTGCTCAGGCCGGAAACCCTCTACCATTTCAGACAACTGGCTGTCCAGTCTCTTGTTAAAAACTTCCAGTGTTGGAGCATTCACCGCTTCTGGAGGCAGGTTCTTCCACTGGTTAATTGTCCTCACTGTCAGGAAGTTTTCCTTAGTTCTAGGTTGCTTCTCTCCTCGATGAGTTTCCATCCGTCGCTTCTCGTCCTGCCTTCGGGCGCTTTGGAGAAGAGCTTGACTCCCTCTTCTTTGGGACAGCCCCTGAGATACTGGAACGCTGCTATCATGTCCCCCCCTTGTCCTTCTCTTCATTAAACTAGAACTACCCAATTCCAGCAGCCGATCCTTGTATGTTTTAGCCTCCAGTCCGCCAATCATCTTTGTTGCTCTTCTCTGGACTCTTTCCAGAGTCTCGACATCTTTTTTTGACATCGTAGTGACCAAAACTGGCTGCCGGATTCCAAGTGTGGCCTTACCAAAGCCGCGTAAAGCGGTATTAACCCTTCACGCGATCTCGATTCTGTCCTTCCGTTAATGCAGCTTTTTTGGCAGCTGCGGCACACTTGCTGGCTCCTATTTAAGGGATCGTCCGCTAGGGCTCCGAGATCCCTCTCACGGTTACTACTATTGAGCAAGATACCCCCCTGTATTGTACCAGTACATTTGGTTTCTCTTGCCTATATGTAGAACCTTACTTTTCTTCGACCGCTGAATTGCATTTCGTTAGATAGCGCTATTAGCAGTGGAAACGTTGGACTCCTATAGCTATATAGAAGACCAGATCCTGAAGTTGAAACTCACTCCTCAGGGTGCCACCGGTCAGAGAATGTCGGCTGGTGGCCCCCAGGGGGAGGGCCTTCTCTGTGGGCGCCCCGGCTTTATGGAATCAGCTGCCGGTCGAGCTCCGGATGGCACCTGACCTCCGCTCCTTCCGACGCGGTCTGAAGACCTACCTATTTGAGCAAGCCGGCCAGGCCTGATGGGGGATGTGCTGGGGTTTTTATTGGGGATTTTTATTATTCTACTGTTTTTAGCTCGGGCTCTTATTTAATTCTTTTTTAATTTTTGTATTCTGTATTTTTTATGTGCCCTGTTTACCGCCCTGAGTCCTTCGGGAGAAGGGCGGTATACAAATATAACAAATGAAATGAAATGAAAATGAAATACTTTGGCCGCCTAATGAGAAGTAAGGACTCACTGGAGAAGAGCCTCATGCTGGGAAAGGTTGAGGGCAAGAGAAGAAGGGGACGACAGAGAAGGAGGAGGCTGGATGGATGGATAGATAGATAGACAGACAGACAAGATAGACAAACAGACAATATAGATAGACAAGATAGATAGATAGATAGAGACAGACAAGATAGACAGATAGACAAGATATAGGTAGATATAGACAGATAGACAGACAAGATAGATAGATAGATAGATAGATAGATAGATAGATAAACAGACAATATAGATAGACAAGATAGATAGATAGACAGACAGACAAGATAGACAAACAAGATAGACAAGATAGATAGATAGGTAGATATAGACAGACTAGATAGATAGATAGATAGATAGATAGATAGATAGATAGATAGATAGATAGATAGATAGATAGATATAGATAGATTAGATAGATAGACAAGATAGACAGACAATATATAGATATAAACAAACAGATAGATAGACAGATAGATAGACAGACAGACAGACAGATAGATAGATAGATAGACAGACAGACAATATAGATAGATAGACAAGATAGATAGACAGACAGACAAGATAGACAGACAGACAAGATAGACAGACAGACAAGATAGACAAGATAGATAGGTAGATATAGACAGACTAGATAGATAGATAGATAGATAGATAGATAGATAGATAGATAGATAGATAGATAGATAGATAAGATAGATAGATAGATAGATAGATAGATAGATAGATAGATAGATAGATAGATAGATAGATAGATAGACAGACAGACAGACAAGATAGGTAGATAGACAAGATAGACAGACAGACAATATAGATATAGATAGATAGATAGATAGATAGATAGATAGATAGATAGATAGATAGATAGATTAGATAGATAGATAGATAGATAGATAGATAGATAGATAGATAGATAGATAGATAGATAGATAGATAGATAGACAGACAGACAAGATAGGTAGACAAGACAGACAGACAGACAATATAGATAGATGGACAAGATAGATAGATAGACAGACAGACAAGATAGGTAGATAGGTAGAGATAGATAGATAGATAGATAGATAGATAGATAGATAGATAGATAGATAGATAGATAGATAGACAAGATAGACAAGATAGATAGATAGATAGATAGATAGATAGATAGATAGATAGATAGATTAGATAGATAGATAGATAGACAAGATAGGTAGATAGACAAGATAGACAGACAGACAATATAGATATAGATAGATAGATAGATAGATAGATAGATAGATAGATAGATAGATAGATACATAGATAGATAGATATAAACAGATAGACAGACAAGATAGATAGATAGATAGATAGATAGATAGATAGATAGACAGACAGACAGACAGACAGACAGACAGACAGACAGACAGACAGACAGTTGAAACTCAAATCCTTTGGCCACCTGATGAGAAGGAAGGACTCACTGGAGAAGAGCCTCATGCTGGGAAAGGTTGAGGGCAAGAGAAGAAGGGGACGACAGAGAAGGAGGAGGCTGGATGGATGGATAGATAGATAGATAGATAGACAGACAGACAAGATAGACAAACAAGATAGACAGACAAGATAGATAGATAGACAAGATAGACAGACAGACAGACAAGATAGATAGGTAGATATAGACAGATAGACAAGATAGATAGATAGACAAGATAGGTAGATAGGTAGATATAGATAGATAGATAGATAGATAGACAGACAATATAGATAGATAGACAAGATAGACAGATAGACAGACAGACAAGATAGACAGACAGACAAGATAGACAAGATATAGGTAGATATTGACAGACTAGATAGATAGATAGATAGATAGATAGATAGATAGATAGATAGATAGATAGATTAGATAGATAGACAGACAAGATAGGTAAATAGACAAGATAGACAGACAGACAATATAGATATAGATAGATAGATAGATAGATAGATAGATAGATAGATAGATAGATAGATAGATAGATATAAACAGATAGACAGACAAGATAGATAGATAGATAGATAGATAGATAGATAGATAGATAGATAGATAGGTAGGTAGGTAGATAGATAGATAGATAGATAGATAGATAGATAGATAGATAGACAGACAGACAGACAGACAGACAGACAGACAGACAGACAGACAGACGGACGAAACTCAAATCCTTTGGCCACCTGATGAGAAGGAAGGACTCACTGGAGAAGAGCCTCATGCTGGGAAAGGTTGAGGGCAAGAGAAGAAGGGGAAGACAGAGAATGAGGAGGCTGGCTGGCTGGCTGGCTGGATAGATAGATAGACAGACAGACAAGATAGACAAACAGACAAGACAGATAGACAGACAAGATAGACAGACAGACAATATAGACAAGATAAATAGGTAGATAGATAGACAGACAAGATAGATAGATTGCTCACAACTCGGCGGATGCCTTAGTGGGAGCCTGGGAAAGGCGGAGCTCCGGGAGATGAAGCGTCGGAAACGGGGCCTAGAGAGCTGCTGGAGGTCCAGCCGATCCGAATCCGACCGGTTGCGGTTAAGAACCTATATTAGGTCTTATCTCGCAGCGATGAGGGCGGCGAGGTGTAATTACTTCTCTACCCTCATCGCGTCCGCAGATAATCGCCCGGCCGCCCTGTTTAGGGTGACTCGCTCCCTTCTTAATCAGGAGGTGAGGGAGGATCCCTTGCAGGGTCGTGCCGAGGAGTTTAGTCAACATCTGTCGGATAAAATCGCTCGGATTCGGACCAGTTTGGACTCCAGCTGGACAGAGTCTGACGATCAGGACACGGGCGGTCTTGTCAATGTTATCTGGGAGGAGTTTGATTCTGTGACCCCTGATGAAGTGGACAGGATTATGGGGAGGCTGAGCTCCACCACATGTTTAGGCTGGTTTATGCAGCTAGGGAGAGGACACGAGGCTGGTTCCAGGCGGTTATATCTGCTTCTTTGAGTGAGGGTAATTTCCCCACCGTCTTGAAGGAGGCGGTGGTGAGACCTCTCCTCAAGAAGCCTGCCTTGGACCCAGCTGTATTGAACAACTTTCGTCCAGTCTCCAACCTTCGCTTTCTTGCGAAGGTTGTTGAGAGTGTGGTGGCGCATCAGCTCCCTCTGGTCGTGGATGAAGCGGATTATTTGGACCCGTACCAATCGGGTTTCAGGCCCGGGTACAGCACGGAGACGGCATTGGTCGCTCTGGTGAATGATCTCTGGAGGGCTCGGGATAGGGGATATTCCTCTGTCCTAGTCCTATTAGACCTCTCGGCGGCTTTCGATACCATCGACCATGGTATCTTGCTGCGGCGTCTCAGGGGATTGGGAGTGGGAGGCACAGTTCTTCAGTGGTTCTCCTCCTATCTCCTGGGACGCTCGCAGTCGGTGTTGGCAGGGGGGCAGAGATCGGCCCCTAGGTCTCTCATTTGTAGAGTTCCTCAGGGGTCGGTTCTCTCGCCTCTCCTGTTCAACATCTACATGAAACCGCTGGGTGAGATCATTCGTGGTTTTGGAGTTGGGTATCATCAATACGCCGATGATACCCAACTTTTCATTTCGACCCCAAACCACCCCAGTGATGCCCTCGCTGTGATGTCCCGTTGCCTGGAGGCGGTTCGGGTCTGGATGGGGAGGAACAGACTTCAACTCAACCCTGACAAGACTGAGTGGCTGTACATTCCGGCATCCCGGGACATTCAAAATGTTCCATCACTTTCTATGGGGGGTGAGTCCTTACCCCCTGTGGATAGGGCTCGCAACTTGGGAGTCCTCCTAGATTCACGACTTACTCTGGAAGATCATATAGTGGCCGTGACTAGGGGGGCTTTCGCCCAGGTTCGCCTGGTGCGCCAGTTGCGGCCCTATCTGGACCGGGATGCCCTGTGTACGGTCACTCATGCGCTCGTGACCTCTCGCCTGGACTACTGTAATGCTCTCTACATGGGGCTTCCCTTGAGGACCACTCGGAGGCTCCAACTGGTACAGAATGCGGCCGCGAGAGTTGTCTTGGGAGTTTCTCGGTACTCCCATGTTACACCTTTGCTCCGCGAGCTACATTGGTTACCAGTTGTCTTTCAGGTGAGGTTCAAGGTCTTGGTTATGATCTTTAAGTCCTTACATGGCATGGGTCCGGGATACCTCGAGGACCACCTGCTGCCGGCGTCAACTCCCCTCCGCCCTGTGCGTGCCCACAGAGAGGGCCTCCTCAGGGTGCCACCGGTCAGGGAATGTCGACTGGTGGCCCCCAGGGGGAGGGCCTTCTCTGTGGGTGCTCCGGCATTATGGAACCAACTGCCGGTTGAGCTCCGGATGGCATCGGACCTTCGATCCTTCCGCCGCGGGCTGAAGACCCACTTATTTGAATTAGCTGATCTGGCCTGATGGGGGAATATGGGTTTTTTAATTGTTTTTTATTATTCTATTGTTGTTGTATTTTAATTGGGCACTGGTTTAATTTCTTTTTAATTTTTGTACTGCTATTTATATATGCCCTGTGAACCGCCCTGAGTCCCTCGGGAGAAGGGCGGTATAGAAATCAAATAAAAAATAAAATAAAAATAAATAAAATATAGATTGATAGATAGATAGACAGACAGACAAGATAGACAAACAGACAATATAGATAGACAAGATAGATAGACAGACAGACAGACAATATAGATAGACAAGATAGATAGATATAGGTAGATATAGATAGACAAGATAGAGATAGATAGATAGATAGATAGATAGATAGATAGATAGATAGATAGGTAGATAGACAAGATAGACAGACAGACTAGATAGATAGATAGATAGATAGATAGATAGATAGATAGATAGATAGATAGATAGATAGACAGACAGACAGACAGACAGACAAGATAGGTAGATAGACAAGATAGACAGACAATATAGATAGATAGATATAGACAGATAGACAGACAAGATAGATAGATAGATAGATAGATAGATAGATAGATAGATAGATAGATAGATAGATAGGATAGGCAGATAGACAAGATAGACAGACAGACAAGATGGATAGACAGATAGACAGACAGACACAGACAGACAGATAGATAGATAGACAGACAAGATATAGATAGATAGATAGATAGATAGATAGATAGATAGATAGATAGATAGATAGATAGAGATAGATAGATAGATAGATAGATAGATAGATAGATAGATAGATAGACAGACAGACAGACAGTTGAAACTCAAATACTTTGGCCACCTAATGAGGAGGAAGGACTCACTGGAGAAGAGCCTAATGCTGGGAAAGGTTGAGGGCAAGAGAAGAAGGGGACGACAGAGAAGGAGGTGGCTGGATGGAGTCACTGAAGCAGCAGGCGTGAGCTTAAAGGGACTCCAGGAGATGGCAGAGGACAGGAAGGCCTGGAGGAACGTTGTCCATGGGGTCGCGATGGGTCGGACACGACTTCGCAGCTAACAACAACAAAGCTACATCGCTCTCAAGAGAAGCGGGTGCTCACCTTCACTCGGATCGTACGGCACATGCTCTTTCTGGGTTTCTCCGGGCCCCAAGCACACCTCCTCCACCTCCTCTTTAATCCCGGCGGGGATGTCTATGTAGTCCATCGAAGAAGCTGGTCACGGAAGAGAGGAGAAGACACGTCGAGGAAGCTCACGGACCGGAAGAGGTTGCGTGGGAAAGAGCAATCGGGAAGGCAGGACAGAAGGGACGGGGCCAATACGGCCTGAAGGGGGAGGGGGGCGGGTCAAGGAGAAGAGGGTGGGTAACAAGCCGGGATCAACCTTGCCGACTGGCGGGACCGAGAGGGGAGAAGGAAAAGGCCCGCTGAAGAATTGCGAGCCGAGGAGATTGTGGAAAGGGGTCAACGGACAGGGGTGGAAGGATACGGTCAAGAGGAACCGTGATACGAGACGATGGGATCGCCATTACCGCAAGGAATCGCAGGGAGTTTTAGATTAAGGCTCAAGTGAAATTCCCAGCAGATTAAGAGCCAGTTTGGGGCAGTGGTTAAGTGGCTGCTCCCGACATCAAGAGATGGCAAGGTGTAGTCCCGCCTCCGGCATGAAAAGCCAGCTGGGTGACTTTGGGCCAATCACCAGGAGACGGTGAGTTCTAGTTCTACCTCAGGCGTGAAAGCCAGCTGGATGACTTTGGGCCAATCACCAGGAGATGGTGAGTTCTAGACCCACCTCGGGCATGAAAACCGGTTGGGTGACTTTGGGCTAATCACCAGGAGACAGTGAGTTCTAGTTCTGACTTAGGCATGAAAGCTAGCTGGGTGACTCTGGGCCAATCACCAGGTGATGGTGAGTTCTAGTCCTGCCTTAGGCATGAAAGCTAGCTGGGTGACATTGGGTCAATCACCAGGAGACAGGGAGTTCTAGTCCTGCCTTAGGCATGAAAGCTAGCTTGGTGACTCTGGGCGAATTATCAGGCGATGGTTAGTTCTAGTCCCGCCTCGGGCATGAAAACCGGTTGGGTGACTCTGGGCCAATCACCAGGAGACAGGGAGTTCTAGTCCCGCCTCGGGCCTGAAAAAGAGTGGAGTGATTTTGGGCCAGTCACCGGGTGACTGCGAGTTCTAGTCCCACTTCAGGCGTGCAATCGGGTCGGGTGACTTTGGGCCAGTCACCCGGAGCCGGTGAGTTCTAGTCCCGCCTTCGGCATGAAAGCCGACCGAGTGATCTTGGCCCTTGAGGTGACCGATCGCTGGGACAACTAATGGAATAAGGAGGCGGTGGTGAGACCCCTCCTCAAAAAGCCTGCCCTGGACCCGGCTGTTTTAAATAACTATTGTCCAGTCTCCAACCTTCGCTTTCTGGCGAAGGTTGTTGAGAGTGTGGTGGCGCATCAGCTCCCTCTGTTCCTGGAGGAAACTGATTATCTGGACCCGTACCAATCGGGTTTCAGGCCCGGACACAGCAGGGACACGGCATTGGTCGCGCTGGTGAATGATCTCTGGCGGGCTCGGGACAGGGGTTGTTCCTCTGTCCTAGTCCTATTAGATCTCTCAGCGGCTTTTGATACCATCGACCATGGTATCCTACTGCGGCGTCTCAGGGGGTTGGGAGTGGGAGGCACCGTTTTACGGTGGTTCTCCTCCTATCTCCTGGGCCGCTCGCAGTCGGTGTTGACGGGAGGGCAGAGATCTACCCCGAGGCCTCTTGTTTGTGGAGTTCCTCAGGGGTCGGTTCTCTCGCCCCTCCTGTTCAACATCTATATGAAGCCGCTGGGTGAGATCATTCGTGGTTTCGGGGTGGGGTATCATCACTACGCTGATGATACCCAACTTTTTCTTTCCACCCCGGACCAACCCAGCGATGCCCTCGCCGTGATGTCCTGTTGCCTGGAGGCGGAGAAACAGGCTTCGTCTCAATCCTGCCAAGACTGAGTGGCTGTGCATATCAGCATCTCGGGTTAACCAGACCATTCCACCTTTAACGATGGGGGGGTGAGGTGTTACCCCCCGTTGATAGGGCTCGCAACTTGGGTGTCCTCCTTGACTCCCGGCTCAATTTTAAAGACCATATAGGAGCCGTGACCAGGGGGGCTTTTGCCCAGGTTCGTCTGGTGTGCCAGTTGCGACCCTACCTGGACCGGGATGCCCTACGCACAGTCACTCATGCGCTCGTGACCTCCCGTTTAGACTACTGCAACGCTCTCTACATGGGGCTGCCCTTGAGGACCACTCGGAGGCTTCAGCTGGTGCAGAATGCAGCCGCACGAGTTGTGATGAGGGTTTCCCGATACTCCCATGTAACACCTCTACTCCGCGAGCTGCATTGGCTTCCGGTTGCCCTCCGGGTGAGATTCAAGGTGCTGGTAATGACCTATAAAGCCCTAAATGGCTTGGGTCCGGGATATCTGAGGGAACACCTGCTGCCAGCATCAAGTTCCCTTCGTCCAGTGCGCTCCCACAGGGAGGGTCTTCTCAGGGTGCCGCCGGTAAAAGATTGCCGGCGGGTAACGCCCAGGGCGAGGGCCTTCTCAGTGGGTGCGCCTGCCCTCTGCAACCAGCTGCCCGTGGAGTTGAGGACTGCCCCCGACCTCCGTTCATTCTGCCGGGACCTGAAGACCTTGCTCTTCGAGCTCTTTGGCCCAGGCTGAGAATTTTAATTTTAATTTTAATTTTAATTGGGGTTTTTATTCTCTCAGGGACTATTATAATCTTTTTAATTGTTTTTAATTTTTGTACTTCTTGTTTTAATTCCCTGTAAACCGCCCTGAGTTCTTCGGGAAAGGGCGGTATACAAATCCAATTAAATAAATAAATAAAATAAATAAATAAGTAACAAGCGAGCAGTAAGGAGGCATCAGGTTTATCAGTACCGGCTTCCATTTCCCTCCTGACGACGTCATTCCGGCACGGTCCAGAAGGGAGCAAGATTCGGGGATGCTCATTTCCCGGGTCAATGAACTTGGGAGAAGTGGTCATCAGGACGTGTCCTACCAAGCGAGACTGCCCTTGTGGGGAAAAGAAGAGAGAGAGAGAGAGAGAGAGAGAGAGAGAGAAAAAAAACAGCGCACGATCAAAAGCTCCCTCTTTTGAAGCCAAACCACAATTCCAGGATGCTGGCTATTCACCATCGTGAAGACCGGCGCCAATCTCCTCAGGAGGCCTAGCGTTTCCGCCACCTCGAGGTCCTTCTACTTCTTCTTTCAGCCACAAAGAAACATCCACCGGAGCGACGGGGGACTCTGAACGGAAGGGAGAAGAGGAAAAGCTTGCTGTAAACCGTACGAAGGACCTTCCTTTTCTCCAAGTTACCTCCATCTGACCCACCAGAGCGAGGAGGCAGACGTTAGGGGTCCCCTGTCCTCGCCAGCCCATGGATCCGGCAGCTGAGTCTGAAGAATCAGAGGAGGAGGAGGAGGGGCCTGGAGTGACATCAGAGTCAGAAGAAGGCTCTGAGGAACTCCTGAGACTTAACAGTCGGACGAGGAGCCTGGCCCCTCTACTCGCGCTCAAGCTGAGACACGGCTGTGCTGGGAGTCCCGAGTTGGACAGGGACAAAGCACAGCTGCGAGATATCCAGGATGCACGAAAGCGCCGGCAAGTGAAGAGTAGGGCAGAGGAATGCAACGGGGCGGCTCCAAAGGCAAAGGCGTTAGGAAGCCAGGCCGTGGTTGAATCATAAAAGGGAAGGTGCTGATTGCCGAGGGCCGCAGCTTGTGCTGAGGAACGAGTTCCTGTGAAGTGCGTTTGTTTGCCTCGGACATTTGACTCAGGTCGGCGAGTAACAAAAGGGGGTTGTTGTTTTCCCTGCGATTCCAGCCTGCTTGTCGGAAGACGGGGTTTCTCCTTGTGAGCATAAACAAGGACTCACGTAGGCTGGGACAGAGCAGGTCCTTCTGGTGGGACCCAAAAGGAGGGCCTCCTCCGTGATGGCTCCCTCCGTTACGAAAAAATAAATAAATCCCTAAGACAAAACTGATGCGTACGTTTTCAAGAGACGGCGAGTTTTACCTGTGCCAGGCAGTGTCGGCGTCTCATCCTCGGGCGCCGTTTCAACATTTGGGTCACATAAGGCGTCTCCTCGTTCGATCTTGGTCAGGATCTCGGGCTTCGCAATTGCGTAGTCTGCCCACACGACAAAGGAAAGTCCTGTTAATCGTGCGCACGAGTTTTTACAGGGGGGGGGGGGAGAAACTAAATGGGTGGAAAAGACAAAGCGGGCCACGTGTTCCGTTCCCGCAAGGAACGGGGCTCCGTCAGGTGACATCTTGCCAAACACGGGACAGGTAGCCCTCAACTTTCAAGATTTTGTTTTCTTTCTCTTCCTCTCTTTCTGTCTTTCTCTCCCTTGCTCTTTCTCTTTCCCTCTTTCTTTCTCTCCTTCCTTCTCTTTTCTTTTTCTTTCCTTTCTTTCCCTCTCTTTCTTCTCTCTGCTACAATTTAAATTTACTGACAAAGAATTAAATTGGTCGCAGAAGCAACTGCCTGTGAAGGCTCCTGGATTGAGGCCGAAAGGCGAAAGTGGAAGTAGGCTCAGTCCCGTATTTGAGTAGGCCAGGTTGCTCTGATAAATTCTTTCTCTCCTTTTCCTTTCTTTCTTCCTTCTTTCCATCTTCTCGCTTTCTTCCGCTCTCTCTCTCTCTCTCTCTCTCCATCTTCCCCTCCCTTTCCTTTCTCCCTTTCTGTCTTTTCCTCGGGTTTTTTCTTCCTCACTCTTTCCCTCTCCCTCTCCTTTTCCTCCTTCCTTCTCTTTCCCTCTCCCTCTTTCCCTTTCTTTCCTTTTTTTCTCCCTTTCCATCTTTCTTTCCCTCCCTCTCTGCCTTTTCCTCTTTTCTTCCTTCTCTTTCCATCTTTCTTACTCTTTCCCTTTCTTTTCCTCTCTCCCTTTTCTTCCTTCTCTTTCCATCTCTTACTTTCCCTCTTTTCTCTCCCTTTCCATCTTTCCCTCTCCCTTTTCCTCTTCTTCCTTCTCTTTCCATCTCTTACTCTTTCCCTCTCCCTTTTTCCATCTCTTTCCCTTTTTACTCTCCCTTTGCATCTTTCCCTTTCTCTCCCTTTTCCTCTTCTTCCTTCTCTTTCCCTCTCCCTTTCCCTCCCTTGCTTTCTTTCCCTCTTTTCTCTCCCTTTCTCTCCCTTTGTCTTTTCCTCCCTAGCTTTTTCCTTCCTCTCCCTTTCCCTCTCCTCTTTCCCTCTCGCTCTCTCCCTCTCTCCCATTTTTCCCTCCCTCTCCTTCTTTCCCTCTTTTTCTTTCTCTTCCTTTCTCTTGCACTTGCCACTCACTCTCTCTCTCTCACACACACACACAAACACCTGCGCACCGCGCCGCCAACAAACGGAAATGTACGATGCCCTCAAAAAGAGGGAAAAGAATCAAAGTGGAAATGGGATGGTCACATAGCAAGGAGGACTGAGGTGACAGAACGGATCCCACTCGATCCAAGGCCTTTGCGAAAGGGACCTAAAAGAAAGACGGACTGATGACGTCAGCCAGCGCGGAGGGTCCAACTGGCCAAGAGGAAAGCTCTCAGGACTGTTATTTGGCTGGAAACAGGCAGCCGAGGCCTCCGTCAGGCAGTGGATAGAAACAGGAATGGGAATGGAACGGAGGAACAGAGTTAACAGAACAGGAAGAAGAGTTGGAAGGGACCTTGGAGGTCATCCAGTCCAACCCCCTGCTCAGGCAGGAAACCCCACGGTACCACTTCAGACAAATGGCTGTCCAGTCTCTTCTTGAAAACATCCAGCGATGGAGCGCCCACCACTTCTGGAGGCAAAAGCTCTTCCACTGGTTAATTGTCCTTGCTGTCAGGATATTTCTCCTTAGTTCTAGGTTGCTTCTCTCCTTGATGAGTTTCCATCCGTTCCTTCTTGTCCTGCCTTCGGGCACTTTGGAGAAGAGCTTGACCTTCCCCCCCCCCATCTTCTTTGGGGCAACCCCCTGAGATATTAGAAAGTTGCTATCGTGTCAGCCCTGGTCCTTCTCTTCATTCAACTAGAGTAAAAGGTAAAGGTTCCCCCGCACATGCATGCTAGTCGTTTCCGACTCCAGAGGCCGGTGCTCATCTCTGTTTCAAAGCCGAAGAGCCAGCGGTTGTCCGAGGACGTCTCCGTGGTGATGTAGCCGGCATGACTAGAGCCAAAGGCACATGGAACGCTGTTACCTTCCCACCGTAGTGGTCCCTATTTTTCTACTTGCATTTTTTTATGTGCTTTCAAACTGCTAGGTTGGCAGAAGCTGGGACGAGTAACAGGCGCTCAACTCTGTTACGCGGCACTCGGGATTCAACCTGCCAAACTGCTGACCTTCTGATCATCAAGCTCGGCGTCCTAACCCACTGAGCCACCGCGTCCCTTCAACTAGACCTACTCAATTCCAGCAAATGTTAAAGAAGAGACTATAATGGTGGTAATGATGACATTTCTCACCCATGGAGACTAGCATCTCGTAATTGCTTTTCATGACCGTTTTATACAGGTCCTTCTGCAAGTCATCCAGGTTCCCCCATTCTTGCTCGTTGAAATGAACCGAAAGATCATCAAAAGTGACCGGAACCTGGAAATAAATAGCAGGGTTACAACTTGGTGCGTTATCCTGGGGCCTCCGAATCCTAGAAGTTGAGAAATAAGTGTGGCATACTTGGGGGGGGGGGGGGACAAAAAAGGGCAGTATTTTATCATTAAGCAGACAAAAGCCTACTAGTTCCCTCTGGATCATGGGGGCCTCCAAACTTGGCAACTTTGAAGACTTGGGGACTTCAACTCCCAGAATCCCCCAGCCGCCATGCTTTAAGAGGGGAGGACTTCCACTCCCAGAATCCCCCAGCTGGCATGCTTTAAGAGGGGAGGACTTCCACTCCCAGAATCCCCCAGCTGGCATGCTTTAAGAGGGGAGGACTTCAACTCCCAGAATCCCTCAGCTGCCATGCTTTAAGAGAGGAGGACTTCAGCTCCCAGAATCCCCTAGTTAGCATGTTTTAAGAGGGCTATTTTATTACAAGGTAGTAAACCCTAATAAAATGAATAAATAAGTCTATAGTTACACCGGTAGTTGTTTTGGTCGGGGAAGATTCTATCTGAAGGCGAGCAATAATTACAAGAACTACTCAGAAGGGACTTCAGCTTTTTGGCTTGTGGCCAAAACGCCCTTAAGACAAAGCGGCATCTACAGAGAGTCGAGAACGACAAAACACCCGTCACAATGCAAAGAGCTGCCCAGGGCGATGTTTACAAAAGTGGGGCGGGGCTTGTGCTGCGACATCCCAAAAGGCATTTCATCGTGTCGGGATTTAGGTGCCCAGCAGCTAGCTCTATTCATACAATTTCTGCGCTCGGCTGTTTCCTGGTGGACGTTTCATGACCTGGCTAGGGAACGTCTTCAGTGCTGGAAGGGAGTGGGGATTCTGAAGAGGAGAACAAAGGGGGGGGGAGAAGGAAGAGGACTGTGGGGTCCGTGGGGTTCATCTAACTTTGTTTTCTTGCAGACGTTTCCTGATCCAACGAGGTAACGTCCTCAGTGCTAGGAAGGAATGTGGCTTGTGGAGTGGAGAGAAGGAGGACGACAACTGTGGGGTCTGTAGTCTTCATTCAGCTTTGTTTTCCTGCAGACGTTTCTTGATCCAACTAGGTAACATCATCAGTGCCAGGAGAGAATCGGGATTGTGGAGAGGAGGAGGAGGATAACGACTGTGGGATCCATAGTGTTCATTCAGCTTTGTTTTCTTGCAGACGTTTCTTGATCCAAGTAGGTAACATCATCAGTACCAGGAGACAATGGGGCTTGTGGAGTGGAGAGGAGAAGGACGACTGTGGGGTCTGTAGTGTTCATTCAGCTTTGTTTTCTTGCAGACGTTTCTTGATCCAACTAGGCAACATCATCAGTGCCAGGAGAGACTGGGGCTTGTGGAGAGGAGGAGGACAACGATGATGACTGTGGGGTCTGTAGTATTCATTCAGCTTTGTTTTCTTGAAGACGTTTCTTGATCCAGCTAACATCAGGGTTAATAAATGAACGGCTGTGGGGCCTGTCGTGTTCATTCAGCTTTGCTGTTTTCTTGCCCACGTTTCACGATCAAACTAAGTAAGGTCATCAGTGCCAGAAGAGAGGGAGGTTTGTGGAGTGGAGACGAGAAGGAAAAGGAGGAAGACCGTGGGGGTCTGTAGCATTTATTCTGCTTTGTTGTTTCCTTGCAGAGGTTTCTTGATCCAACTAGGGTAACATCATCAGCGCCCAGACAGAATGGGGTTTGTGGAGTGGAGGAGGAGAATGACTGTAGGGTCTGTAGTGTTCGCTTAGCTTTGTCATTTTCTTGCACACCTTTCAACATGGTCAGTGCTAGAAGGGAGGGAGGTTTGTGGAGGGAAGGAGGGAGGGGGAGGAGGAGTAAGAGGAAAGTATTGTGGGGTCCTGGATACCCTCTGAGTTTGGTGGTTTCCTTGCAGACATTTCAGGACCCAAATAGGAAACATCATCAGTGCTAGAAGGGAGGGGGGTTGGAGAGAAGAGGAGGAGGAGGAGGAGGAGGGAGGACTGGGGGGCCTTCATGCTGAGTTTGGTGGGTTTCTTGCACACGTTTCATGACCCAACTAAGTAATATCATCAGCGCTAGAAGGGAGGAGGGGTTGGAGAGGAGGAGGAGGAGGAGGAGAACTGTGGGGTCTGTAGTGTTCATTGTTTTCTTGCAGACCTTTCATGACCCAACTAGGTAATCCCAGCATCCTCCTCGTCTCTCCCTGCTCCTCCTCCTTGTCACCCCACCCCTTCTAACACTGATGATATTCCTTAGGAGGGTCATGAAATGTCCGCAAGGAAACCAACCTAAGGACTCCACCGCCCTTCTCCTCTACTCCCTCCCAGCGCCGATGCTGTCACCTAGCTGGGTCGTGAGACGTCTTGCCAGGAAAGATTTCCCCCCCCCCAGCTCAGAGCGAGCCTCCCCCCACAGTCCCTTTCCTCTTCCTCCTCCTCCTCTCTGCAAACCAGCCCTCCTTCCCCGCCCTGCTGCTGTCACCTAGCTGGGTCAAGAGACGTCTGCCAGGAAAAGACCCCCCCAGCTCAGAGGGAACCCCAACCCGCCCCCCACGTCCTTTTCCTCTTTCTCCTCTCTGCAAACCGGCCCTCCCTCCCCGCCCCGATCCTGTCACCTAGCTGGGTCACGAGACATCTGCGAGGAAACACCCCACACACAACTCAGACAGCGTTTCCGCCCCCCCTCCCGTCATTCCCCTGGTGGAAAGCCAAGTCCAACAGCTTCACTCTCCTGCCCATCTTCCACTGCTGAGGACTTCACGGCACGTGCGTGCACGTGTTTGGTGTGTATGTATGGTTGTGTGTATATCTGTGGTGTGTGTGGTCCATGTGCTGTGTGTGGTGCATGTGTCTGTGGTGTGTGTGTTTGTGTGTCTGTGGTGTGTGTTGGCATGAGTCTGTAGCATTGGTATGTGTGGTGTGCATGTGGGAGGGGTGTGTGTGTCTGTGGTGTGTGTTGGCATGAGGCTGTAGTGTTGCCATGTGTGGTGTTCATATGGGAGGGGTGTGTGTTGCATGTGTGTCTGTGTGGGGTGCATGTGTCTGTAGTGTTGGCATGGGTGGTGTGCCTGTGTGTGGTGCACGCGTTAAGGGGTACGTGGGTGGGTGTGTATGTGGTGTCTGTAGCGTTGCTGTGGGGTGTCCAGGTGTGCGCATGCGGTCCGTGGGGTACGTCCGTGGTGTGTGTGTGTGTGGTGCGTGTGTAAGTGGTATGTGTGTCTGTAGCGTTGCTGTGGGGTGTCCAGGTGTCTGCATGCGGTCCGTGGGGTGCGTCCGAGGGGTGTGCGTTTGTGTGTCTGTGTGTAAGTGGTACATGTGTCTGTAGCGTTGCTGTGAGGTATCCAGGTGTAGTCCGTGGGGTGCGTCCGTGTGTGGTGCGTGTGTAAGTGGTACGTGTGTCTGTAGCGTTGCTGTGGGGTGTCCAGGTGTCTGCGTGCGGTCCATGGGGTGCGTCCGAGGTGTGTGTGTCCGTGTGTAAGTGGCACATGTGTCTGTAGCGTTGCTGTGGGGTGTCCAGGTGTCTGCGTACGGTCCGTGGGGTGTGTGTGTGTGTGTGTGTGTGTGTGTATACACACGTGTCTGTAGCGTTGCCGTGGGGTGTCCAGGTCTCTGTGTGTGGCCCATGGGGTGCGCAGTGCGTGTGGCTGTGGTTGTGAGTCCGTGTGGTGCATCTCCTCCCCACCCCCCAACCCCGGCCCTGACCTTGGGCGTCTCCCCCCGGGCGCCGGGCGGGAAGCGCAGGATCCAGAAGTTGCGGTTCCTCAGCAGGTCCTCCAGCCGCTCCAGCCGCCGCTCCAGCCGGCCAAAGTCCCGCACCAGCCCGCCCAGCGCCGCCCACTTGCCCTCCAGCTGCCCGCCCAGCTCCGCCACCGCCCGCTGGCAGCCGCCCAGCTGCTCCTCGGCCGAAGCCAGCCGGCCCTCCAGGCCCCGCAGCCGCCGCCGCCCGCCCCCGCCGCCCGCTCCCCGGCCCGGCTCCGACACCGCCGGCCAGAGCGACGCCGCCTCCAGGCCCCGCGCCGCCATCGCCCTCGCCCAGGCCCCGACGGACCGGCATGCCCCGCGCCCGACGACGCCCCGCCCAGGCCCCCGACGCCCCGCCTCCGTCTCTCTGGCCCAGGCCCTGAGGGGGAAAGACCGTCAGGCCCGCGAGCTCCGCCCCTTCCCCGACGCCCCGCCTCCGTCTCTCTCTCGCTCAGGCCGAGGAGGCGGGAAAGACCGTCAGGCCCGCGAGCTCCACCCCTTCCTCGACGCTCCGCCTTCCTCTCGCGCTCAGGCCCTGAGGAGAGGGGGAAAGACCGTCAGGCCCGCGAGCTCCGCCCCTTCCCCGACGCTCCGCCTCCCTCTCTCAGGCCCTGCGGAGGTGGGAAAGACCGTCAGGCCCGCGAGCTCCGCCCCTTCCTCGACGCCCCGCCTCCGTGTGTCTCTCGCCCAGGCCCTGAGGAGGCGGGAAAGACCGTCAGGCCCGCGAGCTCCGCCCCTTCCCCGACGCTCCGCCTCCGTCTCTCTCTCGCTCAGGCCCTGAGGAGAGGCGGGGAAGGACTGTCGTGCCCGCAAGCTCCGCCCCTTCCCCGACGCTCCGCCTCCGTCTCTCGCCCAGGCCCTGAGGAGGGGGTGAAAGACCGTCAGGCCCGCAAGCTCCGCCCCTTCCCCGACGCTCCGCCTTCGTCTCTCGCCCAGGCCCTGAGGAGGCGGGAAAGACCGTCAGGCCCGCGAGCTCCGCCCCTTTCCCGGACGCCCCGCCACCGTCTCTCCTCTCAAGCCCTGAGGAGAGAGGGGGGGAAGGACTGTCGTGCCCGCAAGCTCCGCCCCTTCCCCGACGCTCCGCCTCCGTCTCTCTCGCTCAGGCCCTGAGGGGTGAAAGACCGTCAGGCCCGCGAGCTCCGCCCCTTCCCCGACGCCCCGCCTCCGTCTCTCTGGCCCAGGCCCTGAGGAGAGGGGGAAAGACCGTCAGGCCCGCGAGCTCCGCCCCTTCCCCGGACGCCCCGCCTCCGTCTCTCCTCTCAAGCCCTGAGGAGAGAGGGGGGGGAAGGACTGTCGTGCCCGCAAGCTCCGCCCCTTCCCCGACGCCCCGCCTCCGTCTCTCTCGCTCAGGCCCTGAGGGGTGAAAGACCGTCAGGCCCGCAAGCTCCGACGCCCCGCCTCCATCTCTCTGGCCCAGGCCCTGAGGAGAGGGGGGAAAGACCGTCAGGCCCGCGAGCTCCGCCCCTTCCCCGACGCTCCGCCTTCGTCTCTCGCTCAGGCCCTGAGGAGGGGGTGAAAGACCGTCAGGCCCGCAAGCTCCGCCCCTTCCCCGAACGCCCCGCCTCCGTCTCTCTCGCTCAGGCCCTGAGGAGGGGGGAAAGACCGTCAGGTCCGCAAGTTCCGCCCCTTCCCCGGACGCTCCGCCTCCGTCTCTCCCTCTCAAGCCCTGAGGAGAGGCGGGGAAGGACTGTCGTGCCCGCAAGCTCCGCCCCTTCCCCGACGCCCCGCCTCCGTCTCTCTCAGGCCCTGAGGAGGGGGGAAAGACCGTCAGGCCCGCAAGCCCCGCCCGTTCCCCGACGCCCCGCCTCCGTCTCTCGTCAGTGCCCTGAAGAGGGGGGGGAACCGTCATGCCCCGCGCCGGAGGACCTCCTCACAAGCTCCGTCCCCTGCCCCGTTTCCCTCTCTCTCTTTCGTCCCGGCCCTGACGGGGGGGGAGGGGGAGGAAACAGCTGTCATGCCCCGCGCAGGAGCTCTCCACAAGCTCCGCCTCCCCTGCACGGCCGCCCCGCCCTTTCCGGTTATGAGGCGAGGCAGGCCACGGAGCGTTTCCCCCCCTTTCTCTTTTGGGCGACCCCTGCTGGCGGGCGGCGCTTTTGGGCGGGAAAACGCCCGTCTCGCCTCAGATAGCCACCCGCCAAGGGAGCGGTCGCTTCTGGCTGAGGGGAGTTTGCTGAGGGGCGGGAAACGGTGGCTCTGATTTTTCTCTCTGTCTTTCCGTTTCTTCCCCGTTTTCTTTTTCTCCCTCTCTCCCTTTCCGTCTTTCTTTCTCCCTCATTTTCCCTTTCTCCAGTTTTCTCTCCCACTTTCCTTCCCTTTCTCCCTCACTCTTTCCCTTTTTGTCTTTTTCCCTCTCGCACTTTCCCCTTCTTCCCTCCTTTTCTTCCTCGCTCTTTCCGTCTCCCTTTCCCTTTCCCACTTCTTCCTTCTCTCCTTTTCTCCACTTCCTTTCCGTCTTTCTCCCTCACTTTCCCTCCATCTTTCTCCCTTTCCCTCTCCATCTATATATCCCACTTTCCCTTTCTCTCCTTTTCCTTTCTCTTTCCTTCATCTCCCACTTTCTTTCCCTCTTGCTTTTTCTCTGTAAGTTTCCCTTTCTTTCCATAACCTTCCCTCTCACTTTCCCTTTCTCCATTTCTCTCCCTCTCTCTCCCACTTTTCCTTTCTCCCTCTTTCCCTTCCTTGCTGTCTTTCCCTCTTTTCTCTCCAGCCTCTTCTCTGGCTCGGCTGAGGTTTCTGATCAAGTGATGGGAGAAAGGGGGCCCTGACAGGCTGTGAACCCAGAGGGTGAGAAGAGCTGGAATTGTGGGGGCTAGGCAGGCCTCTCCTCAGGCAGCCACCCAGATTCCATCAAGAAAAAGAGAAAAGGGATCCATTATGGCCCCGTGGCAATCTAGGATGGTTGTGAGGTCTGCCTTCCACCCAAGAGGAACCCTCTTCAAAAGTCCAATTTGGGAACATTTGGCTTTCTCTGTCCATCCACTCATTCATCTATGCTCTCCATCCATTTATCCAGCCTATCCTATCTATGCCATCCATCCATTCTATTCATCTATCCATCCTATTCATCCATGCTATCCATCCATTCTATTTGCATCTACCTATTCATCCATCTATGCTATCCATCCATCCATCCTCTCTTATCTATCATCTATTTGCCACATAGTCCAGGTGATTAAAGGGACGCAGTGGCTCAGTGGGTTAGGATGCTGAGCTTGACAAGATCAGAAGGTCGGCAGTTTGGCAGGTCAAATCCCGAGTGCCGCATAACAGAGTGAGCGCCTGTTACTTGTCCCAGCTTCTGCCAACCTAGCAGTTTGAAAGCATGTAAAAATGCAAGTAGAAAAATAGGGACCACTCCAGTGGGAAGGTAACAGCGTTCCGTGCGCCTTTGGCGTCTAGTCATGCCGGCCACATGACCACAGAGACGTCCTCGGACAAGCGCTGGCTCTTCGGCCCCTAGAGTCGGAAACGACTAGCACGCATGTACGGGGGAACCTTTACCTTTACCTTACCAGGTGATTATGAATGGACATCCATCCCCCACTCCTAAACATCCCCCACTCCTTGGCGTCCCTCAACTGCCAGTCACTTGGAGAGAAATGTTTGACCCACCAGGATGAGCACCACAAAAGCATTCATATCCAAGGATTTGGATAGATGTTTGAATGAATCATTAGACAGTTCTGCAAGTGCCATCACATTTCCTTGATTCATGGTAACCCTAGGAAGCTATCTCAACCGGTTTCCAGGATACGTGAAGTCCTTGAGTTATGACTAATTCATGACAATTTTAAAATGGATGTCATGTGATAGACTTGATTTTACGGTGGTGGTTAAACAACCACTGGGTTGTTAAGCAAAAACCAGAATTAAATGCCAATTTTTGATGAAAACATGATCATGTGATGCGGATGTCAGACCATCGGAACGTGAAGTCTGGGTCAGATAGGTCCATCAGAACTTTGGTCACTATGAAACCAGCCACAAGTCAAGGACTACCTATAATGTAGCTCTTTCAAGGTTACTCCAATCATCTTGAGTTCCCTCTTGCTTCGCTCAATCTTTTTGAGCATAATCTTGAGTGGCATGCAGATATTTGCCTGTCTCTCAATTATGATCTCAGAGGAACCACCACTTAAAGTTCATTTATCCATCCTTCCGAGGTAGGTAAAATGAGGACCCAGATTGTTGGGGGCAATTAAGCTGACTTTGTAATAATGCCGCTTGGGGGGCGTGTGAAAGCCCTAATAAGCAGGCATATGCATAGAATGAAGGCTACTGCTAATCTTGTAAGCCGCCCTGAGTCTTCGGAGAAGGGTGGGATATAAATGGAATTAAAATAAAATAAATAAAAAAATTTAAACAAAGTAATCCCCAGACTCATGGCCTTTCAAATCTTGGAAATCAGCTCTGTCTTTCATCGAAGGATCCATTCCATCATCCTGAAATGTTTATTCTGAAACATCTTGTCAGCACATGGCCAGGGTGAAAACTGGAAAAGCACCTTAAAGTGCCACTATAAAGAAATCTAGAGACAGGAATGAAAAATGGTGCAAGGTCTGAAAGACAATATCTCAGGAGAGATTGGAGGAACTGAACATGTACAGCCTGGAGAACAGAACGGAAAGGGGAGACATGACTGAAATGTTTAAATATATTAAGGATGTGAATAAGGTTCTGGAAGGCAGCATTTACAATATTAAGCAAAAATCAAGAACACAAAGGCATAGTCTTAAACTGACAGGAGGAAAGTTCAAAAGTAATGTTAGAAAGGATTACTCCACAGAAATAGTCGTGGAAGCTTGGAACCAACAGCCAGCATGGGCCAATCGTCAGTAAAGAGTTTAAACGTGCTTAGGATAAGTATGTCCGTCACCTGACAAAATAATTAAAAAACAAATACATTGAAACAAAAATAACAAAAAACTCAGAAGAGCAGACTCGATGGACCACTCGGTCTTTTTCTGCAGTTTCTATGTTTCTATCTGCCAGCCTTGCCGATACCCAAGACTAGAACAGTTGATAGTACAAACTGCTAAGATTTTATTGGCAAACTCCAACTGAATTTGAAGCTAGTAAGTTTAGCACTTTGAGTAGGCCACAGGAGTAAAATAAAATGAAAGTTCTAAATTAGGAAGATGTGTAAAAAATACCACAAAATCCAAATCCAGTATTTTGGAGGGAAGTAACCATTTAATGACGAAGCAAATATTAAACACTCACAAAAGCAATGAAGTACTTGATGGAGGCAAGTTGACTGATTTCCTCCATACCATAAAGCAGCTTCTTCAGTCAAATCAACCAAACTACCATCACCCTGAAAAAGTATGGTTTGGTATATTTCTCAAATGAGGAACAGCCTTTAGGAAAATAATGGATTAAAAGCAAAAAAATCATGAGGGGAATAAGCACACAGTATAATCTTTTAGCATACAATGAATCGAAACCTCTTAGTGACTGCTTCAGGAAAAAAAATATATAACAACTCCAGAAGTGAAAACACTAATATATTCTTCCTGATGTGGAGTAAAAAAATAAATCCACCTTCTGCAACCTGAAATCCTCAGGATATGTTGGATTACATCACATACATCCAGCCCACTTTGCTGTTGTCTAACACATATGGAAAAGCTCAGACCAAGGAAAGCGGAAACATAGCATAGGAAGAATACTGAGTATTTATAAATGTGCGATAGCAAAATCAGAAAATATTTCACAGATTATATATCCAGATTTAGTTTAGAGCTTGTTTTTCAGCCATTTACTACCCGACCATTATTAAACTTTTCGGGAATATTTTTTCTACAGTGGTTACGGTAATCTATCATGAGAATGTCCCGACAGACCAAGTGATAAGAATCCTCTATGAAGAGGGCCTTGAGAGCGAAAACAAAAAGGTGACTTGGATAAGTGGATGGCAATAGCAGTCCAATTGCCACAAGCTCTTCTCCTATGCATGCCTAAGAAGCAAACCTATTTTACAGATAGCAAAGCAGCCCTCACACAATGTAAGAGGTCGCAATTTCCAACACTTACTGAACGGTCAAAAGGACACTGCCCATCTGCTCACAAGAAAAATCAAATTTGGATGTACTGGGGGAAGGGGAGATTCAGAGACTGCAGGTAAGAAGTTAAAGAAGCATCTTCTATATTCCATTGCTAATAGGAGCAGGAGATCATCTTATTCCACAGCAAAAACATCCTTTCCAATCCAGAGCTGCCTAATCCTAGAAAATGAGGACTCCCATGCTATCACCATATATCCGAGTGCATTCCTTCATACTTTTTCTTAACTGCCTTAAAGAAGAGGAATCCACAAAAATAATCTTTGCATCTGATTTTTTTATATATATACTTGGGAGACAGCCAAACGAGGGCTAAGAGCTACCTTTGCCTGGCTTCTTGGCATTTTTAACAGTCACTGAGTCAGACCCCTGAACCTGGCAAGAAGTATTACACTTCTTGCAGTGATACAACTGGGCCCCAGTATGCTTCAGCAACCCCTTGTAAGATAGCCATGAGCCACAGATATGGCAGCGGCGACTCCTTGTCCGGCTATGATTTTGAAGGTGTTCCAACAGTAAGCCCTCATGGACAAAAGTTCGGTCGCACTGAGCACACCGGAAAGGCCAGTCTTCTGAGTGCATTCGCTTGTGTTCAGCCAAAGCTGCCGGATCGGTAAAGTAAACGCTGCACTCGACGCACCGGCAAACCTGGCCTGGAGCATGAGATAGCTGGTGCTGGTCAAACGCTGCTGTGTCCAAAAATGTTCTGTTGCAGGCGGAACAATGCAATGGCCAGTCCACTGCGTGAACACGCTCGTGCACCGTCAGCGCCTTTTGGCTTGAGAAACACAAATTACATTCGGTACAATGGAACTGTGTCCCAGGTACATGGATTAGCAAGTGCTGGGACAGCTGTCCCTCAAAAGCAAAACTCCGATTGCATTCTGTGCACTGGAATTTCCGTTTGCGGCTATACTGGTGATCAGTCAAGGTCTCCTGGTGCGCAGCGTTCTTAGTGCATCTGCCACACTGAACAAGGCATCCTTTTGCATAGGCATCTTTCTGCTCAGGGTCATCTGTGGCATCGTGCAGAAGAGCATTTCTACAGGCCATCAAGGATGTTGGCGTCTTCTGTCCCTCTTCTTCTTCAACAGACTGTAGTAGCACTGGGTGCCCAGCTAAGGCAAAAAGGAACCACTCTTTAAGGGGGAAAAAAAGCCCTATCCACGGTTCAAAAGATTTCAGTTTAGAAACCAAAGTCTGAAAAAGGAAATGTTCTACAATTCAATCTTAGCTGAAGGACAAAAAACAGGTAATGAAAGCGTCTATGAATACATTACAGGTACTCCTTGGGCCATGACAACAATTGAGACTGGAATTCTCATCACCGAGTGATAAATTGTGACATCATTTGACCAAATCACTTAATAACAGCGACCCCAGCAGTCCTGATTGCCATTGCAACTTCAGGACTGCACAGTTAAGTCGGAAGAGGTGGGAGTCACAAGCAAGGACAGTTGGGGACGGCATGAGTGCCACAGATGGCCGTTTGGGAGCAGAAGTGAGTTGGTGGGGACTGCAGGCAGATTACGTTGGTAGAGGGGTACTGCAGATGGGCACATGCTGTGGAATGCGATGGAGCGCAAAAGATCCCTGGGATCTCCATAATGGGGCTCCTCAGGAGAAATGTGGCAGGCGTGACCTTCCTGGCCAGCTTCCCCATTTACTTTGCTTGTGGGAAGCCAGCAAAGCAGCTTCCAAATGGAGACTGTGTCACCACAAGATGCTGCAACAGCTAAAATTTCAAGTACCATTTGTTCAGTGCCTCGTAACTTCAAACAGTCGCTCAACAAGAGGTCATAACCCAAGGACTACCTGTATTTGTTAGTAACATTTTCAAGGTGCAACCCAAAAAAATGTTAGACTTACCATGTGGAATTCATTCTCTACATCATTAAGGACTAAATACTCCAATTGTAGGAAAGCCTGGTTATGCTAAAGAATTGCCGTACTTTGCCATTATTATCCAGCACTTACCAAGCGAAGCCAAACTCTCCTGATCCTCGACGCACAACTCCTCTTCTTGTTTAATGGTGACTGCAACAGGTGGATCTGTGCACAAGATATGCAAATCAGAAAGTTCTACTCTGCTTCACCTCCCCAGACCCCAGTGCAGCAGGCAGAGGGTCTTCCATGAGCTCTCAGAGGAAACCAAAGTAGCTTGAAACACTCGTAGGTTCCACTTTCTCCCTGCCACAATTTCAATTGTCCAAGAGGCCAAAGCATTGCTTGTCAAGCCATTCTTTGTCCTCCCACTCCACATTTTTAAAACAGAACACCATGAAGAAAATGCCAAATCCATTTCAAAGTAATCACCTAAGAGTATAACCGGTAGTAACGAAGGACAGCAATTTGAATTTCTGGAATATTCCACTCACCCTCAATTAAGGTTCCCAGGAATACCACAAATTTCCACTTTTATTATTACACTCACATTCATCACTGCCGGGGCTTCCAGGAGACCATGGTTCCTCCTTAATGCGCAGTTCTTCTTTTTCTTCCTTAATATTATGTCGAACAATCTGATATTCTTTGCAGAATAAAGAAAATTACACCCCAAGAGTTTTTTCAACCAGAAATCAAACAACAATAGCTTTTTATTTGATATGACTTACAGTTTACCAATGTGCATATGTATTATGATGATGATGATATTCTGGGATCAAATTAGATTTCCTACCTCAAGATCCTAAAAGAGCTGCCTCCATTGCAGTTTGGCCTAAATGCTTAAGAATAAAAAAAATAGATCTGCGCAAAGTTATTCCTCTAGGAAGGTTGTGACCTAAAAGCAGGACTAAGTGGTGGACAAATTGATAAAGACCAAGTATTTTTAAAACATGATAAATCATCGCTTGGTTAAAAATATGTATTCCTGGCCAAGAAAGAAAGCAAATGTTGCCTCAAGAGCTGAAGTAGTTTCTTGAAATGTCTTCAAAGAAAAACAAGAAAGTCCAGTTGCCTCGTGAAAAAAGCACCTTTGGGAAAAAAATGTTGCCACATTTTTCCATCCAATCGGGAATCCAAGGAAGCAAAGGAGATGTAACAACATAAAAACCAGAAGACTGGATCAGGCTAACAACTATTTTGCAAAAGGGCAAGCACCTCTAGAAAGCTTGCAAGCAAACAACCTTCTTCCATTATTGTTGCCTGGAAGCCATTATCAAAAATATGGCATCTCTGCTTCTGGGCAACCAGCGATAATTGGATCCTCCATTAATTTCTCCAATCTTTTAAAAATGATATTAAAATTGGTGGCTATTGTCATATACGATAGCAAATTTCATAGGTGAACTAGGATCTTTTCCCACCTGGCAGGTCCACACCTGAATACAAACTGCCAACTTTGGGGACAGGATCGGATAAACTTGCCATCTCGTAAGTGGATTTGTTTTTATGATTTGTTACATTACCCCACAAAAGGATGTGGGTCGACGGCAGGAGGCTCTGCGGGCAAATATTAAGGAACAAAACTCACCAAGGCCAGCGCTATCAATGAAGCTCATTTCATAGCAATTCTCTTGCTCAACAAACAGATTACTCTCTTCCTCAGCTTCTCCATCTCCAGAAGAAGCGTCTGCTACATCAACAAACAGGTTGGTTTCTTCCTCAGCTTCTCCATCCCCAGAAGAAGCATCTGCTACATCAACAAACGGGTTAGTTCCTTCCTCCACCTCTCCATCTCCAGAAGAAACCTCTGCCACATCCACAGGGGAAGCTGCACACACAGAGATAAAAAACCACAACAACCAAGATTAACAAATAGAAGAGAATATTTGAATCCAAGAACTGTTTGGTTTTTGCTTGTTTTCTCGCAGATGTTTCATTACCTGACTCGGTAACATCATTGGTATTGGAAGGGTCTGCTCTGTTTATACAAGGAGTCCTTAATTTACAATGATAATCGAGCCTGGAATTATGGTTGTAAATTGTGGTGGCTGTTAAGCAGGCCACTCCACATTTTTTGCGGCAACTCTTAAGCTAACACCGTAGTCATGTTGCGAAGGCCCCAGTCAATAAATGAATACATTTTACTTAACAGGCGCTTTTTGCCAGAAACCAGGAGCGAACGCTGGAAACTAGCAAAAAAACCCACCAAAATTCCCATAATTGCAAGCTAATTACCAAGTACCCAAAATATGATTGTGTGACCACGGGGAAGGCACAGTCATCGGCACTCCAGAGCAAATCGGAAGTAGCTCTGAAGAGGTCTATCGTAATTGCTAAGTGACTGGTTGTTAAGAGAGGACTACCTGTATAGAATAGCTTCTCCGGCCAGTGTGGGGGATATGGTTTTCTCCCAAATGAGGGAGTACAAAGGGCAAAACACTTCCCTCTTCTAACACTGCAAGGCGTGTTACTGCAATATCCAATATCTCCAAAGAAGAGGGAGTCAAGCTATTCTCCAAAGCCCCTGAAGGCAGGACAAGAAGCAACGGATGGAAACCAATCAAGGAGAGAAGCAACCTGGAACTAAGGAGAAACTTCCTGACAGTTAGAACAATTAACCAGTGGAACAACCTGCCTCCAGAAGTGGTGAATGCTCCAACACTGGACAGCCATTTGTCTGAAATGGTATAGGGTTTCCTGCCTGAGCAGGGGGCTGGACTAGATAACCTCCAAGGTCTCTTCCAACTTTGTTATTATTATTATTAGAGAGCACACCCTTCTCCCTTCCAGCACTGATGATGTACCCTAGTTGGACCAAGAAATGTCTGCAAGAAAACAACCAAACTGAGAGAGCACCAAGAATCCCACAATCCTCACCCTCCTCCCATACCCTTCTAGTAGTTACCTAATTGGGTCACGAGATGTCTGCAAGAAACAACCCAGCTTGGACAGCACCAAGGATGCAACAGATTAACAAATGTATTAACAGCCTCAGCTTCTCTAATCGTCCATTCCATCAGAAGCACAAGGTAGTCTCCTGAACGAGGGGCATTTACTTTTATTATGCCTTCTTTTAATGCATAGGTGCCAACATAATCTAAGCCCATAGTTTGCTGCGACGGGAAAGCGAAGAGTCAAGAATGAAGTAAAAATACAAGTTCAGGCCCTGCTATAAGGAAGCCGCAAAACTGCAGTCCAGAAAGTGGCGTGGATTGCTCTTCTCTTCCCACCAAAAACCAATCCAGCGATAAACTGGGAAGAACCATTTGGGAATTAGAAAGCTTCGTCTGCCGGCACCATTAACACACCTGTGCAGCTGGGATCTTTAGGTATCTCCCTATTCTCCAAGACTTCTGATTCCTCCATGCGCACTTCCTCCCCTTGTTCCATCTGGGATAGGATATCAGGCTTGGAAATGGCATGATCTACCATAGGAAAGGAGAACAGGTTGTTAGGAAACCTGGGCAACAAAGTGCATGGAGGATAACTCAATCAACGTATAGACAAGAGATCAAAGTCCTCACCCAGCGAGACCAGCATGTCGTAGTTGCTCCTCATGACGGTTCTATACAGCTCTCTCTGCCATTCTTCTAAGTTCCTCCATTCCTGCTCGTTGAAGTGGACTGAAGTGTCACTGAAGTTCAAGGGCACCTAGAAAAGCAAGACGGCTAAAAAAAAATCACCGTGCATGTTCCATCAAGTCAACCCCATTTCCCTTCTCCTGCATTTTTATATTAGATCCTAAGCTAAATGCTAACGTTCTCTTCCGTTCTAAAATGCGTTTGTATGGCCATCCACTCCCTCTTACTGACCCTAGGCAGCTTGCAAAAATTTAAAATTACCAGCTTTTAAACAAGCAGCTTAGTCTTTGACGGACCACAGTTTTACAGAATCTAAAAGTCTAAATCACTCCAGCCGTCGTCATTTTTTCCTTCCAGTCATAAACTGGAGAGTGGACGATCTTCCTCTTTTCAACTAGCTAGTCTGCCTTGTTCCAAAATCGGAGTGAATTGTGATCCACGCCAAAGAAACCATGGCTTCTCGTTGTAATTTGGGGGAGATAAACTATACAGCTAACTGAATGCCACAGAATTTATCTCTCCGGCTGAGCTGTAAGGCTCAAAGTAGAATGAAACTTTGCTGATGGTTCATTTGCAAGCCCGGTCACGCTTTGTAGCCTCCTCCCAAACCGTTTCTGCTGAGTCCCGACTCTGCTCTGAATCAGGCCACTCCAGTGGGACAGAGTTACCTTGGGGATTTCTCCTTTAAATCCTGGAGGAAATCGCAAGATCCAGAAGTTCTGGTTCTTCAACAGACTCTCGAGGTTCTCCAGCCTCCGCTGCAACAGGCTGTTCTCTTCTAAGATGGTCCCCAACACGGCCAGCTTGCTCTCCAGCTGGCTCCCCATTTCCATCACGGCTTTCTCACAGCCCATCCACTTCTGCTCGGCCGCCACCATCCTCTGCTCAAGATGGACTAACTGGGCATTGGGGGACTCCATTGTGGCCTCTTTGGCTTCTCCTGCAGACATTACGGACCCAGCAGATGCTTCCGAGTTCCTGACCTTCATTTCCCCATCACACACCGGTTTAAAGTCTCTCAAGGCAGGAAGGAGGCCTTGCACCCCACCGCTCGCGTTCCAGGCTGGAAGGAAGGAGGAATTTGCACCGAACTCTTCTCCACCCAATTCAGACCCGCACCGTTTCAAGAATTGCAAAGTTCAGCTCTGCTACTTGTCACCCGCTGCTAAGGTTTAACTATCTGTATTCTGCTTGAGGAGCTTAAAGTCATCCTGCGTTTTCCAGTTCCTACCATTTAGATAAAGTTTCTAGTCCTCATGGCTGGACATTATCTCGTTAACATTCGAGAAACATTCGAAAGGGCATACTACCAGCGTGACCACATAAACCTCACATCAAGTTTCTAACTCTCTTCACTCAGAAAATACAACACCATTTAATCATCTGACCCCCACCAGCAGTGTTCCCAAAGGCTGGGGGACTACAATTCCCATTGGCCATCCATTACAACGGCAAAGGACTTGAGAATGCTCTGTTTAATAAAATAGAACAGAATATTTTATTTGGCCAAGTGTGATTAAGACACACAAGGAATTTGTCTCCGGTGCAATTGAGTCCTGAGTCCTTCGGGAGATAGGGCGGGATATAAATCCCATTAATAAATAAATAAAATAAATTGAAGCGACGGCGAGATCTGGGTTCAACTTCACTCGCTCGCCCAAGCCTACAACGACAGGGCTGTCGAAGGGGAAAACTGTGGGTCACGCGGGATATTAAACCCCCAAGGACAAATGATACGTACCTTTTTCCTAACCCGACGGCGGAAAGTACGGCAGAAAAAAAAAAGCCCAGTTGAGACTTAGACCTTTGAGCTGTTTGCAAATGGAGGAGAGGAAAAAAAAAAAAAAGAAGGCAGGCTGAAAACAAATGAAGCTGTTTTTCTTCCCCCTCCCCTCCAGAAGAACCCTACAATTTCCTTGGCTGGGTCCCTCATTGCGACCGACGACGCCTCGCTGAACGACCAAGCGGACCCTCCCAAATTTTCTCCCGTGGGGAAGTTGATTTGGGAGGTCTTCTCGTCCAGCCCCACCCGAGGCAGAAATGCTGGGACGACATTTCCCCCCACCCCCACCCCCCAAAAAAGGCTCCCAAAAGGGGGGAAGGGAAGGAAAAGGTGGACGGAAAAGCGAGGACCGACCCTGCAGGGCAGAGGGGGAAATTCCTAGCCAAAAATGAGTACTTCCACCCCACCCACCCACCCGCGCGCGCGTATTTCCGGGGAAAAGCCACGCCAGGCTGCAATCGGGCAGGGGCGCGCCCACTGGATTCCGCGCAAAGGAAGGTGGGTCCCTCGAGGTCCGTTAGAAGAGCCCCTTCCAGCCCTTTTAGGGTGGGGGCGGGGGAGCTCTCGCAGAGGAACCCCCTCCTCCCCCCCCCCAGTTCATCTAGCGGGGGAGGGGGGCGGAAACGACGGAGGACCCGCGAACGGCGCCGGCGAAAGATCCCCCACCCCCGCCTTGCCCACCGCGGAGGATCCTGGGAAGCAGGCGGAGGGCGCCCGGTTGCCGACCCGTAGACCGCCGGGAGGGGACCCCCCCTCCCTCGGGATTCGTGACCGCCCCGGGTGTCCCCCCCTCCCCACTACTCCCCCGGCGCCTCCATTTTGTGCTACCTGGATGCGCGCAAGGCCCCCCCCCTCGCCCCGACGCTCCCGCGGGGCCGCCTTTGTCTCGACTGCCGCAACGCCGCCGCGCACTGGGGGGGAGGGGGGGAGGAAAGGCTGGCCACGCTGCCGCGCATGCGCCGGAGCGGGACAGCGAATCGAGGCGGCGCCCAGGAAAGAGCGTCTTTTTTCAAGAGGTCGGGAGCGCCGCCCTGCCGGCCGGGAAGAATCAAGACCGCTCCTGAAAGACGGCCGGGCTGTTTTAGTCCCCGGATCTCCTCGGTATATAAGGCAGGGAGGGGTAGGCAAGCTCGGCTCTTTTATGACTCATGCAACTTCAACTCCCAGAATTCCTGAGCCGGCCTGGCTCAGCTTGGAAACATAGCATAGCTGGCTCAGGAATTCTGGGAGTTGAAGTGTTTGATGTTTTGTGCCAGCCATGGCAGTTCCCCAAAAAGGTCATCAGATGGGAGCAAAGAAGGTCAGGGGTCCCCGGCCCCTGCAGCCCCATTGGCGAGAGTTAATTGGTAAGGGAGGGGCTGAGACCCCCCCCAGCTTGGAAACATAGCATAGCTGGCTCAGGAATTCTGGGAGTTGAAGTGTTTGATGTTTTGTGCCAGCCATGGCAGTTCCCCAAAAAGGTCATCAGATGGGAGCAAAGAAGGTCAGGGGTCCCCGGCCCCTGCAGCCCCATTGGCGAGAGTTAATTGGTAAGGGAGGGGCTGAGACCCCCCAGCTTGGAAACATAGCATAGCTGGCTCAGGAATTCTGGGAGTTGAAGTGTTTGATGTTTTGTGCCAGCCATGGCAGTTCCCCAAAAAGGTCATCAGATGGGAGCAAAGAAGGTCAGGGGTCCCCGGCCCCTGCAGCTCCATTGGCGAGAGTTAATTGGTAAGGGAGGGGCTGAGACCCCCCCAGCTTGGAAACATAGCATAGCTGGCTCAGGAATTCTGGGAGTTGAAGTGTTTGATGTTTTGTGCCAGCCATGGCAGTTCCCCAAAAAGGTCATCAGATGGGAGCAAAGAAGCCTCTTTGCTCCCACTGGTGGGTCAGGGGTCCCCGGCCCCTGCAGCCCCATTGGCGAGAGTTAATTGGTAAGGGAGGGGCTGAGACCCCCCATAAAAACCTCTGCTCAGGGGCTGCTCTCTCTCGGCTCTCTTTGTTCTCTCTTCTGCTTGCTTGCTTGCTTGCTGATCCATGAGCTCAACCCAGGCATGGATGCCTCCATGCCAGGGAACTCTTTCTATTTATTTATTTATTTATTTATTTATTTATTTATTTGTTTTTATAAACCGCCCTTCTCCCGAGGGACTCGGGGCGGTGTACAGAATAAGGTAGGCATACAGAATGAACAATAGTGAAAACAAACAATAGTAAAATACAAACTGGGACCCCAATTAGAGCTATCAGGCCAGGCCAGACTGCTGGAACAGGTAAGTTTTTAATTCGCGCCCGAAGGTGCGGAGGTCGGGGGCCATCCGGATTTTGGTAGGCAAGCAGTTCCAGAGGGTTGGCGCACCCACTGAGAATGCCCTCCCCCTGGGGGCCACCAGCCGACATTCCTTGAGCGGTGGCACCCTGAGGAGGCCCTCTCTGTGGGAGCGCACAGGACGGTGGGGTGCTGACATTGGCAGAAGGTGCTCCCGTAGGTAGTCCGGACCCATGCCATGTAGGGCTTTGTATGTCATTGTTAGCACCTTGAACTTCACACGGAAGGCAACTGGAAGCCAGTGCAGCGCACGGAGGAGAGGTGTGATATGGGAGTATCGGGAGGCTCCCAAGTGTGTCCGTGCCGCTACACTTTGCACCAGTTGAAGCTTCCGAGTGGATCTCAAGGGCAGCCCCAAGTAGAGAGCGTTACAGTAGTCTAGGCGAGAGGTCACAAGAGCATGGGTGACTGTACGTAAGGCATCCAGGTCCAGATAAGGCCGTAATTGGCGAACTAGTCGAACCCGGGAGAAGGCCCCCTTGGTCACAGCTCCTGCATCCCTGCGTGATGCCTTTTTACTTGGAAGCACCTTAACGAAACATCGGCCTCGTGAGACCATCTGTTTTAGTCCCAGGATCTCCTTGGTCTAGGGCAGGGGTAGGCAAGCTCGGCTCTTTTATGACTCATGCACTTCAACTCCCAGAATTCCTGAGCCGGCCTGGCTCAGCTTGGAAACATAGCATAGCTGGCTCAGGAATTCTGGGAGTTGAAGTGCATGAGTCATAAAAGAGCCGGAGGTTGCCTCCCCCTGGTATATGGGAATCTTCAGTCTTCCAGGTCATGGTTTGTTTTTGTATTTTACAAGAGGCAACTGGACTTTCTTGTTTTCCCTTTGGAGACGTTTCGCTTCTCATCCGAGAAGCTTCTTCAGCTCTGTCCGGATTTTATTTATTTTTTTAATTTTATTTTCATCCCATTTATCTCCCGCCCTTCTCCGAAGACTCAGGGCGGCTTACAATTTAAGCACAAACCAATGTGCTTAGCAATAGCCTTCATTCTATGTATATGCCTGCTTATTAGGGCTTTCACACACCCCCAAGCGGCATTATCGCAAAGTCAGCTTAATTGCCCCCAACAATCTGGGTCCTCATTTGACCTACCTCGGAAGGATGGAAGGCTGAGTCAACCTTGAGCCTGGTGGGACTCGAACCTGCACTAATTGCAGGCAGCTGGTGTTACTTAAGGAGGCATTAGCCCACTGCGCCACCAAGGCTCAAGGATGGTGAGGAAACGGAAGGATTTATACTCCTCGCAGACAGTTGGTCATTTGCATTTTTTTTTAGAGAGCCGTTGAGGCCACTGGGAGCTTGGTCTGTGTCCTCAGGGTCACCTGAGTGGTGCAAACGGGTGTGGAGCCTTCTTGGCTGCGGGAGGTTTTCTGCCCTGGGTCCCTCCTGCGTCCAAGAAGGCGCCACACCCCCCATTTGCACCACTCGGGTGACCTTAAGGACACGGAGAAGCCCCCAAGTGGGCTGAATGACCCTCTCCAACGAGGCAAATGACCAGAAGTTTCTTGGGCGAGAAGCGAAACCGTCTTCAAAGAGAAAAAAAAAAAAAAACCAAGTCCAGTTGCCTCCTGGAAAAACGAGCACCTTTTTTCCCTTGAAGACCTCAGCCGAAAAGCTTCTGCTGCTCCGACTGGATGAAGGGAAATGGAAGAGTTTATACTCCTTGCAGGCAGCTGGTCATTGGCATTCTGCAGTATCCTTCCCCCTCTGTTGAGAGAGGGCTGTTCCGTTTTGACCTAGATGGCCTCTTGGAGCCCTCTTTGAAACCAGCCATCCTCTAGGTCCAAAATGCGGACTTTTGCCGTCTTCAAAAGAGTGGCTTTTGTCTCTCAAAGGCAGGTGGACTGCTGAATCTTATCCTGATCGGATAATAATAATAATAATAATAATAATAATAATAATAATAATAATAATAATAATAATAATAATAATAATAAAGTTGGAAGGTACCTTGGAGGTCATCTAGTCCAACCCCCTGCTCAGGCAGGAAATCCTATACCATGTCCAGTATAATAATAATAATAATTATAATGATGATGATGATGATGATGATGATTTTGGAAGGGACCTTGGGGGTTATCTAGTCCATCTAGTAGGTTGCCGAGTGTCTGAATTTTGATCACGTGACCCCAGGGAGCTGTGACCGTCAAAAATATGAGTCAGTTGCCAAGCATCTGAATTTTGACCATGTGACCCCAGGACACTACAACCGTCATAAATACGAGTCGGTTGCCAAGCGTCTGACTTTTGATCATGTGACCCTGGGACGCTACAACCGTCATAAATAAAGAGTCGGTTGCCAAGCGTCTGAATTTTGATCATGTGACCCTGGGACGCTACAACCGTCATAAATACGAGTCGGTTGCCAAGCATCTGAATTTTGACCATGTGACCCTGGGGCGCTACAACCGTCATAAATACGAGTCGGTTGCCAAGCGTCTGACTTTTGATCATGTGACCCTGGGACGCTACAACCGTCATAAATAAAGAGTCGGTTGCCAAGCGTCTGAATTTTGATCATGTGACCCTGGGACGCTACAACCGTCATAAATACGAGTCGGTTGCCAAGCATCTGAATTTTGACCATGTGACCCTGGGGCGCTACAACCGTCATAAATACGAGTCGGTTGCCAAGCATCTGACTTTTGATCATGTGACCCTGGGACGCTACAACCGTCATAAATAAAGAGTCGGTTGCCAAGCGTCTGAATTTTGATCACGTGACCCTGGGACGCTACAACCGTCATAAATAAAGAGTCGGTTGCCAAGCGTCTGAATTTTGATCATGTGACCCTGGGACGCTACAACCGTCATAAATACGAGTCGGTTGCCAAGCGTCTGAATTTTGATCATGTGACCCTGGGACGCTACAACCGTCATAAATACGAGTCGGTTGCCAAGCATCTGAATTTTGATCACATGACCCTGGGACGCTACAACCGTCATAAATACGAGTCGGTTGCCAAGCATCTGAATTTTGACCATGTGACCCTGGGGCGCTACAACCGTCATAAAGAGTCAGTTGCCAAGTGTCTGAATTTTGATCATGTGACCCCAGGACGCTACAACCGTCATAAATACGAGTCGGTTGCCAAGCGTCTGAATTTTGACCATGTGACCCCAGGACACTACAACCGTCATAAATACGAGTCGGTTGCCAAGCATCTGAATTTTGATCATGTGACCCTGGGACGCTACAACCGTCATAAATACGAGTCGGTTGCCAAGCATCTGAATTTTGACCATGTGACCCTGGGGCGCTACAACCGTCATAAATACGAGTCGGTTGCCAAGCGTCTGAATTTTGATCACGTGACCCTGGGATGCTACAACCGTCATAAATAGTCGGTTGCCAAGCGTCTGAATTTTGATCACGTGACCCTGGGACGCTACAACCGTCATAAATAAAGAGTCGGTTGCCAAGCGTCTGAATTTTGATCATGTGACCCTGGGACGCTACAACCGTCATAAATACGAGTCGGTTGCCAAGCATCTGAATTTTGATCACATGACCCTGGGACGCTACAACCGTCATAAATACGAGTCGGTTGCCAAGCGTCTGAATTTTGATCATGTGACCCTGGGACGCTACAACCGTCATAAATACGAGTCGGTTGCCAAGCGTCTGAATTTTGACCACGTGACCCTGGGACGCTACAACCGTCATAAATACGAGTCGGTTGCCAAGCGTCTGAATTTTGATCACGTGACCCCAGGACGCTACAACCGTCATAAATACGAGTCGGTTGCCAAGCGTCTGAATTTTGATCACGTGACCCTGGGACGCTACAACCGTCATAAATACGAGTCGGTTGCCAAGCGTCTGAATTTTGATCACGTGACCCTGGGACGCTTCAACCGTCATAAATAAAGAGTCGGTTGCCAAGCATCTGAATTTTGACCATGTGACCCTGGGACGCTACAACCGTCATAAATACGAGTCGGTTGCCAAGCGTCTGAATTTTGACCATGTGACCCTGGGACGCTACAACCGTCATAAATACGAGTCGGTTGCCAAGCGTCTGAATTTTGACCATGTGACCCTGGGACGCTACAACCGTCATAAATACGAGTCGGTTGCCAAGCGTCTGAATTTTGATCACGTGACCCTGGGACGCTACAACCGTCATAAATAAAGAGTCGGTTGCCAAGCGTCTGAATTTTGATCACGTGACCCTGGGACGCTACAACCGTCATAAATAAAGAGTCGGTTGCCAAGCGTCTGAATTTTGATCACGTGACCCTGGGACGCTACAACCGTCATAAATAAAGAGTCGGTTGCCAAGCGTCTGAATTTTGATCACGTGACCCTGGGACGCTACAACCGTCATAAATAAAGAGTCGGTTGCCAAGCGTCTGAATTTTGATCACGTGACCCTGGGACGCTACAACCGTCATAAATAAAGAGTCGGTTGCCAAGCGTCTGAATTTTGATCACGTGACCCTGGGACGCTACAACCGTCATAAATAAAGAGTCGGTTGCCAAGCGTCTGAATTTTGATCACGTGACCCTGGGACGCTACAACCGTCATAAATAAAGAGTCGGTTGCCAAGCGTCTGAATTTTGATCACGTGACCCTGGGACGCTACAACCGTCATAAATAAAGAGTCGGTTGCCAAGCATCTGAATTTTGATCATGTGACCCTGGGACGCTACAACCGTCATAAATACGAGTCGGTTGCCAAGCGTCTGAATTTTGACCATGTGACCCTGGGACGCTACAACCGTCATAAATACGAGTCGGTTGCCAAGCGTCTGAATTTTGACCATGTGACCCTGGGACGCTACAACCGTCATAAATACGAGTCGGTTGCCAAGCGTCTGAATTTTGATCACGTGACCCTGGGACGCTACAACCGTCATAAATAAAGAGTCGGTTGCCAAGCGTCTGAATTTTGATCACGTGACCCTGGGACGCTACAACCGTCATAAATAAAGAGTCGGTTGCCAAGCGTCTGAATTTTGATCACGTGACCCTGGGACGCTACAACCGTCATAAATAAAGAGTCGGTTGCCAAGCGTCTGAATTTTGATCACGTGACCCTGGGACGCTACAACCGTCATAAATAAAGAGTCGGTTGCCAAGCGTCTGAATTTTGATCACGTGACCCTGGGACGCTACAACCGTCATAAATAAAGAGTCGGTTGCCAAGCGTCTGAATTTTGATCACGTGACCCTGGGACGCTACAACCGTCATAAATAAAGAGTCGGTTGCCAAGCGTCTGAATTTTGATCATGTGACCCTGGGGCGCTACAACCATCCTAAAGAGTCAGTTGCCAAGCGTCTGAATTTTGATCACGTGACCCTGGGACGCTACAACCGTCATAAATACGAGTCGGTTGCCAAGCATCTGAATTTTGACCATGTGACCCTGGGGCGCTACAACCGTCATAAAGAGTCAGTTGCCAAGCGTCTGAATTTTGATCATGTGACCCCAGGACGCTACAACCGTCATAAATACGAGTCGGTTGCCAAGCATCTGAATTTTGACCATGTGACCCCGGGACGCTACAACCGTCATAAATAAAGAGTCGGTTGCCAAGCATCTGAATTTTGACCATGTGACCCCGGGGCGCTACAACCGTCATAAAGAGTCAGTTGCCAAGCGTCTGAATTTTGATCACGTGACCCTGGGACGCTACAACCGTCATAAATACGAGTCGGTTGCCAAGCATCTGAATTTTGACCATGTGACCCTGGGGCGCTACAACCGTCATAAAGAGTCAGTTGCCAAGCGTCTGAATTTTGATCACGTGACCCTGGGACGCTACAACCGTCATAAATACGAGTCGGTTGCCAAGCATCTGAATTTTGACCATGTGACCCTGGGGCGCTACAACCGTCATAAAGAGTCAGTTGCCAAGCGTCTGAATTTTGATCACGTGACCCTGGGACGCTACAACCGTCATAAATAAATAGTCGGTTGCCAAGCGTCTGAATTTTGATCACGTGACCCTGGGACGCTACAACCGTCATAAATAGTCGGTTGCCAAGCATCTGAATTTTGACCATGTGACCCACAAGAATGCTGCAACGGTTGTGTGAAAAACGGTCACAAGTCTGTTTTCAGTGCCGTAACTTTGAACGGCCGCTAGACAATCTGTTGTAAGTTGAGGGCTATTTATATTAATAAATTACCGACCGGCGAGCCTCTGGATGCCTTTAGCCCCAAGCATTATTTAATAAGTGGCATTGGTTGAGTATCTTGTCAATTTCAAGGTGGCGTTTTGGAACACATCAGCCTGTTCACAAACCTCAAACTGTCGATCTTGGAAGAACTGGCACCCGGCAAGACTGACAGCAGCTCACGCCAGCTTGTGAGGTGGGACGTGACAGAACCAGCTTCCCCGCCCTCCCCCCCCGCAGGTTAACACAAAGCAATTGGGAAAACACAATGGCCTGGGTTCACACAATCCCGTTAGCCAACCGGGCTGCGTTTGGACCCAACCCAACGTCTGCCTGGCAGGAGAGGCACGCGAGTCCCACGCATCCATTTCCTGCAGGTTTTTTTTTTTTTTACAACTTTCAAAATTATCATTAAAAGATGAGAGAGTATTTGTAGCTCTGGGTTGAACTGTGGGGTGTCCTTGGTGCTCTGAGCTTGGTGGTTTTCTTGCAGACGTTTTGTGACCCAACTAGGGAACATCATCAGTGCAAGAAAGGAGAGGGTTTTGTGGAGAGGAGGAGGAGGAGGAGGAGGAGGAGGAGGAGGAGGAGGAGGAGGAGGAGGAGGAGGAGGAGAAGGACTGTGGGGTCCCTGGTGCTCTCTGAGCTGGGTGGTTTCCTTGCAGACGTTTCATGACCCAACTAGGGAACATCATCAGTTCTAGAAGGGGGTGGGGGTGGAGGAGGAGGAGGAGGAGGAAGAGGAGGAGGAGGAGGAAGGACTATGAGGTCCTTGGTGTTCTTTGAGCTTAGTGGTTTTTTCGCAGACATTTCATGACCCAACTAGAGAACATCATCAGTGCTAGAAGGGAGAGGGGTTTGTAGAGAGGAGGAGGAGGAAGACTGTGGGTCCTTGGAACTCTGAGTTTGGTGGTTTTCTTGCAGACATTTCATGACCCAATTAGGTAACATCATCAGTGTTAGAAGGGAGGAGGGGTTGCTCTTGGTTTATAGAAAAGTGCCTTGCCCTGTCATTGTTGGTGGGAGTGTTCCTGGTCGTTCCTTGATTAGACTAATGTTTACCACTTGAGTTTTGGTCTGCTATTAATCTTGGTGTTGATCTCTGCTTATTTGGGTGTCGGTGGCTGGCCCGGAGGTGTTTGGATCTCACGGTTTCCTTCTTAGTTTTTGGATTGTCTTGTTTTGAATGGTGGGGAAATGTCATTTATCTCTGTGTGCCTGTCGAGGGCTGGTTGTTTTTTTTTTCCCCAGGTGCCGAAGGACCAGAAATTCTCCAGCGTTTGGAGACGTAGCGTCGTCTAAAACGCTGAGGTCTCTCAATTGAAACTACGACGGCGTCTGTCCACGTGTTGCGTAATTGCTATTGTTATATTTATAATGTAAAGGTAAAGTTTCCCCTGCACATGCATGCTAGTCGTTTCCAACTCTAGGGGCCGGTGCTCATCTCCGTTTCAAAGCTGAAGAGCCAGTGCTTGTCTGAGGACATCTCCGTGGTCATGTGGCCGGTATGACTAGACGCCAAAGGCGCACGGAACGCTGTTACCTTCCCACCGGAGTGGTCCCTATTTTTCTACTTGCATTTTTAGGTGCTTTCGAACTGCTAGGTTGGCAGAAGCTGGGACGAGTAACAGGCGCTCACTCTGTTATGCGGCACTCGGGATTCGACGCGCCAAACTGCCGACCTTCTGATCGACAAGCTCAGCGTCCTAACCCACTGAGCCACCGCGTCCCTATATTATATTTATAGGGCCACCCAAATATATTCACAGCCCTCTTCCCTTTTTTTTTTGTCCTCTCGGCGGCCTTTTCTCCACCAAAATCAAAATACCTCGAACTACTTGCATCTGAATTCTGCATTTTTTCCCCCCGGATTTTTATTCTCTGGGAGCTACCCTCAGATATAACGGTAGCTCAACAAGAGAAGAAATGGTGGCCCATCAGTGGTCAAAAGTGGGTGGCTGGAGAGCTGCTGCCCGAACGGGGAAGACAAGAGATTGAGGTCCATGGAAGCTGCCAGGGGAAGACATGGTCCCTCAGCCCACCAACTCACAGGACTGCAAGAAAAAACAAAACAAAACCGAGCACCGAGCACTGCAATGAAGTGTTGGTGAAGCGGCATATAAATAAATCCAAGTGGGCTTCACATGGATATAGTATATCTACTCCGGCACTTTTAAGTTTCTCCCTTCTTTTTGTGCTTATCAAACTTTCAGGGAAAAGGGCGTGCGCGTGTGCGTGTGCGTGATTTCCTCGCATGCACGAGCTCATTATAATTTTTTAATCAAGGGAAAAGAAGGAGCACAGAGAGCAGAGACGTTACACCAACTAAAAAAAAAAAATAAGAAAGAAAGAAAACGAGGAACTCTTTTCTTTCAGCCACCCAATTCCCCAAGTTTCAGCTTTTTCCAGGGAAGTTTTCCCCAGGGAAGAACAACAGAGCTTATAAAACAGCATACAAATCGAGCATAAATGAAAAAGCAAAATAGTCCAGTCGCCACTTTGGCTTCTTCTTGTCTACCTTCTCTGTCTCTCTCCCCATTCCGACAACCACCTTCCCACACGGTCTCGGAGGCGACGCAAGCGGCCAAGATACAACGGCGTCTTCCCGGAGGACGTTTGAGCCTCCAAATAAGAGGAAAAAAAGCTGCAGGGGATTCGGGAAATCCAGCAGTGATCCAACCGAAATCCTGTCTTGCCCCGTTTACTTGGGAATTGCAGAATTAACAAGAGTTGGAAGGGACCGTGGAGATCTTCTCCTCCAAACCTCTGCTTGAGCAGCAGACCCGATTACCCTTCAGGACAAATGGAGGCCCAGTCTCTTTCTTGAAAAACCTCCGGTTGGTGGAGCATCCACAAGTTCTGGAGGCGCAGCGTTTGACTTATCCAACTTGGTTTCTGGGCAGACGTGCCCAGGATCTGGCTGGGGAAGCCAAAACAGAGTCCAAGACAAATGGGGGCAATTCCTTTCTTGATCTAATATCCACATCTTCACGACGACGAGCCACCAAGGAAGCTTTCCAGATAAAGTAGCCTCTGCCCCATTTGCTTCTAGTTCCACATCCTTTGGGACCTTCCTTCTAAAACACGAAACGCAAGAGTTGGTCACAGACTGAATGAAGACGCACCTTGCCCACCAATAACTAAGGACTGATCCAGGGCTGATTCAGGACCTTCAAAGGCTGATTCAGGATCTTCCGGGCCTGATCGAAGGCTGACTGGAATCGTCAAGAACCAATTGAAGGCTAATTCAGGAGCTTCAAAGGCTGGTTCAGCATCTTGGGCGGCTGATCAAAGGCTGACTGGAGGAGACCTTCAAGGGCTGATTAAAAGCTGACTCGGGACCTTCGAGGCTGACTAAGGACCTTCAAAGGCTAACTGACGTTTTTTCTTTCCAGCTGAACAGAATCTTCATCAGCCCAATTCCCCTAGGAACAAAATCCACCAAGAAGGGAGGCTACAAACAGGAGCTCAGCCCCATCCCTTGATGACACCCGCCCACCCACCCCGAGAGTTTAAAAACTTCTGCATCTGAATTACGGAGGAGCTGAACTACAACAGGATGAGGTGGGGCAGAGTCCCCGTTGCAGCACTGATCAGGAAGTGGGCGTCCCTTTCAGGAGGGCCAAGGGCCGCCCGGCGGTTTCGGAGGGAGGTGCCGGTGGCAAGGCGCAGCAGTGCTGCAGGAGGCGCTGCTTGCAGGCGAACGCCTTGGGGCAGAGGCCGCACTTGTAGGGCTTCTCCCCCGTGTGGGTGCGGAGGTGCTTCTGCAGGTGGTGCTTCTGCATGAAACTCTTCGGGCAGAGTGGGCACTGGTGGGGCCGCTCCCGCGTGTGGGTGCGCTGGTGCTTGGCCAGGTGGTGCCGCCGGACAAAGTGCTTCCCGCAGTCCGTGCAGTGGAAGGGGCGTTCTCCCGTATGGGTCCGGAAGTGATTGGTCAGTTTGCTTTTGTCCGTGAAGCTTTTCTCGCAGGCCGGACACTGGTGAGGCCGGGCTCCTGTGTGGCTCATCTGGTGGCGGAGCAGGTGGTCCGAGCGGCCGAAACGCCGGGGACAGTAGGGGCAGCCCAGCAGGTCCTTGGGGACGGGCTCGGCCGGCGCTTCCCGGTGGGTGTTCTGATGGAGTAGCAGGTGGATGTGGAGCCGGAAGCGTTGGTGGCACAGAGGGCAAGCCCACAGCTCCTCTCCCAGCTGATGTCCCGTCTCTTGAGGGGGTATCAGGGGGCTTCCATTCATGAGCGGGGAGGAGAGATTTCGTCCCGGAGAGGTGAGACTGCTGTAACTTGATGGCTGCTCTTGGTGGCCAATCTGGCAATTCCGGTGGATGTCTTCTGCCGGGCTGCCCTCGTTGGCGCCGGCCGTCTCCTCCAGAGTGTCCCTGGGCCACAGGCAGGAATCGAAGTCCTCTTCTTTCTTGATAATCCTTTCCACGAATGTCTCTCCCGGCATCATCCAGGTCTCGTGGGCTGCCGAGTCCTCCTCTGGCTCCGTTTTGATTAAGACGTGATTTGTTGCGAGGGCTGCGGGAAATAAGGACAGCATAAAGCCAACATTCGTCATGGTTCGGTCCCACCACACATAAGGAACGCACAAGCACATCCCCAAACCAGGATTGCTCAACCTCGACGACTTCCAACATGGGCGGACTTCAACTCCCAGGATTCCCGAGGCAGCTTAAGGAATGCTGGGAGCTGAACAGCACCCATTTTGAAATTGCCACCGTTGAGAAATATTGGCCCCGAACCCTGTCATCTTAAAAAAAAAAAATCTTTCTCTGCTTAACAGGTCGTATAAATCAGTATTTCTCAAGCTCGGCAACTTTCCAATGTGCGATCTCTAGGTGCCAGAATTCCCTTGCGTGCTAGTTGGGGAATTCTGGGAGTTAAACTCCGCACGACTTAACGAGTTTTTTGAGAAACAGCGCTGGGGATCATTACAGAGATTTGAAGTCGAGGGACTTTACAAAAACCCCAAACTCGGCAGTAAAACCAGAAAAGACCGAAGAAAAGAATTGGGGATGAATGTAACACAGACTTGACATTTAATTCCACGTTAAGACGATTCTGGGGGCAGCTTTCGCAAAAGGGCGCTCTCTCTCTCATATACGAGACAACAGATAGTACGTGGCTGAAGGCAGATCATGTCAAGCAAATACAAGCGAAAAAGGCCGCCTAATTTGACAAGGATGTTGGGTCCCCGTGCTTGACTTCCATGGCTGGTGGCACGCGAGGACAGCAGAAGGAATTTCTCAGGCTAGGACGGATCGTTTTGATGACCACCGTGATAAATTTATTAAAACTTACAGGCCGCCGAACTCTTGAGCGACTTTGGGCAGGTTTACAAGTGGTTAAAAAGATTTCAAACATGTGGAAACAAGTAACAATTACAAAAAAAAAACAAAACACAAAAGGAAAAAGATGGTGAAGAAATAAACCCAGATCGAACAAGGAGGAGGAGGAGGAAGTAAGGATGGAGTACGGGGTCCTGGTCTTCTCCAAGCTTGGTGGTTTTCTTGCAGACATTTCATGACCCAACTAGGGAACGTCATCAATGCCAAAAGGCTTACGTTAGAAAGCTTCCAGCACTGATGATGTTACCTAGCTGGGTCACGAAACGTCTCCAAAAAAAGCCAGCCAAACTCAAAGAGAGGGTCTAGGACCCCATAGTCGTCGTCGTCGCCCTCTTCCCCACAAACCCCCCCCCATCCTTTTAGCACTGATGATGTTCACCACCTGGGTGATTAAATGTCTGCAAGAAAACCACCAAGCGAATGGGGCACTCAAGAGCCCCAGTTGATTTAGGAATTTGTCTCTCGTCCCCCGGGACCGACAACAAAGGACGGACACCGGAGACTTGAAAGGACCACCAGTTTTGGGGGCTTTTGGAGTTTTTAAAACTAACGGCTATAAATTTTTTGCCGCAAATAAAAAGATTAATCCAACGACACTGAGCAGATCTGCAATTCTTATTTGACTGGCCGGCGTCACCCTGCAACTCACACGTGCCCCCCTCGCTAGCTTGGGTTTTAACCAGCGCATCCCGGCAATTCGGCTAACTTCTTCAAAGAGCCGAAGGAAGAATTTATGGCTTGTTGAGCAGGTGACGCAACCCGGACTCTGGCTCCCTCCGAGAAGAACAAACCAGAATAACTGGTTTAACTGGAACAGACCGAACCATCCCGTGTGTTTGGTAGCCCGAAAGCATCAGTAGAAAAAATGGGTTTTGGTTGATGGCTAAGACACCTTATGGCTTAATTTAAGCCTTTCCCTTCCCCTCTCCCCCGCAAAAAAAAAAAAGGACAGTGTTCCTTAAATTCTTTCCATTTCTTTTTAAAAATACATTTATGAGAGGGGGGTTTTTGTTTTGATTTTTAAAGCATTCAGAGAATTCTGGAAAAGGACTTTGGGGCAGTTATAAGATGCTCTCGGTTATTTCGGCAATTTTGACACGATCAAAACACACGTGCCCCGAACTCTGATCCACAGTTGGGGGTGGGGGGAAATCAAGGGCAGCACACAAAGCCATTTCTTCACATCTCTAGTTTATTTCGATTCCACAGAACGACAAAGGAAAAGAAAAAAAAAAGAAAGAAATCCAGAAAATATACGTTAAAAAAAAAAAGAAGTGTTCTGCTCGGACTCATTAGCGTTCGCGAACCAAAGAGGTTGCCTCCAGGCAGTCGCCCGTTTCGAGGACTTTTTTGACTGGGGAGACCTTTGTGGTTAGGGGACAACACAATACCTACAGTATTGTACACTGCAAATAAGACCGAAACGACAATCCTGGAAGTGCTTGGTTACTACCCCTTTTGTTTAGCTTTCGCCGTTCACGAGCATCATGAAGTCTCCGCTGCGACGGGAGCGCCGACGTCTCCGGAACGCTGAACTCTGGGATAGAAAGGGGGAAGTCAGTCCGCTCACGGCATGTCTCTTGAGGTAGCCTGGCGTTCCCCGCAGGGCCGGACTAGATGAAGATGGCGTCAAGCAGGGCTTCTCGGACAGCCGTACCCATCAGCCTGTTCTGCTCCCGAAGGTGGATTTTCTGGTGTTGGAGAAGATGCTGTTTCTGGGTGAAACTTTTATCACACTCGTCGCAACGGTAGGGCCTCTCTCCGGTGTGGATGCGCTGATGTCGGATCAGGTCCGACGGGTGGCTGAAGTTCTTGCCGCAGTAGAGGCAGGCCAGGGAGCTGCCGCCGCGCCCAGAATGCAGCCGCTGATGCGTGACGAGGCTCTTCTTTTGGGAGAAACTCTCCGGGCACCGGCTACAGCGGTACGGCCGCTCGCGCCCGTGACCCTTGGGGTGCTGCCGATAGGAGGACTTGACGTTGAAGGTCTTCAAGCACTTGGCGCCGCTGTACGGCTTGTCCACGCCTGGCCCCCGAGGAAGGGGCTTCAAATTATGGCTTTGCTTGAAGGTCTCCTCGCAGGCCACCGAGGTGTAGCCGCCGCCCCCGGTGTGGATATGCTGGTGCAGGGTGAACTGCTGCTTGTAGGTGAAGCTCTTTTCGCAGGAGGCCGGCGCAGCGCCGTGGCTTTTCTGATGACACACCAGGCTTTTGTAAAGGCGGAAGCGTTTCCCGCAATCAGAGCAAGCAAACATTTTGTCCTCCGGGCAATTACGCGGGTCCGGCGGGACGGCAGGACCGCCGCTAGGGCCGAAGCCTCCTTCACCGGGCAAGGACTCATCTTCATCTTGTCCGGGATTCTCGGCGTGCCTTCGCTGCTGCACAAACGCGGAGTAGCGGCTGCCGACGGAGGCTGCTTGCGGGTGAGGGTGGAGGAGCGTCTCGTCCGTGCATTTGAGCCCCAAGCTTTCGCACAGCGCACGCTGAGCTTGGAGCACCTCGGCTTTGAAGGCCAGCCCGTCATCTGGGGGGATTGAAAGAAAAGGTCATGGGGTCATGCTTCTCCAACGGACACGGCCTCCTCTACCCCAGCGGGTTGTCCTGGTCAATGGGCCAGGAGGGACCCTCTTGGTGCACGGCCAGACGACCCCCTCCACGGTCCAGCCTTGCTGCAGCGCACCTGCCTACGTGCCACATACAAGGCCACCCAGCCTCTTTCCTGCCCGGTGGTGACTTGTGGTTTTGTTTTCCTTCGGCGAGAAGGAAACGCTGCCGGATCTGGCTGTGCACGATGGGAGGAAGCCAACCAGCCCTTCCTTGCTCGCCTCCTTTAAAAAATGGAAGCCAATTTTGGGGAGGGAGGAACGGGGGGTGGGGTGGGGCTGCTTTGAATTCTAAAAGATTGCTCACGCACACCCAAATAACCCAGCGGGGAATCGCTTCAGCCAACCATCCGGAAGCTCCCTTTCGTACCGAGACTTTTTTTTTTGCTTTTCAAGAGTCGTTGGCTATGCAGGCAGTCCTCGACTCACGACCGTAATGGAGCCTGCCTGATTGTTAAGGGAAGCGGGAACCCACACGCTCGCCTCATTTGTGACTCTGATCGCCAGGAGGCAGTCATTAAACCGCCATGTGGCTTGTTAAGCGGAGCACGTGGTGGGTCCTTCGGGGTAGCTGGGGAGGCCCTGGGAATTCCAGCACAGGCCCCCCCTCCAGGCTTACCAAGGCCCTCCACAACCGGAGGCACCCCGTGCTACACTTCCCATACCCTCCCTCCTCACCCAGAGTCCTCCGTTGTCCACTTAACATTCGACGATCTCCGGAGCTCACACACCTGCGAAGCAAAGCAGATTTGTTTCGTCCCTGGGCCGCCAGGCGCATTTCTGGAAGCAGCTGCAATTTCGCTTTGCGGCGGCAACCGCTTCCTAGATCGCGCCAGATGGCCCGGCCAATGAAGCAGCCAGGCCTCTTTCCCTGAACTGAGCAATGGAGCTTCAGAGATCGTCAAAAGATAATTGAGGAGGAGGAGGAGGAGGTAGGACCGGGTTGGGTGGGAAGCAGACCCAAGGTTTGCAGGGGGGGAAATGGGGTGGGTGGGATGGTAAGATATGTAAGGGGGGGCTGTTGGGTTCCTGCAGTGGGTCGTAAGAGTGAACGGCTGCACAGACGCCACAGCGGCTGTAACTCCTGAGCTGGGTTGGGTAAGTAGTTTCTGGTAGGACTGCCATCACTGTGAACCGTCACTAGGGTTATACCAAAAGTGCTTTGGCCAAAAGTTAACTGGACTTTCTTGATTTTCCCCACCCCCACCCCCGAAAACGTTTCGCTTCTCATCCAAGAAGCGTCTTCGGTTGTGGAGGCGACTGAAGGACCGAAGAAGCTTTCGGAAAGGAAGAAGCTTCTTGGGACGAGAAGTCAAAATGTTTTCGAGGAAACAAAACAAAAAAAAACGAAACCTAAAGGAGGTCGAGTTGCCTTTTTGGAAGAAAAAACAACAACAACCACCAGCCCGACCTGGAAGATTGAGAATCTCCACAGACGTCACTACAATTGTAAGTCGAGGATGACCTATAATTTATCAATGGAGCTTCAGAGATCGTCAAAAGATAATTGAGGAGGAGGAGGAGGAGGAGGAGGAGGTAGGACTGGGTTGGGTGGGAAGCAGACCCAAGGTTTGCAGGGGGGAAATGGGGTGGGTGGGATGGTGAGTTATGTAAGGGGGGGGCTGTTGGGTTCCTGCAGTGGGTCGTAAGAGTGAACGGCTGCACCACAGCGGCCGTAACTCCTGAGCTGGGTTGGGTAAGTAGTTTCTGGTAGGTCTGCCGTCACTGTGAACCGTCACTAGGGTTATCCCAAAAGTGCTTTGGCCAAAAGGTAACTGGACTTTCTTGATTTTCCCCACCCCCACCCCCAAAAACGTTTCGCTTCTCATCCAAGAAGCGTCTTCGGTTGTGGAGGCGACTGAAGGACCGAAGAAGCTTTCGGAAAGGAAGAAGCTTCTTGGGACGAGAAGTCAAAATGTTTTCGAGGAAACAAAACAAAAAAAAACGAAACCTAAAGGAGGTCGAGTTGCCTTTTTGGAAGAAAAAACAACAACAACCACCAGCCCGACCTGGAAGATTGAGAATCTCCACAGACGTCACTACAATTGTAAGTCGAGGATGACCTATAATTTATCAAGGATTCGCTCTACGGCCAGGTGCATAATAGGGTGCATCTGTGGCCTCACCCTGGATCATCGCATCCCAACCCAGTCCAGGAACGTGACCTGGTCTTCCCGGAGCAGAGGACAAGCATGTAAATCACCCCCTGTGCGCCTGTTAGCAAATCTCGAATGTGGAAAGACGAAAGAGAGGGAGGGAGGGAAGCAACGTGACCTTCCTTTGTCCCCACCCCACTCCAAGACGCCTGCGGGAAAAAGCCCCAAACAAGAAGGGGATTACATTTGTCCTTACATGAAGTTCTTTCTTCTCCCAGTGTTGTGTTTCCGTGCCCAGCCTGTGATCCCGGCAGCTGAGTCCGGGGAATCAGAGGAGGAGGAGGAGGAAGGACCTAGGGAGCCATCAGAGTCGGAGGAAGGCTCTGATGAGCCCCCGGACTTACAATCTGATGAAGAGCCTGGCCCCTCCACTCCTGCTCAGGATGAGACTCAGCTGTACTGGGAAGCCGAGTCAAGACTTTTGAGGACGCACAGCTGGAAGACATCGTAGACGCTCGCAAACGCCGACAGGCTACAAGAGCAGGAGAGAGGGAGGCAATGGGGCGGTTCCAGGGGAGGAGGAGAAGGCAATGAGAAGCCATGCCTTGGGGCTGCATAATAAAAAAGGTGTGGGCGGTGCTGGTTGCTGAAGGCAACCGTTGGCAAAGGACTCCAGTTTCAAGGGCTCATGTTTTGTTCGCTGTGCCTGTGAACCGTTTCCTGTTTTTGACTCGCGCTCCCGTTTTGCTTTTGGGACAATGATCAGGTCTGCAACTCAAATACAAGGGATCGTTTTTTCCAGCCTCCGTGTTAAAAGAGGGGTTCGCCTTTGTAAAGTAACAAAGACGTACGCAGGCTGGGACAGAACACCCAGCTACTCCTCGCCGCTCGCCAACCTGCTCGTCCCATCCCAGCTCTTTGTCCTGGTGGCCTCTAAACCAGCCTTGCCCAATCTCCAGGGTCTCAACCTTGGCCATCGCCTCTGGCCTCTGCCAGCCTCCAGGGCTCCCAACTCCCACCAGCTCGTGCGGTGACTCCGTCCCAGGGATCGGTTGCCCCCTCCCAAATCGGACGGGGCGGGTGGCTTAGTACACTGGTCCCCAACTTTTAGGGCTTGGCAGAAGGGGAGGAGGGGAACTGGCCCGCCAGTCGCGCGAGCTGAGCTGGGCACGCGCCAGCCAGCCGCTTGCGCGGCCCCGTTTCACACCAGTCGTAGTCTGGTAATGCGCCGCAGCCCGGGGATTGGGGGACCTCCACCTTAGGAGATTAGGACAAAGCTGTCTGGATGCCTCCATGGAGATAATCTCCTTTTGGCTGCAATTACTGTGAGAGTGGCTTGACGGTGAGGTGGGCAGCGTATAAACTGAATAAATTACAAATTGAATAAATAGATGAGAAGACGCTCCGTGACTCGTCCTGGGGCCAAGAGATTGAGCTTTACATTTTACAAAGGAGGTACAGCATGGCAAAGGAAGAGAAATTACAGGCAAAGGATGCCTTGTGAGTTCTGGGTGGGGAGACCCCACGCTCACGTCGGTCCAACCAGTGGAATATATTCCGGGACCATTGTGCCCAAATCTAGGCTCCACGGGTAGCCAAAGCAGCCCAAGACAAGGGACTCCCCCTCAAACATAGCATCTCAGGAGCGAAACCACGTTAAAAATAGCTCAGATGCCATCACACGCACACACACACCCCGAGAGAAGGGGCAGTGGGCGAGCAAGGAATGGCAGAAACTCACCCCTAGCCGGAAAGCAAACACGGTCCATTCCTGACCGCCGACACTTCGGTTCGTCCCGTGAAATTTGCAGGACTGAACAGTTGCGGAAGTGGATCCTCTGATCCTCAGGGTAGGGTGGGGTGGGGTCTCCAGCTAGAGTGGCAGGTGGTGGAAACAGTCCCTCCCCCTTGAACTACCCAAAGCTTTTCCCTGCCCGTTCCTACGCGAGGGCAGTGGGTTTGGTGAGATTCTTGCAAGCAGGCTCGCAGCAATCAAGAAGCAACCTGAATCAGCTCACCGTGTCGTGCTGGTACTTTGCGTCTTGACGTAAACCCACATAACTAGATGGGTTTGTTTTTTGTTCTCGGGAACGCACACCCACTCCTCCCTCCATCCTCATGTGTTCTGCCCTGCCTAAAAGAACCCCAAGGGGGTGGGGATGAGGAGGTGAAGGTAAACAGACTCTGGGCGTAACGGGAAAGTACGTCCACTCCCTTTGCTTCGGACTGCACGCCAACACCAAAGCTTCCAACGTAACCGAATCGTCTGTCGTGTGTCTTGAGGGTGAGGGCAGCGCTCCCCAAATTTTCTGGCTTGGCCCGGTGGGCTGGAGTGGGGATAGTTTCTTCTGAGTGGCGGGTGGGAGCATGCAAGCGCACGCAGCTCCGTTTGCGCGAGCGGCAGGCGGAGGCGACAGCCGCTCACACAAAGGGAGCTGCGCGTGTAAGGGCTAATGGCCATCACACACACAAAGGAAGCTTCAGACATGAGCACGAGTGGCTGCCCCTCGCCCAAAAGGGAGTTGCGCGCATGAGGGCTAACGACCACCGCTTGCGCGACGAGAGCTTCGCACGTGAGCCCGAGGCCGCCACTCTCGCAAACAGGAGCTGCGCGCGTGTGAGAGCTAACGGCCCCTGCCCAAGTGAAGGGAGCTTTGTGTGTGAGCTCAAGGCAGTTGCCACTTATCACAAAAGGAGCTGTGCGTGCGAGGGCTAACGGCCGCCGCTCAAACGAAGGGAGCTTCGCGCGTGAGCACAAGCGGCCGCCACCCTCGCAAAAGGAGCTGTGCACGCGAGGGCTAACGGCCGCCGCTCAAACAAAGGGAGCTTCGCGCGTGAGCACAAGCGGCCGCCACCCTCGCAAAAGGAGCTGCGCGCGCGAGGGCTAACGGCCACCGCTCGAACGAAGCCTTGCACATGAGCGCAAGCGGCTGTGCCCGCAAGCGCTAATGGCCACCGCTCACAAAAGGGAGCTTCACGTGGGCGCTTGCCCGCCGCTTGCGCGGCCCAGTTCCAAACAAGCCACGGCCTGGAAATGGGCCGTGGCCCAGAGGTTGGGGACCCCTGGGTTTAGGGAGATGGCCTCATCTCTGGAGACATCCCGAAGGTCCTTTTTCAAAAGACAACTGGAGTTTTCTTGATTTTTTTTTCCCCCTCTTGAAAACATTTCGCTTCTCATCCGAGACGCTTTCAAGGAGAAAAGCCATGAAAAGTCCAGTTGCCTTTTGAAAAAGCACCTCTGGGAAAACCGGGATCCGGTGGATGGAAACATCTCCGTAGGCACCTCTGGAGACAGGTTCGAAACATCGGGATGGGCTGCCCAGAAGGGACCGTTGCAAAACAGAGGCGAGACACAGAGATACACACACACACACACACACAATATTTTTACCCTGCACAGGTAAGTCCTCAGCTTACGACTCCAATTGGGAGCAGAATTTCTGCAGCTAAGCAAGATGATTGTTCCGTTGTTACTGATTTGACGACCTTTCGGGCCGCCGTTGTTAAGCAAATCGTGTGGTCGTTCAGCGAATCTGGCTTCCCTCGTTTGGTTGTCAGAAGCCAGCTGGCAAGGTGGCACAATGGCGAATCCACACACACACAGACACACAAACACATACGCCGGGATGCTGCAACCGTCATAAATACGCGCTTGAATCTTGATCATGCGACCGAGAGGATGCCGCGACGGTTGCAAATGTGAGGACCGCTTGTTAAGTCACTTTTTTTTTCCTTTCAACGGTCGCTAAGAAGATGGTGGTAAGCTGAGGACTCTCTGTCTCCAGAGGATACTAGCGTATCCTGAGCTTCCTTGAAGTAAAGGTTCCCCCGCACATGCGTGCTAGTCGTTTCCGACTCTAGGGGCCGGTGCTCATCTCCGTTTCAAAGCCGAAGAGCCAGCGCTTGTCCGAGGACGTCTCCGTGGTCATGTGGCCGGCATGACTAGACGCCAAAGGCGCACGGAACGCTGTTACCTTCCCACCGTAGCGGTCCCTATTTTTCTACTTGCATATTTTTTTTACGTACTTTCGAACTGCTAGGTTGGCAGAAGCTGGGACGCGTAACAGGCGCTCGCTCTGCTATGCGGCGCTCGGGATTCAACCCGCCAAACTGCCGACCTCCTTCTGATCGACAAGCTCAGCGTCCTAACCCACTGAGCCACACCGTGTCGCTTTTTTTCCTTGAAGAGTTCACCCCAAACAGGAGAAAGCTGGCAACGTACCGCAGAGACATGAGTGACAGACAGATGCCAATCAAGGGAACGCAAAAGGGAGGGTGGAAAATGAGCCACAAAGCAGCAGCAAAGAACGACTGCCCTCTAACCCAAGCCCCAGAGGCTGCTATCAGCAGTAGACGAACGGGTAAGCTGAAAGGAAAAACGGTGAAGTCTGCAGGCCGGGAAGGGGAAAACCACAGCAAGCCTCAAAGCATCAATGATCAAACACCCTCCAGAGCGGACAGTCTTCTCAGGTGTGTGTGTGTGTAAACACAGCCCCCCACACACACACACACATACACCCAGGAGGAGCGGAATACAGGTAGTCCTCGACTTACGACCCCAACGGAGCCTAACGTTCCCATTGCTAAGTGGGAATTGCGCCATTTGCCACAGCGGTTCGGGGAAGCCCTGCAGCCGCGAAGGTGGGAACCACGGTCGTTAAGTGAATCTGGCTTGCTGCTGGTCAGAAAGTCGCAAAAAGGGGACCAGGAGCGACCTTCCCTCCCCCCCTCCCCCCCAAGAACGCTGGGACCGTCGTATACAGGAACCACTTGCCAGGCATCTGAATTTCGACCTTGAATTTCGAACGGGGGGGGGGGGGGGGAAAGATGCTGCGACGGTCGCTAAGGGTGAAAACGAGTCACTTTTTCTTCCAGGCTGTGGAAACTTTGGTCACTAAACGAACGGCTGCTAAGTCGAGGACTGCCTGTATTCAGGAGGCTTTTTCTGGATTCAAATGACCCCCCCCCAAAAAAATGGGTCTCAGTTTAGAAACCTGGGAACCGGCTCAGGATTCAAGTCCAGCGACGTAAAAATAAAATAAAATAAAATAAAATAAAATAAAATAAAATAAAATAAAATAAAATAATAAATAAAATAAAATAATAAAATAAAATAATAAAATAAAATAAAATAAAATAAAATAAAATAAAATAAAATAAAATAAAATAAAATAAAATAAAATAAATAAAATAAAATAAAATAATAAAATAAAATAAAATAATAAAATAAAATAAAATAAAATAATAAAATAATAAAATAAAATAAAATAAAATAAAATAATAAAATAAAATAATAAAATAAAATAATAAAATAAAATAAAATAAAATAAAATAAAATAAAATAAAATAAAATAATAAAATAAAATAAAATAAAATAAAATAAAATAAAATAAAATAAAATAAAATAAAATAAAATAAAATAAAATACAGGGATGCAAAAGGAAAGGCGGGCGGGATTTGTCCTCGCATCTCGGGAGACTGCAAGGCAACGTGGTTCCGTCCGTCGAGTTACTCACCCATGCTCGGCGGGATGTGCAGCTCGCTTTTCTCCGAGAGCTCCGGGCCCTCCGCGTTCCCCTCCAGATCTCGCTTCCGTTGGGAGCCGAAGGATGTCTGGGCGATGCCATCATCTGTTCAAACAAAGAGAAGGAAAATAGGGACGTTCATGGTGGACGGGCTGGGGACTGTCTGGCCCACCAAGGCTGTCCTGCCGTTGTGTGGGAGGGGGAGGAGTCAAGAGTCTTGCTTTCCTGAGGGACCAACTGGGGAGGAGCCTTACAGATGGGATAGATTAGAGAGATAGATGATTAGATAGATAGATAGATAAATAGATAGATAGATAGATAGATAGATAGATAGATAGACAGACAGACAGACAGATAGATAGATAGATATAGATGTGATAAATATAGTTAAATAGATATAGATAGATAAGAGAGGGAGTGATAAAGATACAGATATAGAGTGAAAGTTGATATAGATGATAGAGATAGATAGATAGATAGATAGATAGATAGATAGATAGATAGATAGATAGATAGATGTGATAGACAGACAGACAGGATAGAAAGACAGGATAGATAGATGATAGATATAGTTAGATAGATATAGATAGAGTGATAGAGTGATAAAGATGAGATATAGTTAGTTAGATAGATATAATGTAGATTTGATAGACAGACTAGACAGATATAGATATATAGATATACTGTAGATGTGATAGATATAAATAGATATAGAGAGGGAATGATAGATATAGATATGTAGAGTGAAAGATGAGAGAGAGAGAGAGAGAGAGAGAGAGATACAGACAGACAGACAGACAGACAGGATAGAAAGACAGTATAGATAGATGATAGACAGATATAGTTAGATATAGATGGATCGATAGAGTGATAAAGATGAGATAGAGTGATAGATAGATATGTGATAGATATATAGATAGATAAGAGGGAGTGATAAAGATATAGAGTGAAAAATGAGATAGATTGCATAGATGATAGATATAGAGAGTAATAAAGATGAGTTAGATATATAGATCGATAGTGATAAAGATGAGATAGATACAGACAGAAGACAGAGATATTGATATAGACATAGATAGACATAGATAGATAGACAGACAGACAGACAGACAGACAGACAGGTGGGTGGGTGGGTGGATGGATGAAGATGAAAGAAATGATAGGTATCAGTCATCTCCAAACAACTCCAGGGACTCCTCAACATATGACCAAACTGGAGCCCAAAAATCTCTGCTGCTAGTACGTTTTGCTCCACTTTACGAATTTTCTTGCCACCGTCGCTATGTGAATTTTTCCCCCCGCAGTTAATACTGCCTGTATTAGATAGACGGATGGATGGATGGATATAGATAGATAGACAAACACAGACAGAAAGACAGACAAGATAAGATAGATAGATAGATAGATAGATAGATAGATAGATAGATAGATAGATAGATAGATAGATGATAGACAGATAGACAGACAAGATATAGATAGATAGATGATAGATAGATAGATAGATAGATAGATAGATAGATAGATAGATAGATAGATACAGTAGATAGATACGGTAGATAGATAGACAGAAAGACAGACAAGATAGATAGATAGACAGACGAGAGAGAGAGAGAGAGAGAGAGAGAGAGAGAGAGAGAGAGAGAGAGAGAGAGAGAGAGAGATACGGTAGATAGACAAAGACAGACAAGATAGATAGATAGACAGACAAGATAGATAGATAGATAGATAGATAGATAGATAGATAGATAGATAGATAGATAGATAGATAGATACAGACAGACAGACAGACAGGATAGATACATAGACAGATATTCAGACAGATTAGATAGGGTAGATAGATAAGATAGACTAGACAGACTAGAAAGAGAGAGAAAGATAAGAGAGGGAGTGATAAAGATAGATGGATAGATAGATAGATAGATAGATAGATAGATAGATAGATGATAGACGATAGAGTGATAAAGATGATTTATACTACTATTATACTACGTTTCGCATTTAAGGTTTCCCTAAAACGGAAAGTGTTTTTTTTTCTTTCGATTCCATTTCTTTAAAATTCTCATTTTTCCGGCAGATTTTAGTCGCATCATCGTGACCACTGACGGAAAGCTGGGCGGGGGAAAGGTTTTACGCTTGCGTTTGGCAAGATTCTGTTGGCCAGAAACCTCACTGGGGCTGCCGACACTGACAAACCAGCCAAATATTCAACCGCGGTTAGCTTCTACTCACCGACGCCGGGCGTCTGTGGGACCCTCCGTCCTTCCCTGGGTTCCCCTTCTCGGCCCCCGGCCGCGTGACCCCCTTCTTCCGGTGGAGAGGAGAGGCAAGGTCTAAAAACTAGGATTTCTGCGTGGGGTGACAATAACAGGTGGATTTTCGTGGGAGAATCGGGGCCCGGCGAGACTTTGTGGCTTCGACGCAACGGTCAAATTCCCAGGAGCTTAAGAAGGCGTTCCTTTACGGGTGATCCTCGATGTACAACCGGCGTTGAGGCCAAAATGGATGTCGCTAAGTGGGAAACCTGCCAGGGGAGCTTGGCACCCCGTTTGGCGCCCTTTCTTGCCGCCGTTGTGAAGCAGTCGTTAAGTGGCTTCCCCACCACCCCCCCCCCTTGACTTTGCTGTTCAGAAAAGGGTACCCTGCGACCGTCGTAAATACGGGTCAGTCGCCAAGCATCCGGAGCTGGATCAGGTGGGGATGCTGCGGTGACGGTTGTGCGAAAAACTGTCCCTTTTTTGCGGGGTCCAGGGCTGTCATTAACTACGAACCGTCGCTGAATGAACGGCTGTAAACGCCGATTTGGAGGGTGAAAACATTGTAAACGGTCGTGGGAACCCAGGCCAGGTGCCGGCTGCCAAAAATGCAAGCGTGCATGCATGTGTCTGTGTGTGTGTGTATGTGTGTATCCGACTATTCGGACCCGGCTCATAAGCATCCTTGGGCGAGTCTGCCGTCACTTCAAACGGCCGTTAAGTCGAGGACTACCTACACTCAATAAACCTGCTTCCTGTTTTGTACCCGGTGAGCTGGGTTGGGCTGAGATGCTGGCTGAGGAATTCTGGGAGTTGGAAGTCCACAAAATTGCCAGGTGTGGAGAGCGCCCCCCCCCCGATTCTAACCCCCTTCCTACTTACCTGGGCTGGGTTCTGAAGGAATCACCCTATCCGTCGTTGCTGCCTCCTCTTCCTCGGCGCAGGGACGCTCCCCTTGTTCGATCCGGGACAGAAGATCCGGTTTAGCGATGGCGTAGTCTAGTCGGAAAAAAAAGAACACACCCCTTCGCAACCATTTGCTACACAACACGGGGCAAGGCTGAACTGTACGAAAAGTACAGGGAGCTCCTTGGGACACAGCAACTGTCGGAATTCGTTGCTGGAATGTATTTGTGTGCGACAACTAAGGTGGCAATCAGCCAGTAGGTGGCAGCATTTGCCAGTTTGGCTCTACGGTATGTACTCAAGTGGTGGGATTCAAGTACCTGAACCACCGGTTCTATTATGTGATGCAGGCCTGGGCCTCTGATGCCTAGAACGGACTTCTGGATGTGGTATTCACGCACTTCCAGTGGACCATTCTAGTCCTGGGAGGCCTCCTCCATGCCTCCGAGGCCTAAAAAGGACTTCCAGAAGTGGCATCCATGCACTTCCGGGGGGCCGTTCTAGGCCTGGGAGGCCTCTTCCAGGCCTAAAAGGCCTAAAACGGACTTCCAGAAGTGGCATCCATGCACTTCCAGTGGGCCGTTCTAGGCCTGAGAGGCCTCCGAGGCCTCAAACGGACTTCCGGACGTGGTATCCAGGCACTTCCGGTGGGCTGTTCTAGGCCTGGGAGGCCTCCTCCAGGCCTCCGAGCCCTAAAACGGACTTCCAGAAGTGGCATCCACACACTTCCAGTGGGTCGTTCTAGGCCTGGGAGGCCTTCAAGGCGTAGACTGGACTTCCAGAAGCCAGCCGGTTCTCCGAATTCAGGTCAATTTAGCTACCGGTTCTCCCGAACCTGTGCAAACCGGCTGAATCCCATCAACTATGCTCCTTCGTTCTATGTTGAGCTTCCTGTAACTGTGAAAAACAGTTGAGCAGTAAAGCACATGGTGACGGTACACTTTGTTTGCTGTCGTACTATATATTAACAGAATTCCTAACAGCAATGGTGATATGTACCGTGTTTCCCCGAAAATAAGACCCGGTCTTATTGGGGGTTTTTTTTGGGGGGGGGTGGAATTGCCTGCCAAAAAGGCACCAGATCTTATTTTTTGGGTGGGTGGGTGTGTTTCTTTTCCACTTACCTCAGGCACCAACAGCCGCCACCCAGCTGGCCCACTTCTTCCGCGGCCAAAGGAGCAGCTTCATTCTGCAGCTGAGAATGGAGCGCCCCGGCCTGCATTTCAGTCAGGCCTTTCCAGAAGGCCTCTGCAGCCGAGAACCAAGTTACGGATTCAATCCGTAGCTCAGTGCTCGGCTGCAGAGGCCTTGCAGAACTGAGCTATGGGTGCGAAATGCAGAAGGAGAGGGCCGGCAAGAAGCCTGGCTGCAAAATAAGTGAGTGCAGGGTGCGTGGGGCAACTCCACCTCCCCACCCCAGCTTGATTTTTAGGCGTGCGCCCCCCTCAAAAGTAGAGCTTATTTTTGGGGTAGGGCTTATATTAGGTCCACACCACACACCCCAAAATCAAGCTGGGGCTTGTTTTCAGGGGGAAACAGTAGGAGTCAGTTGTCGAGCATCTGAATTTCCATCATGTGACCTTGGGAATAATTGAAAGTGTGAAAGACAAATGTTGAGATAATGGGAATTTTGGTCATTAGATTTCAAATATTTGGAAATCAGTTGAAAATAAGGATTTTATCTGTTTAATATTTAAAAATTAGACCGAAAAGGGAAAAGAAAATGAATTATTATGAATATGTAAAATGTGTGTTTTGGATATTATATTTTGTTATGAAGGGAGATGAAGGAAATCCTGGTTACCCAAAGCCTGAAAATAATAAATATCAAAGGTTCAATTGGAATATTGATGGGGAACTAAATATTGGGTAAAAATTAATAACAGGATATGGATCGTTGACGAAGATTGAATGTACTTAAGATACGTTTAAGCTAAAAAATTATTGATCAATGTAATAACGATGTTTGTATTGAGTTGACGTCACTAGAACCGTACTAGCTTGAATTACGAGACGGTAAATGTGAAGGGGAAAAGGGAAAAAATATCTGATGTTGTAATTTGAGGTTTGCACGAAAGATTTTGTTTTCGAGCTATTGATTAACCCAGTCACCACGCTGCTTTTTAAATACTCAAATGTAAAATTGGAAAATTAATATTATTTTTTTTAAAAAAAAGAAAGTGGGAAAAGCGGTCGTTAAGTCCCTGTTTTTCCCCCAGTGCTGGTTTCAACGGTCGCTGAGTGAGCCGTCGTTGAGGACTGCCTGTACTTCAGCCGACTCACCCTGTTGTGTTCTCACGAGGTGTTCTTAAAAGTAAGATGGGGCTGTGGCGGCATCCCGTTTCATTTAAAAATACAATAAAATCTAACCCTACGGGAAAGTCAAATATGAACCGAGAAGACTGTTTTCAGGTAAACCAAGGAGGAATCAGCCTGTCTTTCGCTTCCTACCGTCCTAGAAATCCATCCGTTGATACGCCGAGAATTTACAATTTACAAAATTGTATTCAATTTCAAAATTGTATTCCGTGTACAAAAACGCCGTGGAAATTATTTCGGATGGACCACACATCTCTCCGGCTTGTAAAAACAAAACAAAACATTAAGCTCCATTCCCCCAGCCGGTCCTCCTGGTTTTATGAGTTTCTCGACATCTTGAAAGAGTCGAAGAGCGTTCCGATCCGCCCCTGGTCTAAACCAGCACAAGCCAGGATGGTATCTCAAACCGAAACTGAAAGCAAAGAGGAGAACTAGACAGAACAGGATTGGATAAACCTGGCTGTCTTGCAACGTTCTCCAGATGTTCTCCTGAGGAACTTTTAGGGACCAATCTGGAGGCAGGCCGTCACCTAGGCCAGGGGTCTCCAACCTTGGCAACTTGTGGGTCTCAACTCCCTGAATTTCCACAACGGCTGGGAATTAAGAGAGGAATTCCCAGCCAGTGGTGGGAATTCTGGGAGTTGAGGCCCACCAGTCTTTTAAAATCGCCAAGGCTGGAGACCTCCGATCTCGACAATTCTCCAGCGCCGATCCAAGAAGCCAAGTGTCGCCTTGCCAACCACTAGGAGCAAACGCGGATTTTTTTATTTTTTTTTTACCCAGGGAGACCAGCGACTCGTAGTTGCTCTTCATCACGTTCTTGTAGAGTTCCTTCTGCCATTCCTCCAGGTTGCTCCACTCCTGCTCCGAGAAGTAGACGGCGTTATCCTCAAAGGTCACGGGCACCTGGAAGAACATCAGTGACGGGATTCGGATCTTCTAGACCAGGGGTCGGCAACCTTAAACCCTCAAAGTGCCACTTGGACCCATTTCCCAGAGGAAAGAAAACACTGGGAGCCGCAAAACTCTCGCGTGCGATAGAGGCTGCTGTGCATGAGTTCTCTCTCTCTCTCTCTCTCTCTCTCTCTCTCTCTCTCTCTCCCCCTCTCCCTCTCTCTCTCTCTCCCTCCCTCGAATCTTCTGCTCACCTGGCAAGCTGGCTCAAGTTGACAACACATTCTTATTGGGCTGGCTCTCCTGCCTTTGATCTGCCAGTCCTCTTCCCCCACTCTGTGTGAGTGTGTGTGTGTGTGTGTGTGTGTGTGAGAAAGAGAGAGAGAGAGAGAGAGAGAGAGAGAGAGAGAGAGAGAGAGAGAGAGAGAGGGAGAAAGAAAGAAATGTGCTTCCTGTGGAGATGCAGCAAAGGCAGGAGCCGTGCCCAATAAGCCTGTCAGCTTGTCGGAGAACACCGTGAGGCCACTCTCTTTTTTACACACACACAAATATGCACGCACACACACACACACAGAGGGAGGGAGGGAGGGAGAGAGAGAGAGAGAGAGAGAGAGAGAGAGAGAGAGAGAGAGAGAGAGAGAGAGAGAGAGAGAGAGAGAGAGGAAGATATGCTGCTTTCTACTGCTTCCTGTGGAGACACAGCAAAGGCAGGAGCCCCGCCCAATAAGCTTTTCAGCTTGTCAAAGAACAGCGTGAGGCCACTCTCTTTTTTACACACACAGACACACACACAGAGGGGGAGAGAGAGAGAGAGAGAGAGATGCTGCTTTCTACTGCTTCCTGCGGAGACGCAGCAAAGGCAGGAGCCTCGCCCAATAAGCTTTTCAGCTTGTCGGAGAATAGCATGAGGCCACTCTCTTTTTACACACACACACACACAGAGGGAGAGAGAGAGAGAGAGATGCTGCTTTCTACTGCTTCCTGCGGAGACGCAGCAAAGGCAGGAGCCTCGCCCAATAAGCTTTTCAGCTTGTCGGAGAACAGCGTGAGGCCACTCTCTTTTTTTACACACACACACACAGAGAAAGAGAGAGAGAGAAGGAGGGAGGGAGAGAGCTGCTGCTGCTTTTTGCTGCTTCCTGCTTCCTGCAGAGACACAGCAAAGGCAGGAGCCCCTCCCAATAAGCTTTTCAGCTTGTCGGAGAACAGTGTGAGGCCACAATCTTTTTTACACACACAGACACACACACAGAGGGGGAGAGAGAGAGAGAGAGAGATGCTGCTTTCTACTGCTTCCTGTGGAGACGCAGCAAAGGCAGGAGCCCCGCCCAATAAGCTTGTCAGCTTGTCGGAGAACAGCGTGAGGCCACTCTCTTTTTTACACACAGAGAGAGAAAGAGAGAGAGAGAGAAGGGAAGCGCAAGTGCCTCTCTCTGTCTCTCTCTCTCTGCAAATGGTGAAGGACGGCTGAAAGAGCCGTGGGTTGCCCACCCGTGTTCTAGACGGAGCCGCTGGTGACCAGCCGGATCACCGCGGACTCCACAATCGGCACCGTTTGGAGGGACCAGCGGTACGTCTCTCCTCCACCTCAACCGTAAGGGTGTGGGAGGTCTACGTACAGGGGAACGTCTCGCCCAAGGGAGGTTAATATCAGCCATCGACTTAGCGATGACCTTTGCATTTCGGGCGGCGGCCCAACCTCAACTCAAGAACCCAAGATCGACGCCGGGAGGAGAGCGAACGCTCCTCCAGCCACGGTCTCGGACGCAACTGTAGGGACTGGACAAAAGCCCACGGGAACCGAGGTGGCTCTGGCGGAATACGAGCAGGTGGAGGAGATCCGCGGGAAGGATGGGGATCTGGACCCGGGGTCACCTCTCTCGAGGGAGCTGCATTGGCTTCTGGCTCCATCTCAAGGCGCCGGTTGGTCGCCCTCGAGGTCCTACGTGGCTTCCGCTTGAAGGACCGTCTCTTCCCAGTTCCGCCCGTCCAACCCACCAGAGCTGGGAGGCCGGAGATGGGATGGGTTGTCCTCTCTTAAGGAGGTCCATCTGTTTTCCGGGAGGAGACGACGGCTGCTCTGAGGATCGCAGGAGCTCACCAAAGCCGTCGTGTCTGCTTCTAGGATCGCACACCTCCTCCTCCTCCTCCTCCTCCTCTTCTCCACAACCCCCCCCTCCCTTCTAGCCCTGATGAAGTTACCCAGCTGGGTCATGAAACATTGGTAAGAGAATTACCAGGCTCAGAGAGTGCCAAAGGCCCCATATTCCTCTTCCTTCCCTTCCTTCCTCCCTCCCTCCTTTTTAGCACTGAAGAAGGTACCTAGCTGGGTAATGAAACATCTGCAAGAAAATCACCAAGCTCAGAGAGCAACAAAGACACCATATTCTTCTTTTTCCTCCCCCTCCTCCCCCTTTTTCTTTCTTTCTATTTCCTTCCTTCCTTCCTTCCTGCACTGACGAAGTTACCTAGCAGTGATCACGACACCATATTCTCTCCTTCCTTCCTTCCTTCCATCCTTCCTTCCCTGATGAAGTTACCTAGCTGGATCACAAGATGTCTGCGAGAAAAACCACCCAGCTCAGAGAGCCCCCAGGACCCCACAGTCCTTTTTTCCTCCTCCTCCCCTTCCTTCCTTCCTCCCTCCCTTCCTTCCTTCCAGCACTGATGCTGTTCCCCAGTTGGGTCCTGAAACGTCTGCAAGGAAACCACCCAGCTCAGAGTCCATCTTTCTTTTTTTCTTTCTTTCTTTCTTTCTTTCTTTCTTTCTTTCTTTCTTTCTTTCTTTCTTTCTTTCTTTCTTTCTTTCTTTCTTCTTTCTTTCTTTTTCTTTCTCTCTCTCTCTCTCTCTTTCTTTCTTTCTTTCTTTCTTTCCTTCCCTTCCTTCCTTCCTCCTCCCTTCCAGCACTCATGACGTTTCCTAGTTGGGTCACGAAACGTCTGCAAGGAAACCACCCAGCTCAGAGTCTTTCTTTCTTTCTCTTTCTTTCTTTCTTTCTTTCTTTCTTTCTTTCTTTCTTTCTTTCTTTCTTTCTTTCTTTCTTTCTTTCTTTCTTTCTTTCTCTTACTTTCTTCCCTCCCTTCCTTCCTCCTCCCTTCCAGCACTGATAACGTTCCTTAGTTGGGTCACGAGACGTCTGCAAGGAAACCAGCCAGCTCAGAGTCAGTCCTTCCTTCCTTCCTTCCTTCCTTCCTTCCTTCCTTCCTTCCTTCCTTCCTTCCTTCCTTCCTTCCTTCCTTCCTCCTCCTTCTAGCCCTGATGACGTTCCCTAGTCAGGTCACGAAATGTCTGCAAGGAAACCAGCCAGCTCAGAGTCCTTCCTTCCTTCCTTCCTTCCTTCCTTCCTTCCTCCTCCTTCTAGCCCTGATGACGTTCCCTAGTCGGGTCACGAAATGTCTGCAAGGAAACCACCCAGCTCAGAGAGAACCAGGGACCCCACAGTCCTTCCTTCCTTCCTTCCTTCCTTCCTTCCTTCCTTCCTTCCTTCCTTCCTTCCTTCCTTCCTTCCAGCCCTGATGATGTTCCCTAGTTGGGTCACGAAAGGTCTGCAAGGAAACCACCCAGCTCAGAGAGCACCAGGGACCCCAGTCTTCTTTCTTCTCTTTCTTCTCCTCCCCCTCCTCCCCCTCTTCTTCCTTCCTTCTTTCCTTCCAGCACTGATGCCGTTCCCCAGCCGGGTCTCGAAACCTCCGCCAGGAAAGCCGCCCGTCTCTCGCCTCCCTTTCACGCCTCTCTCCCAGGAGCGCGCGCCCCCCGCCCGTGAGGAAACCCAGCCTCCCCCCCACCTCCCCACCGTCTCGTCTGACCTTGGGCGTCTCTCCCTTGGCGCCCGGCGGGAGCCGGAGGATCCAGAAGTTCTGGTTCTTCAAGAGGTTCTCCATGTTCTCCAGCCGGCGCTGGAGCAGCCCGTACTCCTGGATGAGAGTGCCCAGGGCGGTCAGCTTGCATTCCATCTGGTTGCCGAAGTCCACCACGGCGTTCTCGCAGTCCACGTACTTCTTCTCGTTGGTCATCACTCGCCGCTCCAAGTTGAGCAGCCGGCTGGCGTGGGCGTCCACTTTCCGCTCCACCGCCTGGATGGCGGCCACCACGGTCCAGAGGGAGAGCTCGGCCATGTTGTGCTTGACCTCCCGCTCCAAGTTCGGCTCGGGGAGGAGAGGGAGCGGCTGGCGGGACTCCATCGGAGGGGGGAGGGGGAAGGGGGGGAAATGCGGGAATTCTTGAAATGAGAGAGAGAGAGAAACAAGGACGCTGGAGGAATTGTCGAACGGAGAGGACGCTCGTTGCCGCGCGGGGCTTCTCGGTGGTTGACGGAACTCGGCGACGTTGCCTACTCGTCAGCCGAACAGGCAACGTCGTCGGTGCCAGGAGGGGAGGGGGCAGCTCGCTCATTTAAAAGAAAAAAAGAAAAAGAAAAAAACAGGCAAAGCCTACCGCAGGGGTCTTCCAAGGGGGCCCTTTTAGGACTCGTGGACTTCAACTCCCAGGATTCCTCTGCCAGCGGGCCTGCCAGAGGAATTCTGGGAGTTGAAGTCCCAAAAGGGCCCAGTTTGAAGACCCCTGTCATAAAACAACCCCGGCTGAGGAATTCTGGGAGTTGAAGTCCCCCAAGTCGCAAAAGGGCCCAGTTTGAAGACCCCTGTCATAAAACGACCCAGCTGAGGAATTCTGGGAGTTGAAGTCCCCCAAGTCGCAAAAGGGCCCAGTTTGAAGACCCCTGTCATAAAACGACCCAGCTGAGGAATTCTGGGAGTTGAAGTCCCCCAAGTCGCAAAAGGGCCCAGTTTGAAGACCCCTGTCATAAAACAACCCAGCTGAGGAATTCTGGGAGTTGAAGTCCCCAAGTCGCAAAAGGGCCCAGTTTGAAGAGCCCTGTCTTAAAAGCGTCTCAGCTGAGGAATTCTGGGAGTTGGAGTCCCCCAAGTCACAAAAGGGCCCAGTTTGAAGACCCCTGTCATAAAACAACCCAGCTGAGGAATTCTGGGAGTTGAAGTCCCCAAGTCACAAAAGGGCCCAGTTTGAAGAGCCCTGTCTTAAAAGCGTCTCAGCTGAGGAATTCTGGGAGTTGGAGTCCCCCAAGTCACAAAAGGGCCCAGTTTGAAGACCCCTATCATAAAACAACCCAGCTGAGGAATTCTGGGAATTGAAGTCCCCAAGTCCTAAAAGGGCCCACTTTGAAAACCCCTGTCTTAAATCTAACAAACAAAATGGAGGCTGGCTGAGGAATTCTGGGAGTCGAAGTCCCCCAAGTCGCAAAAGGGCCCAGTTTGAAGACCCCTGTCATAAAACAACCCCGGCTGAGGAATTCTGGGAGTTGAAGTCCCCCAAGTCACAAAAGGGCCCAGTTTGAAGACCCCTGTCTTAAAAGCATCCCGGCTGAGGAATTCTGGGAGTTGGAGTCCCCCAAGTCACAAAAGGGCCCAGTTTGAAGACCCCTATCATAAAACAACCCAGCTGAGGAATTCTGGGAATTGAAGTCCCCAAGTCCTAAAAGGGCCCACTTTGAAAACCCCTGTCTTAAATCTAACAAACAAAATGGAGGCTGGCTGAGGAATTCTGGGAGTCGAAGTCCCCCAAGTCGCAAAAGGGCCCAGTTTGAAGACCCCTGTCATAAAACAACCCCGGCTGAGGAATTCTGGGAGTTGAAGTCCCCCAAGTCACAAAAGGGCCCAGTTTGAAGACCCCTGTCTTAAAAGCATCCCGGCTGAGGAATTCTGGGAGTTGAAGTCCCCAAGTCCTAAAAGGGCCCACTGTCTTAAATCTAACAAACAAAATGGAGACTGGCTGAGGAATTCTGGGAGTCGAAGTCCCCCAAGTCGCAAAAGGGCCCAGTTTGAAAGATTCCCCCCCCAGTCCTCCTCTTCCTCCTCCTCCTCTGGATTAGGTGACCTCCGAGGTCCCTTCCAACTCTGTTATTCTGTAAGTGTCTCCTGCTTGAGCAGGGGGCTGGACTAGAGGACCTCCGAGGTCCCATCCAACTGTTATTCTGTAAGGGTCTCCTGCTTGAGCAAGGGGATGGACTAGAGGACCTTTGAGGTCCCCTCCAAAGATGTGGGCTTTTAATATACTCTTGATATAAATGCCAAGGGGGGGGGATTAAAAAACAGGCAGATGATGGTCTAACATTTCCCCCCCGCAAGGCCTTATTTGCAAGTACAATAATACAAAATAATCCCCCAAATTGTTAAGCATACCATGCGGTTTATTAGGTTGCCGAGTGGAAAATTGAAATTTTTGCAGGTTTTCTTCTCTTTTTAGGGTCCTTTAGGGTATTTTAATTATATTATTATCTTTTATTCATTAAACATGAACCTCAGTCTATTATTATTATTATTATTATTATTATTATTATTATTATTATTATTATTATTATTATTATTATATTATCATTATATTATTATTATATTATTATTATTATATTATTATTATTATTATATTATTATTATTATTATTATATTATATTATTATTATTATTATTATTATTATTATTATAAAACTTTTATTCATTAAACATGAACCTCAGTCAACTGAACATTCATGTTTAATGAATAAAATGAATGAATTATTATTATTAATGAATTATTATTATTATTATTATTATTATTATTATATTATATTATTATTATTATTATATTATATTATTATTATTATAAAACTTTTATTCATTAAACATGAACCTCAGTCAACTGAACATTCATGTTTAATGAATAAGTTTAATAATAATAATAATAATAATAATAATAATAATAATAATAATAATAATAATAATAAAAGTTGGAAGGGACCTTGGAGGTCATGTAGTCCAACCCCCTGGTCAGGCAGGAAACCCTATACCATTTCAGAAAAATGGCTGTCCACTATAATAATAATAATAATAATAATAATAATAATAATAATAATAATAATAATAATAATAATTAAGACTGAGGTTCGTGTTTAATGAATTTTATTATTATTATTATTATTATTATTATTATTATTATTATTATTATTATTATTATTATTCACATTTAGGTTATTTTAATCACGGTATAATTATTCAATAGTATTTCCCCCACCCCAAAGGTTTGTATTGCAGTTCTTTGTTATTTCATCATTTAGTTAACAAAAAAACAACAAAACCCTGAAGCAAATTCAACTTGTCCAGCATTTCCTCACATTACGACCGCTGGAGCGCCCCTCCCCACTCACGGTCACGGGATCAAAAACAAATACACTTGGCGACCGACTCGTATTTATCACACCGCAACGGTCGGTAAGTACGAGTGAGGCAATCCCCTTGGGAGACCTTGTCAATGACGGAGCCCGATTGGCTTGGCCACCGGGCTGCTCGCATTCACAGGCGCGGCGATTCGTTTAGCGACGGTGGGCAGGAAGGTCATAAAACGGGGCCAATTTCACCATTGCGGTCGTTACGTTGAGGACTATACACCTTAATCCAGCTAGAATCCCTTTTTTTCTCGCTAAATCCCTTTTTTTTCTCGCTAAAATAGCTGGTGAAGGGACCTTGGAGGTCATCTAGTCCAACCCCCTGCTAAGGCAGGAAACCCTATACCATTTCAGACAAATGGCTGTCCAGTCTCTTCTTAAAAACTTCCAGTGTGTATGTATATATATGTATATATATATGTGTGTGTGTGTATATATAATGAGCTGTCATAAGTTGACTATATCCTGTGGATAGGCTTGAGTCAGGCCAAAGCAGGAAAGAAAGAGTTAATTAGCAAGGTGCATTCAAAAGCCTTGACAAATATATATATATATATATATATATATATATATATATATATATATATATATATATATATATATATATATATATATATATATATATATATATATATATATATATATAAATATAATGTATGTATATGTAGATCTTTGGTCATTCACATACACACACACAAATATATATACGTACACATATATATACACACATATTATATATATGTATTGTATATATGTATATATGTATTCGAATCTCAGATAAAGGGTATGACTGACTGATGAGAACATAAAGAGTTCGAAATGATCATCTCAGCCTCCCAAATTCTTTATTAGCAATTTGAATAATTTGCACAAATAATGAGCTGCCATAAGTTGACTATATCCTGTGGATAAGCCTTGAGTCAGGCCAAAACAGGAATGAGTTAATTAGCAAGGTGCATTCAAAAAGCCTTGACAAATACTTAACATATGTATATATATATACACATATACATATACATATACACACACACATATATACATATATATATATACACACACACACACACACTTACATACATCATACATAGGTACATACATCATACATACATATATGAATAATTCAATATTATTCGTATTTATGACGGTCGCAACGTCCCGGGGTCACGCGATCAAAATTCAGACGTTCGGCGACCGACTCGTATTTCCGACGGTCGCAGCCTCCCAAGGCCTTCCCTTTTTGCAACCTTCCGACGGAGGGACTCGCTTAACAGCGACGGAAATACGGGGCATGTCATAACTCGAGGACTACCTGTACTCTCACCTTTGCAGGTGGGCATTTTTTTTTTTTAAGCAGAGCTTCAAGGCAAGTAAGCAAGAGCAAAGGTAGAAGGAAAAACACCTGTGTGTGTTTGTTTGTTTTTTTTCCCTTTACCTGAAATAACTTGACGGACGACAAAATTTCCAGCGGTTGTGTAACTTTTGTCACTGCTCCATACCACACGTTGTCTCCTCACACAACCGGCTCGCAACAGAGGAAGAGCTGGGACCGAGAGGTCGCTTCCATCCTCCCGGTTGAGGATCCTGCTGGCCGCTTTCCCCGGGGTCCTCGCAGAGCGACGTCAGCTGGTCACTGTCGAGGGTGAGGGAGCCGGGTGTGAGAATCGACAGCCCGCGCCGAAGGATTGTGATTTTCCTTTGTTGTGCATTTATTTATATCTCGCCGGCGCACTGATGTCTTTTTAAAAAACATTACTCAAGAGGGCAAAACAGGTCTAAGTGCTCCTATTTTCCCCACGACAACCCTGCGAGGCGGGCTGGAGGGAGGGAGGGACTGGCCCTAAGTCACCCGGCTGGCTTTCCTGCCTAAGGCGGGACTAGAACTCATTGTCTCCTGGTGATTGGCCCAAAGTCACCCGGCTGGCTTTCATGTCTAAGGCGGGACTAGAACTCACCGTCTCCTGGTGATTGGCCCAAAGTCACCCAGCCGGCTTTCATGCCTAAGGCGGGACTAGAACTCACCGTCTCCTGGTGATTGGCCCAAAGTCACCCAGCTGGCTTTCATGCCCAAGGCGGGACTAGAACTCACCGTCTCCTGGTGATTGGCCCAAAGTCACCTATGGTTTTCCTGCCTAAGGCTGCACTATAACTCACCGCCCAGTCACCTAACTGGGTCTAGTGTCTAAGGTGGGACTAGAACTCACCGTCTCCTGGTGATTGGCCCAAAGTCCTCCAGCTGGCTTTCGTACCTAAGGTGGGACTCGAACTCACCGTCTCCTGGTGATTGGCCCAAAGTCATCCAGTTCGCTTCCATACTTAACGTGGAACTAGAAGTCCCTATCGCCTGGTGACTGGGTCAAAGTCCTCCAGCTGGCTTTCGTACCTAAGGCGGGACTCGAACTCACCGTCTCCTGGTGATTGGCTCAAAGTCATCCAGTTCGCTTCCATACTTAACGTGGAACTAGAAGTCCCTATCGCCTGGTGACTGGGTCAAAGTCCTCCAGCTGGCTTTCACACCTAAGGCGGGACTTGAACTCACCGTCTCTTGGTCATTGGCCAAAACTCACCTATGGTTTTCCTGCCTAAGGCTGCACTATAACTCACCACCCAGTCACCTAACTGGGTCTAGTGTCTAAGGTGGGACTAGAATTCACCGTCACCCAGTGATTGGCTCAAAGTCACTCAGCCGGCTTTCGTGCCTAAGGCGGGACTAGAACTCACTGTCTCCCGGTGATTGGCCCAAAGTCACCCAGCTGGCTTTCGTGCCTTAAGGTGGGACTAGAACTCACCATCACCCGGTGATTGGCTCAAAGTCACTCAGCCGCCTTTCGTGCCTAAGGCGGGACTAGAACTCACTGTCTCCTGGTGATTGGCCCAAAGTCACCCAGCTGGCTTTCGTGCCTTAAGGTGGGACTAGAACTCACCATCACCCGGTGATTGACTCAAAGTCACGCAGCTGGCTTTCATGCCTAAGGAGGGACTAGAACTCACCGTCTCCCGGTGATTGGCCCAAAGTCACTCAGCTGGCTTTCATGCCTAAGGAGGGACTAGAACTCACCGTCTCCCGGTGATTGACTCAAAGTCACTCAGCTGGCTTTCATACCTAAGGCGGGACTAGAACTCACTGTCTCCTGGTGATTGGCCCAAAGTCACCCAGCTGGCTTTCGTGCCTTAAGGTGGGACTAGAACTCACCATCACCCGGTGATTGACTCAAAGTCACGCAGCTGGCTTTCATGCCTAAGGAGGGACTAGAACTCACCGTCTCCCGGTGATTGGCCCAAAGTCACTCAGCTGGCTTTCATGCCTAAGGAGGGACTAGAACTCACCGTCTCCCGGTGATTGACTCAAAGTCACTCAGCTGGCTTTCATACCTAAGGCGGGACTAGAACTCACCATCTCCCGGTGATTGGCCCAAAGTCACCCAGCTGGCTTTCATGCCTGAGGTGGAACTAGAACTCAATCTTCCAGTGATTGGTCCAAAGTCACCCAGTTAGGTTTGATGCCTAAGGCGGGACTAGAACTCACCAATTGATTGGCCCAAAGTCACCCAGCTGGCTTTTGTGCCTTAAGGTGGGACTAGAACTCACCATCACCCGGTGATTGGCCCAAAGTCACCCAGTTAGGTTTAATGCCTAAGGCGGGACTAGAACTCACCATCTCCTGGTGATTGGCCCAAAGTCACCCAGCTGGCTTTCGTGCCTAAGGCGGGACTAGAACTCACCGTCTCCCGGTGATTGGCCCAAACTCACCGATGGCTTTCCTGCCTAAGGCTGCACTACAACTCACCCGCCGCCTGGTTTCTAGCCTGGCGCCTTCACCGCTAGACCACACTGTCCCTTTAGCCCCGCCCCCCCCAAAAAACCCCATAGGAAACATCACAATCTCCAACTAGGCAACACATCCGGCAGAAGAAATACAGACACAACGACAAGATTCCCCCTTTCCCATCTTGACTCCCCTCCTCATGATAGCCCATTAAAATTCTGCTTGGGGGGGGAGTGTCCCCAAGGCCCCTCCCCAGGACTACAAAGCCCAGCAAAAATTCACCACCCCCCCTGGCATTTCCCCAAAAGGGGGCTGCTTCTTTGGGATTATTTGGAAGGGGTCCGCGATGTCATCCATCCTGCCCCCCCCGGGAGGAGAAAAGCAGCCAGGATAGGGAGGTCAGCCGCCCCCCACCCACCCAAGAACCTCCCTCTAGGCCAGAACTACACTACCCATCATCCCCAAGGGGGACAAGCCGGGCCCCTGCTAGGCCTTTAGGGCCACCCCCCCACTTTCGGGGAGCCAGCCGCCACCCCCACCCCCAAGTCGAGGGTGGGGCAAAACTGCAACTCCCATCATCCCCAACTGGGCCCGGCCGAGCCTTGCTAGGCCTTTACAATCCCCCCGCCCCCTCCCCCCAACTTGAGAAGGAGGTTCCTTCTGGGCCAGAACTACAGCTCCCATCGTCCCCAGCTGGGCCACACTGCTAGGCCTCAGTCGAGGGAGGGGGCCGGGAGTACACCACCCATCATCCCCAGCTGGGCCAAGCCAGGCCCTGCTAGGCCTCAGTCGAGGGAGGAACTACAGCTTCCATCATGCCCAGCTGGGCCCAGTCAGCCACTGCTAGGCCTCAGTCGAGGGAGGGAGCTGGAACTACCGCTCCCATCATCCCCAGCTGGGCCAAGCCAGGCCCTGCTAGGCCTCAGTCGAGGCAGGGGGGGCCGGAACTACCGCTTCCATCATTCCCAGCTGGGCCAAGCCAGGCCCTGCTAGCCCTCAGTCGAGGCAGGGGGGCCGGAACGACCGCTCCCATCATCCCCAGCTGGGCCAAGCCAGGCCCTGCTAGGGCAAAGTCGAGTCAGGGGGGCCGGAACTACCGCTCCCATCATCCCCAGCTGGGCCAAGCCAGGCCCTGCTAGGCCTCAGTCGAGGCAGGGGGGCCGGAACGACCTCTCCCATCATCCCCAGCTGGGCCAAGCCAGGCCCTGCTAGGGCAAAGTCGAGTCAGGGGGGCCGGAACGACCGCTCCCATCATCCCCAGCTGGGCCAAGCCAGGCCCTGCTAGGGCACAGTCGAGTCAGGGGGGCCGGAACGACCGCTCCCATCATCCCCAGCTGGGCCAAGCCAGGCCCTGCTAGGGCACAGTCGAGTCAGGGGGGCCGGAACGACCGCTCCCATCATCCCCAGCTGGGCCAAGCCAGGCCCTGCTAGGGCAAAGTCGAGTCAGGGGGGCCGGAACGACCGCTCCCATCATCCCCAGCTGGGCCAAGCCAGGCCCTGCTAGGGCACAGTCGAGTCAGGGGGGCCGGAACGACCGCTCCCATCATCCCCAGCTGGGCCAAGCCAGGCCCTGCTAGCCCTCAGTCGAGGCAGGGGGGGCCGGAACTACCGCTCCCATCATCCCCAGCTGCGCCAAGCCAGGCCCTGCTAGGCCTCAGTCGAGGCAGGGGGGCCGGAACGACCGCTCCCATCATCCCCAGCTGGGCCAAGCCAGGCCCTGCTAGGGCACAGTCGAGTCAGGGGGGCCGGAACGACCGCTCCCATCATCCCCAGCTGGGCCAAGCCAGGCCCTGCTAGGGCAAAGTCGAGTCAGGGGGGCCGGAACGACCGCTCCCATCATCCCCAGCTGGGCCAAGCCAGGCCCTGCTAGGGCACAGTCGAGTCAGGGGGGCCGGAACGACCGCTCCCATCATCCCCAGCTGGGCCAAGCCAGGCCCTGCTAGGGCACAGTCGAGTCAGGGGGGCCGGAACGACCGCTCCCATCATCCCCAGCTGGGCCAAGCCAGGCCCTGCTAGGGCAAAGTCGAGTCAGGGGGGCCGGAACGACCGCTCCCATCATCCCCAGCTGGGCCAAGCCAGGCCCTGCTAGGGCACAGTCGAGTCAGGGGGGCCGGAACGACCGCTCCCATCATCCCCAGCTGGGCCAAGCCAGGCCCTGCTAGGCCTCAGTCGAGGCAGGGGGGGCCGGAACGACCGCTCCCATCATCCCCAGCTGGGCCAAGCCAGGCCCTGCTAGGGCACAGTCGAGTCAGGGGGGCCGGAACGACCGCTCCCATCATCCCCAGCTGGGCCAAGCCAGGCCCTGCTAGGCCTCAGTCGAGGCAGGGGGGCCGGAACGACCGCTCCCATCATCCCCAGCTGGGCCAAGCCAGGCCCTGCTAGGGCAAAGTCGAGTCAGGGGGGCCGGAACGACCGCTCCCATCATCCCCAGCTGGGCCAAGCCAGGCCCTGCTAGGCCTCAGTCGAGGCAGGGGGGGCCGGAACGACCGCTCCCATCATCCCCAGCTGGGCCAAGCCAGGCCCTGCTAGCCCTCAGTCGAGGCAGGGGGGGCCGGAACGACCGCTCCCATCATCCCCAGCTGGGCCAAGCCAGGCCCTGCTAGGCCTCAGTCGAGGCAGGGGGGGCCGGAACGACCGCTCCCATCATCCCCAGCTGGGCCAAGCCAGGCCCTGCTAGGGCACAGTCGAGTCAGGGGGGCCGGAACGACCGCTCCCATCATCCCCAGCTGGGCCAAGCCAGGCCCTGCTAGGGCACAGTCGAGTCAGGGGGGCCGGAACGACCGCTCCCATCATCCCCAGCTGGGCCAAGCCAGGCCCTGCTAGGGCAAAGTCGAGTCAGGGGGGCCGGAACGACCGCTCCCATCATCCCCAGCTGGGCCAAGCCAGGCCCTGCTAGGGCACAGTCGAGTCAGGGGGGCCGGAACGACCGCTCCCATCATCCCCAGCTGGGCCAAGCCAGGCCCTGCTAGGCCTCAGTCGAGGCAGGGGGGGCCGGAACGACCGCTCCCATCATCCCCAGCTGGGCCAAGCCAGGCCCTGCTAGGGCACAGTCGAGTCAGGGGGGCCGGAACGACCGCTCCCATCATCCCCAGCTGGGCCAAGCCAGGCCCTGCTAGGCCTCAGTCGAGGCAGGGGGGGCCGGAACGACCGCTCCCATCATCCCCAGCTGGGCCAAGCCAGGCCCTGCTAGGCCTCAGTCGAGGCAGGGGGGGCCGGAACGACCGCTCCCATCATCCCCAGCTGGGCCAAGCCAGGCCCTGCTAGGCCTCAGTCGAGGCAGGGGGGGCCGGAACGACCGCTCCCATCATCCCCAGCTGGGCCAAGCCAGGCCCTGCTAGGCCTCAGTCGAGGCAGGGGGGGCCGGAACGACCGCTCCCATCATCCCCAGCTGGGCCAAGCCAGGCCCTGCTAGGGCACAGTCGAGTCAGGGGGGCCGGAACGACCGCTCCCATCATCCCCAGCTGGGCCAAGCCAGGCCCTGCTAGGGCAAAGTCGAGTCAGGGGGGCCGGAACGACCGCTCCCATCATCCCCAGCTGGGCCAAGCCAGGCCCTGCTAGGGCACAGTCGAGTCAGGGGGGCCGGAACGACCGCTCCCATCATCCCCAGCTGGGCCAAGCCAGGCCCTGCTAGGGCACAGTCGAGTCAGGGGGGCCGGAACGACCGCTCCCATCATCCCCAGCTGGGCCAAGCCAGGCCCTGCTAGGGCAAAGTCGAGTCAGGGGGGCCGGAACGACCGCTCCCATCATCCCCAGCTGGGCCAAGCCAGGCCCTGCTAGGGCACAGTCGAGTCAGGGGGGCCGGAACGACCGCTCCCATCATCCCCAGCTGGGCCAAGCCAGGCCCTGCTAGGCCTCAGTCGAGGCAGGGGGGGCCGGAACGACCGCTCCCATCATCCCCAGCTGGGCCAAGCCAGGCCCTGCTAGGGCACAGTCGAGTCAGGGGGGCCGGAACGACCGCTCCCATCATCCCCAGCTGGGCCAAGCCAGGCCCTGCTAGGCCTCAGTCGAGGCAGGGGGGCCGGAACGACCGCTCCCATCATCCCCAGCTGGGCCAAGCCAGGCCCTGCTAGGGCAAAGTCGAGTCAGGGGGGCCGGAACGACCGCTCCCATCATCCCCAGCTGGGCCAAGCCAGGCCCTGCTAGGCCTCAGTCGAGGCAGGGGGGGCCGGAACGACCGCTCCCATCATCCCCAGCTGGGCCAAGCCAGGCCCTGCTAGCCCTCAGTCGAGGCAGGGGGGGCCGGAACGACCGCTCCCATCATCCCCAGCTGGGCCAAGCCAGGCCCTGCTAGGCCTCAGTCGAGGCAGGGGGGGCCGGAACGACCGCTCCCATCATCCCCAGCTGGGCCAAGCCAGGCCCTGCTAGGGCACAGTCGAGTCAGGGGGGCCGGAACGACCGCTCCCATCATCCCCAGCTGGGCCAAGCCAGGCCCTGCTAGGGCACAGTCGAGTCAGGGGGGCCGGAACGACCGCTCCCATCATCCCCAGCTGGGCCAAGCCAGGCCCTGCTAGGGCAAAGTCGAGTCAGGGGGGCCGGAACGACCGCTCCCATCATCCCCAGCTGGGCCAAGCCAGGCCCTGCTAGGGCACAGTCGAGTCAGGGGGGCCGGAACGACCGCTCCCATCATCCCCAGCTGGGCCAAGCCAGGCCCTGCTAGGCCTCAGTCGAGGCAGGGGGGGCCGGAACGACCGCTCCCATCATCCCCAGCTGGGCCAAGCCAGGCCCTGCTAGGGCACAGTCGAGTCAGGGGGGCCGGAACGACCGCTCCCATCATCCCCAGCTGGGCCAAGCCAGGCCCTGCTAGGCCTCAGTCGAGGCAGGGGGGGCCGGAACGACCGCTCCCATCATCCCCAGCTGGGCCAAGCCAGGCCCTGCTAGGCCTCAGTCGAGGCAGGGGGGGCCGGAACGACCGCTCCCATCATCCCCAGCTGGGCCAAGCCAGGCCCTGCTAGGCCTCAGTCGAGGCAGGGGGGGCCGGAACGACCGCTCCCATCATCCCCAGCTGGGCCAAGCCAGGCCCTGCTAGCCCTCAGTCGAGGCAGGGGGGGGCCGGAACGACCGCTCCCATCATCCCCAGCTGAGGAACTACAGCTCCCATCATGCCCGGCGGGGCCGAGCCAGGCCTCGGTCCAGGAACTACACCTCCCATCATCCCCCAGCCGGGGGCCCTGCTAGGCCGCAGTCGAGGCGGGGGCGGAACTACACCTCCCATCATCCCCTGCTGGGCCTTCGGGACCCCTCCCCCTCTCCCCTCCCCACTTGGGAGGAACCCCCGCGGCCCCACCCCCTCCCCGGGGGTGAGGTGGGGGGGGTTTTCCCCCGGTGGGGGTCAAAGGTCAGCCAAAGGGTGGGGGAGGTCCCCTCTCGGAGTGGGCGGGGCCTCTCCCCCCCCCTCCCTCCCTCCCTCCAAGTCAGCCCGGCCTTTGTTCCCCAGCGAGGAGAAGGGAGGGGGGAACGGCGCCCCGCCCCTCCCAGCCAGGCTCCGCCCCCTCCGCCTGCGGCCCGCCGGGGGGGGCGTTTCTGGAGGGGGGGGGCGACGGCGGCGACGGGCGAGGAGGGGGAGGAAAGAAGTCGCGCTACCCACCGGAGGCGTCTCTGGCGAGCGGGCGAGCGGCGAGCGGCGCGCATGCGCGAGGCGGGCCGGCCCTTTCGACGCTCGCAGGAGGGAGGGAGGGAGGGAGGGAGGCAAGGCGGGCGGGGGCGGAGGAGCCGGCGGAAGCGCATGCGCGCGGCCGAGGAAGCAGCCTTCCGGCTTGGTCGGCGTCGCCACAGCTCCCCCTGCGGCGGGAGGAGCGAGCGCACGTTCGGGAGAGCTGTGCGCCTGCGCGGCGGAAGGCGGAAAGCGGAAGCTCGGGGGGGGGAAAAAAAAGAAATTAAAACAGCTGAAGCCACTTCCGGCTGGCATCTCTTTGCCCACCCCTTTGCATGAAAGACGCCCCCTCCCGGTGGGGAGGAGGGAGCATCCTGGCCTAGCCAGCCTGCAAAAAAGCCCCCTGCACCTTTCCTATTGTATTCTCCTCGACTTACAGCCGTCCATTTAGCGGCCGAAGTTACAGCCGCCTGGGTCTCCTTACTTACGTAGCCAACCATCTATGCCTCAACTTACAGCGGCTCATTTAGTGACCCTTTAAAGCAGGGGGGGAGGGTTTTCTTCAAACTGGGCCCTTTTCTGACTTCTGGACTTCAACTCCCAGAATTCCTCAGCCAGCACACCTGGCTGAGGAATTCTGGGAGTTGAAGTCCGCCAAGTCACAAAAGGGCCCAGTTGGAAGACCACTGCCTTAAAGCATCCCGGCTGAGGAATTCTGGGAGTTGAAGTCCCCCAAGTCGCAAAAGGGCCCTGTTTGAAGACCCCTGTCTTAAAGCATCCCGGCTGAGGAATTCTGGGAGTTGAAGTCCCCCAAGTCCCAAAAGGGCCCAGTTTGAAGACCCCCGTCTTAAAGCATCCCGGCTGAGGAATTCTGGGAGTTGAAGTCCCCAAGTAAGCAAAGGGCCCATTTTAAAGACCCCTGTCCTAGAGCATCCCGGCTGAGGAATTCTGGGAGTCGAAGTCCTCCAAGTCCCAAAAGGGCCCAGTTTGAAGACCTCTGTCTTAAAGCGTCCTGGCTGAGGAATTCTGGGAGTTGAAGTCCCGCAAGTCATAAAAGGGCCAAGTTTGAAGACACCCCCCCACCCCACCCCCAGCTTTGAAGTCACCATGGCACTTCAAATAAGTGACTTGGGATCCTGTTTCACACTTAACGACCGTCCTAGCAGCCCCGGGGGTCATGTGATCGAAAACCCGGAAATATGAAAATGGCAGAATGTTATCTTTCTTCCAAGGATCTTCAAGAGGCAGAAAAGCATGCCCGTTTTTTTTCTTCATAGCCCCAGGTCTCCCTCCTCCGAGCAGAAACCAGCTCTGTAGAAATGCCGATGTGATCATCCATTCAGGAAGGCTGGAGGCCTCCAGCTAGATGCTTAGGAAGACAAAGACACCTCAAATCTACATACCCCACCCAAACTCTTAAGACCGGACATAATAGGAATGACCCACCGATGCCAAAGGAGCAGACGCTGACTCCGGTCCAAGTCCACAACCGAGGAAATACGAAGCCTCAAATGGGAAGAGGAAAGAACCGCAAGAAGAGAGTGGGTGTATTGAATGCTGAAATGGGAGCAAATCTTGCTTATTGAACCTGTAATCTTTGGAAATTACAATGAAAATAAGAAGATTACACTGTATGTGTTCTGTACCAGCCTGCTACCGGCCCTGCAGAAAAGGCAGGGACAACCCCTTTTACAAGAAGGCAAGAGGCTGGAATTACGCCTGCCAAATTTATTACCACAAAAACAAACGGAACAAGACAAACCAAGAAACAGGAGCTTTAAGAAACATGAACTATCCAAGCGGTTGCCTTCAGCAAACCAGCCCTCCCCACACATTCCCCTTATATAGAGTTCAGGGTGTGGCTTCTCTCTGCCTCCTTCCGAGAAGCCCCATTGCCTTCCTCTGTTTACTCCTAATTGACTGCCTCCTGCGTCGGGCGTCCTTGAACAGGGCCAGCTGTGGGTCATCTTCATCCACGCTGTCAGGCTCACACAGCTGGGTCTCCGTGGTGACCAAGTGGGAGGGGCCTGGCTGAGGGCTCTCATCAGCAAGATCTTCAACGCCCTCAGCAAGGTCTTCAACACCCCCCTCCTCCTCCTCTGAGTCGTCCGACCCAACTGCGGAACCCACAGGCTGACCCTGAATCACAACAGTATGGCTTAATCTTGTTGATACGGAAGTGAGACAGACAAGATGCTTTATCTGGAACACGAGAGGTTGGGGAGGGGGAATCGGGGTAAAGGGAAGTGGGGTCATGTAAAAATTGGGAAACGATACATGTTAAAAACGTCTCATTTCCACGTTAATGCAAAACTAAAGCTGGAACAAATGTAAAAGGTTATTATTGATGGCCCAACGGTAAAAGGTAAAGGTTCCCCCGCACATGTATGCTAGTCGTTTCCAACTCCAGGGGCCGGTGCTCATCTCCGTTTCAAAGCCGAAGAGCCAGCGTTTGTCCGAGGACGTCTCCGTGGTCATGTGGCCGGCATGACTAGACACCAAAGACGCACAGAACGCTGTTACCTTCCCATCGTAGCGGTGCCTATTTTTCTACTTGCATTTTTTACGTGCTTTTGAACTGCTAGGTTGGCAGAAGCTGGGACGAGTAACAGGCGCTCGCTCTGCTACGCGGCACTCAGGATTCGACCCGCCAAACTGCCGACCTTCTTATCGACAAGCTCAGCGTCCCGTAAAATCATTGATAAACGTAAGGAAGCCATTAAGCAGCTGATGGATGGAATGAGAAGTGGATTAACTTAAACAAGAAGACGGTACGCATTAAAGGAAAAAAAAAAGAGAGGAAACATTGGCCGTTAACGGTTGGGAGATTTGTATTAGTACGCATATGGACGTAGGGGAATTATCGTAACGCAGAGACCAGCTCGTTTTTCAAAGATGTGATTGTATTATTGGAAAATTAATAAGTTTTTTTTTTTAAAAAACCCGCAAGAGCCCCAGAGGGTATAAAAACCCACTCTCTACATGTGCTCTGCTCATCCCACCCCCTTTTTTCCCCTTTTCCAGAGCCATCTGCCTGGCTCTCCTCTTTCGATCAACTGCAATCGTCTTTCCAAAACAGTCGCCACGTTGTTTATTTCTTCCTGGCTTGGACCGCATCCCGATGAAGACTTTTCCTTCAACACAAGGAAGGCCGTCAAATGGGACCAAACCCGGCCCTTTTAACGGTTGTCCGGCTGAGCGACAGGAAGGTTGGGGGCTACCTGCCTCTGACACGGCTGCAGCATCCCCAGGGTCACGCGCTCAAAATCCCTACGCCTGCATCGCTTAACAGCTGTTCCAGGAAAGGTCGTAAAACGGGGGGGGGAGGCAAGGGTCACTCGACCGTCTCCCCTAGCAACGGAAATTTGGAGCTCAGTGGCGATCGTAAGACGAGGACTACCGGGACCCCGGCTTTCTTTCCTTTTTTCCCCCCCCCCTCCCTTCTCTTCAATCGTAACGGAGTCCCTGCTGTGTCCTTAGCAGAGGTTTCCTGGAGGCCATTTGCCACTGTTTCTTCCCTAGGGCCGAGGGAAAGTGGCTGGCCCAATGTCATCCAGCTGGCTTTGTGGCCAAGGCAGGATTAGAACTCGGGGCCTCCCGGTTCTGCTCCTGCCTTGAGTGCGGGACGAGGAGCAACGGATGGGAATTGATCGAGGAGAGAAGCAACCTAGAACTAAGGAGAAATTTCCCCGACAGTGAGAACAAATTAACCCGGGGAACCACCTGCCTCCAGAAGAGGTGAATGCTCCAACGCTGGAAGTTTTTTAAGAAGAGATTGGACAGTCCTATGTCTGAAAAGTGGTATAGGGTTTTCCTGCCTGAGCAGGGGGTTGGACTAGATGACCTCCAAGGTCCCTTCCAACTGTTATTCTATTCTGTTCTGTTGTTCTATCCTAGTCCATATTTTCTATTCTGTTCTGTTCTTATCCCATCCCATCCTATCCCATTCCATGTTTTCTATTCTATTCTATTCTATTCTATTCTATTCTATTCTATTCTATTCTATTCTATTCTATTCTATTCTATTCTATTCTATTCTATTCTATTCTATTCCATTCCATATATTTTTATTTTCTGTTCTATTCTATCCTATCCCATCCCATATATTCTATTCTATCTATTCCTATTCTATTCTATTTATTTCTAATTCTATTCCATTCCATATATTTTTAGTTTCTGTTCTGTTCTATCCCATCCCATCCCATATACTCTATTCTATCTATTCCTATTCTATTCTATTTATTTCTAATTCTATTCCATTCTACATATTTTTATTTTCTGTTCTATTCTATCCTATCCTATCCCATACCATATATTCTCTTCTCTTCCTATTCCTATTCTATTCTATTTATTTCTAATTCTATTCCATTCCATATATTTTTATTTTCTATTCTGTTCTGTCCCTTCCCTTCCCTTCCCTTCCCTTCCCTTCCCTTCCCTTCCCTTCCCTTCCCTTCCCTTCCCTTCCCTTCCCTTCCCTTCTATTCTATTCTATTCTATTCTATTCTATTCTATTCTATTCTATTCTATTCTATTCTATTCTATTCTATTCTATTCTATTCTATTCTATTCTATTCCGATTCCATTCCCATCCCATTCCCCAGCCTGGTGCCTTATTCACTACACCAAACTGGATTGAGCAAGTTGGACATCCCTTCAGGAATGGACATGGCGGCTCAGATTAGCAAAGCCCAAATAGCAAATCCTGGAGGGACAGTGTCTCTCCGGATTAAGGAGAGACCAAGAGATTGCCCAGCTGCACTCCGGACTAGGACGGTTAAAGGCCTGGAGACTAAAACATATGAAAAACGGTTGCAGGATTTGGGTTTGGCTTGTCTGGAGAAAAGAAGGACTAGGGGGGGACACAATAGCAGTCTTCCAGTATTTCAGGAGGGGGGGAGGCTGTCCCAAAGAAGGAGAGGGGTCAACTTATTTTCCAAAGGCCCAGAAAGGAGGACAAGAAACAACGGAGGGAAGCGAATCAAGGAGAGAAGCTAACCTGAAATTAAAGGAGAAACTTCCTAACGGCGAGAACAATTAACCAGTGGAACAGCTCGCCACCGGATGCCGTGGGTGGCTCATCGTTGGAGGTTTTTAAGAAGAGACTGCCTGAAGCGGTTTAGGGTTTCCTGCTCAAGCAGCGGGTTGGACTAGATGACCTCCAGGTACCCTTCCGACTCTTTGTGATTCTACGATGCTGTTAGGCGTCTCCCTGCTCGACTTGACAAGACACTGGTCTCAAATTATTTTGAGCAGGGGGACGGGGGTGGCGGTGGGTTGGACTAGATGAGGTCCCTTCCCACTCTGTGATTCTATGATTCTGTAAGGGTCTCCTGTTTGAGCCAGGGGCGGGGTGGACTGGATGACCTCCAAGGTCCCTTCCAACGATTCCGGAAGGGTCTCCTCCTTGCCTGGACAGCCGTTTGTCTCAAATTGTATAGAGTCCCCTGCTTGAGCTGGGGGTTGAACTAGAAGACCTCCAAGGTCTCTTCCAGCTCCGATCGATCGATCGATCAATCGACACACAGGAATCGTGGTTTTTGTGGGAACCCCACCGGGTGCTGAGCGGCTCAAGAGTCGGGATCACAAGCGCCAACCAGCCAGTAACGGACAGAATGTTCAATGAAAGCCTCACTTTCTTAATCGCTATCGAGCGTCATTCGAGATCCTCCGACGGGCAGCATCAGAGAAAAGCACTTGGTGAGTCCACCATCTTTCTGGAACGAAGGGGGGGGGAAAAAAAAAAAGCACCCAACGGCCGGCTATGGAATTCTGGGAGTTGAAGTCCACCCACGTTAAGGGGGCCAAATTTGAAAAGCCCCGATTTAAAGGGAATGTGATGTCTATCCGCCTCGCCTCCCTCGAAGGATAAAAAAAAAAAGATAACACGTGTCCCAAAGATCCAGACGACAAGAGAAAATATAAGCCAGAGGCCCTACATTGGCAAAATGCCCCCCAAAATAATATAGGTAGTCCGTTTGTTTAGTGACCAAAATTAGTAGCATTGGAAAAAATGAGTTACGACCGTTTTTCACACTTATGACCGTTGCAGCCCCCCCTCCGTGGTCACCTGATCAAAATGGGCGTCCTCTTGGATTCACGGCTCAGCTTTGAAGATCATATAGGAGCCGTGACCAGGGGGGCTTTTGCCCAGGTTCACCTGGTGCACCAGCTGCGGCCCTCTCTGGACCGAGATGCCCTACGCACAGTCACCCATGCGCTCGTGACCTCCCGGCTAGACTACTGCAACGCTCTCTACATGGGGCTGCCCTTGAGGACCACTCGGAGGCTTCAGCTGGTGCAGAATGCAGCCGCGCGAGTTGTGATGGGAGTTTCCCGATACTCCCGTGTAACACCTCTTCTCCGCGAGCTGCATTGGCTTCCGGTTGCCCTCCGGGTGAGATTCAAGGTGCTGGTAATAACCTATAAAGCCCTAAATGGCATGGGTCCGGATTATCTAAGGGAACACCTGCTGCCGGCATCAACTTCCCATCGTCCTGTGCGTTCCCACAGGGAGGGCCTTCTCAGGGTACCGCCGGTTAAAGAATGCCGGCGGTTTATTCCCAGGGGAAGAGCGTTCTCTCTGGGCGCGCCGGCCCTACGGAACCAACTTCCCACGGAACTTAGGACTGCCCCCGACCTTCGTTCATTTCGCCGGGACCTGAAAACTTGGCTCTTCGAGCTGTCTGGCCCAGACTGAGGGGTTTTAATTTTTAATTGGGTTTTAGTTTTAAATTTCGGGGACTTGAATTAATTAATTGTTTTAACTGATTTTAAATTTTGTATGTTATGCTTTTAATTCTCCCTGTAAACCGCCCTGAGTCCTACGGGAATAGGGCGGTATATAAATTTAATAAAATAAATATAAATAAATAAATAAAATTCAGACGCTTGGCAATCGACTCGTATTTTTTGCGACCTTGTGACCAGCAACTCCAGAAATTGTGGGTGCTCCACCACACTTTTTTTTTTTTTTTAAGAAAAGACTGGACAACCACTTCTCTGAAACGTTACGGGATTTCCTGCCTGAGGAAGGGGTGGAGTGGGGGTTGGACTAGAAGACCTCTGAGGACCCTTGCAACTCTGCGATTTTTCTTAAGATCAACGGGGAAGCCAGATCCACCTCGCCTTTAATAGCTGCCGCGATTCACTTCAGAGTTGCGGCAAGAGAGGTCGTAGAACGGGGCAAAACTCACGTTAACAACTGTCTGGCTTTAGCGACAGAAATTTGGCATCAGTCACTATCCTTTTTACATAGACTGAGAGCTTACGCAGAGAGACAAATTCTTCGGGTGTCCAACCACACTTGGCCAAGAAAGAATTCTATTCTATTCTAAAATTTCTGGTTATAATTCCAAGGATTGCCTATAACAGAGGTCCTCAACCTTTTGGACACCAGGGACCGGTTCCGCGGAGCGAGGTTTTTCCACAGACCGGAGGGTGCGCGGTTTCGTGCGCTGCCTGCAGCTCGCGGATGGGGCTTTGCTTGTATTGTGCGGACCCGGTTGCTGGCGTGCCGCGGCCCGGTACTGGTCCACGGCTCGGCGGATTGGGGACACCTGACCTATACCACACACACAGAGAAGGAAGCTAAGATAACGAAAGCCGGCCCGTGTCCTTTTAAACCGTAGGCATCCTTGAAGACTTCGGAAGCTAGGAAGAAACGACTCCGGGCGCTTCCCGGCAGCCTGTCATCCTCGCTACCGAAGGCGCTGGCCTTTCCACCGGAATCTCGGGGAAGGCCTGAGGAAAGAAAGCCAGAAGCTTAAGCAGATGCTTACCAAATAAATCAGGCTCCACATTTATTATCAAAAAAGAACAGAAGAGGGGAGGGAGGGGGCAAGGAAGCCAGAAGCTAGCAGAAGAGCAGTTTGCGTCCATCAAGGTTACGTCGCCGGACAGGATGAGGGTTAGTTTGAGTCAGAACCCCGTTACTGGCTTAGAGGGAGGGTCCCTGACTCAGTGCTCCAGTGCGCAGAGAGGTAGGTATCTCTGCAAAATGTCCTTCTCCCCCCACCCCCAATCAGTCCTCTATCCCCAGATACCAGGGTTGGCTTTTTTGGGGGGTGGGGGGGTCAGAGAGCAGGGAGGGCCCTTCACTCCCCCATGTGTGTCCGCAAGTGGTACTTGAGCGACTGCTTGTAGCGGAAGCACTTGGCGCATTCCGTGCACGGGTAGGGCCGCTCGCCCGTGTGCGCCCGCTGGTGCTCCAGCAGGTGGTGCTTCTGCGTGAAATTCTTCCCGCACTCGGCGCAGTGGTACGGCCGCTCGCCCGTGTGGATGCGCTGGTGCTCGAGCAGGTGGTGCTTGCGGATGAAGCCCTTGCCGCACTCGCTGCAGGCGTGGGGCCGCTCGCGGGTGTGCACTCGGTAGTGGTTGGTCAGCTTCGACTTCTCACTGAAGGTCTTGTCGCACTGGCTGCATTTGTAGGGCCGCTCGCCCGTGTGAGTCCGCTGGTGCCGCAGCAGGTGGGACGGCCGGCTGAAGGCCTTGCCGCACTGCGGACAGATGAAGGACAGCTCGGTTTTGCCGGCGTGCACCCGCTGGTGCATGGCCAGCGAGATCTGCAGCCGGAAGCTCTTCCGACACTCGCTGCACGAGTACGGGCGCTCGCCCACGTGCGTGATCTGGTGCTTGCTCAGGCTGGACTTGTGGCTGAAGCTGCTGTCGCACTCGCTGCACTTGTAGGGCTTGCCGGGCGGCGGGGGTGGTTGAGGCTGCGGCTTAAAACTGCGCTTGTTGGGGTAGGGCTGTGCGCGGCGGGGCGGAGGCGCCACCCCGCGTCGCGCCGTGTGCAGCCGCTGGTGCAGGAGGTACTGCTGCTTGATGCGGAAGCTGAGGTCGCAGGCGTGGCACTCGTAGGGCCCCTCCTTGAGGTGGTTCCGCTGATGGATTATGTAGTTGATCCGCAGCATGAAGCTCTTGCCGCAATCCGGACAGATGTACGGCCGCTCGCGCGTCCGGTTCCGCTGCTGCAGGGTGACCGGCCGCGCCTCGACGCTATTGTCTCTCTCGCAGAGCGGGGCGCAGATCCCCACAGTGGGTCGGGGAGGTTTGGTCGTCCTTGGTTCCTCCCGGAGAACCTCCACGTTGCAAGTCAGCGAGCAGGGCGGCTCCGCCCGGGAAGAAAACAGCCCTCGGGTCTCCAAACTGACCGGTTCTTCTTCTTCTTCCTCCTCTTCTTCCTCTTCCTCCTCCTCTTCCTCCTCCTCCTCTTCCTCCTCCTCCTCCTCTTCTTCCTCTTCCTCCATTTTGATTACGATCCCGTCATCTTGCAAGAAACACAGAAAGGAAAAAAAAAACAAATATCAGGGGGCGCGCGCAGCATCGTTCGGCGAGAAGCAAAACCACTTCGGGCTCAAAACCTCTTGGAACGGGCAGGAGGACAGGTTGAGGCGGTTGCCGTCCTCGAAGACACAATATCCCCGAGTCTCTCAGGGTACACAATAATTGCAAAATGGGGGTCCACTGGGAGGGGATCTTTCGGGGAAGCGTAGATATCTTAGCTACATGGGGCAGGATAATACGGGGGGCCTCAACCTGTGGGCTACGGCTCCCTACCGGTCCAAAGTATTTGCAACCAGGCCGTACGAGTGGCGGCCTGGGGCACACAGGCGCGCCCCCATGCCGACGAGCATCGCGAGCGTTCACGCCGCTTGCCCGAGCAGTCAAAGGGGCCCGCGGCCTCGCTCGCACGAGCATTGCAGGCGCCTGCGGCCACCCTCACAGACTCCGGCGCGCGTCACAGTTTCTCTCAGCCTCACTCGCGGGAGCAACGGGCTCGTGCGCGCCCACGCGCACGCCCATGCCGCAAAACAATCCCCTCTTTTCCCCCCCTCCCCTCTGGGCCGCTAAGCGGGAAAGGTTGTGGAACTCTGGGATCCCACACACCCTACTCGTCGTCGCTTAGAAAGGAAACACAATCCGGGCCTGACTGTAACGTGAAGCGGAAGATGGCCGTCCGCTAAAGTGGGAAGTTGAAAAGACACCCCAGAAAAAGACGGGGGCAAAACACTTCCGCCCGGTTGCCAGGAAAAACCCCCACCCCAAATGTGCCTTGAGGGCGATACGCGCGCCTCCTAGTCGTCAGAGTTGCCGACAATACAGGCGGCCCTCAACTTACAACCGTTCTGTTTAGTGACCGTTCAAATTGGCAGCAGCACGGATCATTTTCACGGTTAGGACCGTGGCACGTGATCAAAATTCAGTCTCTCGGCAACCGACTCACATTGAGGACGGTCGCAACCGTCCCGTGATCCCCTTTTGCGACCTCCCGACAACACGGAAGTCAGATTCACAACTGTGTCGTGTAACTTGAAAAACTGCCGTTGTTTGGCTTCACAGCCGTTGCGGGAAAGGTCGTAAACCAGGCCCAAAATTCACCTAACGACTGTCTCACTGAGCAACTGAAATTCTGGCGTCAACTGCGGTCGTAAGTCAAGGACGTGCGGTTGCTGGCAAGACAACCTAATCTGTGTAGAACTGCGCCGTGCACAAGTCTGGGATATGACATCCGCTTGGGAACCAGCCGCAACGTTCTCGCCCAGAGTTTCTCAACCTTGGCGACCTTGAAGACGGGCGGACTTCAATTCCCAGAATTCCCCAGCTAGTCATGCTGGCTGGGGGAATTCTGGGAATCGAAGTCCACCCCTCTTAAAGCATGCTGGCTAGGGGAATTCTGGGAATCGAAGTCCACCCTTCTTAAAGCATGCTGGCCGGGGGAATTCTGGGAATTGAAGTCCACATATCAAGAATGCCGGCTGGGGGATTCGGGGAGTTGAATTTCACCCCTTAAAGCCTGCTGGCTGGGGAATTCTGGGAGTTGAAGTCCACATATCTTAAAGCATGCCGGTTAGGGAATTCTGGGAGTCGAAGTCTACATATCTTAAAGCATGCTGGCTGGGGAATTCTGGGAGTTGAAGTCCACCTATCTTAAAGTCTGCCGGCAAGGGGATTCTGGGAACTGAAGCCCACCCCTTTCAAAGCATGCTGGCTGGGGAATTCTGGGAGTTGAAGTCCACCTATCTTAAAGCATCCTACACGGGGAATTCTGGGAATTCAAGTCCATCTATCTTAAAGCATGCTAGCTGGGGAATTCTGGGAATTGAAGTCCACATATCTTAAAGCATCCTACACGGGGAATTCTGGGAATTCAAGTCCATCTATCTTAAAGCATTCTAGCTGGGGAATTCTGGGAGTTGAAGTCCACCTCTCTTAAAGCCTACCGGCTGGGGAATTCTGGGAGTGGAAGTCCTCCCCTCTTCAAGCATGCTGGGAGGCCCCCCCCGGGGCAACAGGTCAAGAGCCGGAGTGCAAGGGGCAACCCTCTCCGCGCTGGGTTCCTTCCCCCCAAGGGGTAGGCGGCCAACACTAGGGGTGCGGGGGGGCGTCTCTACTCACCCGTGCAGTTGCCATGCTGTACGGTCACTCTCTTGATCTCCCCGAAGTTCACGTCGTACTCGCTTCCTTCCTCCACGTTGTTGCCGGCAAAGTTGCCCAGCGGGGGGTGGCGGCGCTATAGGGGCTACCGCAGGGACCTTCGGGATCCAGGCCTTGGAAATCGCCTTCCGAACTGCCGGACATCTGGTGGGGCTCCAGGTCTCCGGGACATTCGTCGGAATGCGACTCTTCCGTTTTGATGACCACCCGGATGCCGGCTGCAGGGAGGGAAACGTTCCCCGACTGAACGACCGTTCGTTTTAGCCACCGTCCCACCTTGCCATGGCGGCAAGGGGGGGAGGGGGGAAAGGGATGGCTGGCTGTTCCCACCCCCCCACACACCCCCAGTTATGACCGCGGCAGCATCAACGCCTCGACTCGACCGAACTTCAGGCGCTCGGCCACTGACTCGTAGCTATGACGGTCGCAGGGCCGCCAGGGTCGCGCGATCCCCTTTGGCGACCGTCCGACGAGTCGTGTCAACGAGCGGGCCGGATGCACTGAAAAAAACGGCCCGGAAAACAGTGACTTCCGAGCGTTTCACGCTGACAACCGTTGTAGCGTCGCCACGGTTCCACCTGCAACGTGGAGCCACGTTCACTTCACGTCCGCGCGTCTGACTTAGCAACCGCGGGGTTTCGCCCCAGAAAAGGGGTTGAAAGTGGGACGAACGTCTTGCTTAGCAACAGAAATTTGGGGCTCGGGTCGTGGTGGTAAACCGAGGACCGCCTGCCCAGACCCGTCCTTGATTTTTTTTTTTCCCCCCGGAAGCTACCCAACGCCGCCCCGGCCTTGTTCGGCAAATCCCTGCGGTCGCTAAGTCGGACACGCGGAACCGTGGAGATGCTAGAAAGGTTGTTAAGTGTGAAGCACGCTCCTAACTCCACGTGGTTCCATGTGGCACAGTTCGATCCTCACCGGCTGGAGGTGGACTCAGCCTTCCGTCCTTCCGAGGTTGCTAAAATGAGGATCCAGATTGTCGGGGGCAAAGTGCTTAGAGAAGGCTGTGAAAGCACCGTGAAGCGGTATATAAGTCTAAGGGATGTTGCTCTTGCTATGTATCTCTTTCCTTCCATCCATACTTCCCCCATTCATCTCTTCTCTTTCATCCATCTATCCTTCCCGCTTCCTTCCTCCCTCCCTCCTTTCCTTCCCTTTCCTTCTTTCCTTGCTACCTTCCTTCCTTCCTCCCGATCTCCTTCCTTTTTCCTTTCCTTTCCTTTTTCCTTCCTTCCTGCCCTCCATCTCTCGTTCACCTTCCTTCCTCCCTCCCTCCCTCCTTTCCTTCCTATCTCCTTCCCTTGCTACCTTCCTTCCTCCCGATCTTCTTCCTTCTTCCTTTCCTTTTTTCTTCCTTCCTTCCATCCCTCATCCATCCATCCCGCATTCATCTTCCTTCCTTCCTTCCTTCCTCCCTTCCTTCTTCCATTTATCCATCCTTCCCTTGGAAGGTGAGCTGTGATGGCACAGTGAATTCTGGGAGCTGTAGTCCTCCCCTCTTAAAGCATGCCGTCTGGGGGATTCTGGGAGTGGAAGTCCTCCTCTCTTAAAGCATGCCGTCTGGGGGATTCTGGGAGTGGAAGTCCTCCTCTCTTAAAGCAGGCCAGCTGGGGGATTCTGGGAGTGGAAGTCCTCCTCTCTTAAAGCATGCCGTCTGGGGGATTCTGGGAGTGGAAGTCCTCCTCTCTTAAAGCAGGCCAGCTGGGGGATTCTGGGAGTGGAAGTCCTCCCCTCTTAAAGCAGGCTAGCTGGGGGATTCTGGGAGTGGAAGTCCTCCCCTCTTAAAGCATTATGGCTGGGGGATTCTGGGAGTGGAAGTCCTCCCCTCTTAAATCATTATGGCAGGGGGATTCTGGGAGTTGGAGTCCTCCCCTCTTAAAGCATGCCAGCTAGGGGATTCTGGGAGTGGAAGTCCTCCCCTCTTAAAGCGTGCCGGCTGGGGGATTCTGGGAGGGGAAGCCCTCCCGTCTTAAAGCATGCCGGCTGGGGGATTCTGGGAGGGGAAGTCCTGCCCTATTAAAGCATGATGACTGGGGGACTCTGGGAGTGGAAGTCCTCCCCTCTTAAAGCATGCCAGCTGGGGGATTCTGGGAGCGGAAGTCCTCCCCTCTTAAAGCATGCCAGCTAGGGGATTCTGGGAATGGAAGTCCTCCCCTCTTAAAGCATGGCCAGCTGGGGGATTCTGGGAGTAGAAGTCCCCCCGCTCTTAAAGAAGGCCGGCTGGGGGATTCAGGGAGTAGAAGTCCCCCCCCTCTTAAAGAAGGCCGGCTGGGGGATTCTGGGAGTGGAAGTCCCCCCCCTCTTAAAGCATGGCCGGCTGGGGGGATTCTGCTCCAAAGATGATTGACCTCTATTTGCTTGCAAATCTCTTCCCAACGGAGGCCAGCACTCACCGGCCGTGGCATCCGGCAGGCTGCCCTGTTCTTCCGAGTCCTGATCGTCTCGCAGACAGGAGTCCGTGCCCAGCTCGGTCTGGGACAGCACGCCTGGCTTGGAAATTGCATAGTCTGCGGGAGGAAGAGGAGAGAGGTCAGGCCGCGGGCCGGGAGGCAAGTCTTGGGTTCGAAGGAGGGCTCTGGCGGGTCAGCTGTGGAAGCAGGGAGGCCTAAGCTGTGCTTGGGGAGAGAAAATGAGAGTGAGATGGGAGGGGGGGAGAAAGGGAAAGAAAGAAAGAAAGAAAGAAAGAAAGAAAGAAAGAAAGAAAGAAAGAAAGAAAGAAAGAAAGAAAGAAAGAAAGAAAGAAAGAAAGAAAGAAAGAAAGAAAACAAAGGAAGGAACGGAGAAAGGGGAGAAAGGGAAGGAAAGAAGAGAAAGAAAATTGGAGAAAGAGAATGGAAGGAAGGAAGGAAGAAAGAAGGAAAGAAAGAAAGAAAGAAAGAAAGAAAGAAAGAAAGAAAGAAAGAGAATGGAAGAAAGGAAACAGGAAAAAGTGAAAGATGGGTGGATGGAAGAATAGAGAGAAAAAGAGGAAGGAAGGAAGGAAGGGAGGGAGGGAGGGAGGGAAGGAGGAAAGAAGGGAGGAAGGAATGAATGAACAAATGAACGAACTTGAAAGTTATGCTCACCGGCAGGAGGAAAAACTGAACAAAGGAAGGAAAGAAAGAAAGAAGGAAACAGAGAAAGAAAGGAAAAAAGAAAGAAAGAAATAAAGAAAGAAAGAAAGGGGGGAAGAAAAAGAACGGAAGAAAGGAAACAGGAAAAAGGGGAAGATGGGTGAATGGAAGAATGGAGAGAAAAAGAGGGAGGGAGGGAGGGAGGAACTTGTAAGTTATGCTCACCTGCAGGACAAAAACTGAACGAAGGAAGGAAAGAAAGAAAGAAAGAAGGAAACAGAGAAAGAAAGGAAAGAAAGAAAGAAAGAAAGGTGAGAGAAAGAAAAAGAATGGAAGAAAGGAAAGGAAAAAGGGAAAGATGGGTGGATGGAAGAATGGAAGGAAGGAAGGAAGGGAGGGAGGGAGGGAGGGAAGAAGGGAGGAAGGAATGAATGAACAAATGAACGAACTTGAAAGTTATGCTCACCGGCAGGAGGAAAAACTGAATGAATGAATGAAGGAAGGAAGGAAGGAAGGAAGGAAGGAAGGAAGGAAGGAAGGAAAGAAGGAAACAGAGAAAGAAAGGGAAAAAAGGAAGGAAGAAAGAAAAGGTGGGGAAAGAAAAAGAACGGAAGGAAACAGGAAAAAGGGAAAGATGGGTGGATGGAAGAATGGAGAGAAAAGGAGGGAGGAAGGGAGGGATGGAGGAAGGGAGGAAGAAAGGAAGGAAGGAAGGAAAGAAGGAAACAGAGAAAGGAAAAAAAGAAAGAAAGAAAGAAAGAAAGAAGGAAGGAAAGAAAGAAAGAAAGAAAGAAAGAAAGAAAGAAAGAAAGAAAGAAAAAGAAAACGTGAGAGAAAGAAAAAGAATGGAAGAAAGGAAAGGAAAAAGGGAAAGATGGGTGGAATGGAAGAATGGAGAGAAAAAGAGGAAGGAAGGAAGGAAGGAAGGAAGGAAGGAAGGAAGGAAGGAAGGAAGGAAGGAAGGAAAGGAGGGAGGAAGTGTCTCCGTAATTCCAGGCTATTTCCACCCCTCCCATCAAGTGGAGCTCAAGCTGCCCGCCCGGGAGGATCTGACGTGCGGGGGGGGGGGGGGGGGGGGGGGGTTGGGGGGCGGCCGTGGGGAGGGAGGGGAGGGGGGCTCCCGGCTGCCCCTTACCCAAGGAGATCAAAGACTGGTGGTTGCCCTTCATGAGGTTCTTGTAGAACTCCTTCTGCCACTCCTCCAGCTTCTCCCACTCCTTCTCGTTGAAGTAGACCGACATGTCGTCGAAGGTCACCGGCACCTGCCGCCAAAAGAAAAAAAAGAAAAGAAGAAGAAAAAAGAAAAAAAAAGAAAAAAAAAAGAAAAAAAGAAAGAAAAAGAAGAAAAAGAAAAAAAGAAAGAAAAAGAAAAAAAGAAAGAAAAAGAAAAAAAAGAAAAATAGAAAGAAAAAGAAAAAAAGAAAAATAGAAAGAAAAAGAAAAAAAAAGAAAAAAAGAAAGAAAAAGAAAAAAAAGAAAAAAGAAAAAAAAGAAAAAAAAGAAAAAAAAAGAAAAAAAGAAAGAAAAAAAAAAAAGAGAAAAAGAAAGAAAAAGAAAAAAAAGAAAAAAGAAAAAAAGGAAAAAAAAAGAAAGAGAAAAAGAAAAAAAGAAAGAAAAAGAAAAAAAGAAAACCAGGAAAGGGTTGGTGTTTTTTCCCTTTTCTCCCCCCCCCCCGGCCGCCCCCCCCCCGTCGACGTCCCGGAAGCGGGATTGGAGGGGGGAGAAAGGAGGAGGACGAGGAAGAAGGACTGTGGGGTCCCTGGTGCTCTCTGAGCTGGGGGGTTTCCTTGCAGACGTTTCATGAACCAACTAGGGAACATCATCAGGACTAGAAGGGAGGAAGGAAGGAAGGAAGGAAGGAAGGAAGGAAGGAAGGGAAGGAAGGAAGGAAGGGAGGGAGGGAGGGAGGGAGGGAGGGAGGGAGGGAGGGAGGGAGGAAGGAAGGAAGGAAGGAAGGAAGGAAGGAAGGAAGGAAGGACTGACTGTGGGGTCCTTGGTGCTCTCTGAGCTGGGGGGTTTCCTTGCAGACCTTTCGTGACCCAACTAGGGAACATCATCAGGGCTAGAAGGAGAAGGAAGGAAGGAAGGAAGGAAGGAAGGAAGGAAGGAAGGAAGGAAGGAAGGAAGGAAGGAAGGAAGGACTGAGCTGGGGAGTTTCCTTGCAGACGTCTCAGGACCCAAGTAGGGAACATCATCAATGCTAGAAGGGAGGAGGAGGAGGAGGAGGAGGAGGAGGAGGAGGAGGAGGAGGAGGAGGAGAGGAAGGGCTGTGGGGTCCATGATGCTCTCTGAGCTGGGTGGTTTCCTTGCAGACGTCTCAGGACCAAACTAGGGAACATCATCAGTGGTAGGAGGAAGGAAGGAAGGAAGGAAGGAAGGAAGGAAGGAAGGAAGGAAGGAAGGAAGGAAGGAAGGAAGGAAGGAAGGACTCTGAGCTGGGTTGTTTCCTTGCAGACGTCTCGTGACCCAACTAGGGAACATCATCAGGGCTAGAAGGGAGCAAACCGCCTAATCAACGAGGCCCCCCCAAAGATCCCCCACCAACACCGACAGAGCAAACCACTGTAAATAAGACGGCTTCAGACGGGGGCGGAACCTCGAACCATGTAGAGCTTCAAACAGGGGCGGGGCATCTGTCCAGGGCAGGGCTTCAAACCATGCAGGGCTTCAGACAGGGGCGGGGCTTCAGACTGGGGCGGGGCTGCCGATCAGGGCGGGGCTGTGGACCAGGGCAGGGACCGGTGGCAGGGTGGGGACCAGTACAGGGTTGTGGACCGGTATCAGGCTGTGGAGCGTCGCCGTCGCGCAGCCCGGGAGTTGGGCACTCGGAGCAGGGCGGGGCTTCAGACAGGGGCGGGGCTTTCGACCCGGGAGGGCTTCGGACCAGGCAGGGCTGTGTACCCATGCAGGGACCAGTGGCCGGCTGGGGACCAGTACAGGGTTGTGGACCGGTATCAGGCTGTGGACCAATTCCGGGCTGTGGAGCGTCGCCGTCGCGCAGCCCGGGAGTTGGGCACTCGGAGCAGGGCGGGGCTTCAGACAGGGGCGGGGCTTTAGACCAGGGCGGGGCTTCAGACCAGGCAGGGCTGTGTACCCATGCAGGGACCAGTGGCCAGCTGGGGACCAGCACACGATTGTGGACCGGTATCAGGCTGTGGAGCGTCGCTGTCGCGCAGCCCGGGAGTTGGGCACTCGGAGCAGGGCGGGGCTTCAGACAGGGGCGGGGCTTTAGACCAGGGCGGGGCTTCAGACCAGGCAGGGCTGTGTACCCATGCAGGGACCAGTGGCCGGCTGGGGACCAGCACAGGGTTGTGGACCCGTATCAGGCTGTGGAGCGCCGCTGTCGCGCAGCCCGGGAGTTGGGCACTCGGAGCAGGGCGGGGCTTCAGACAGGGGCGGGGCTTTCGACCCGGGAGGGCTTCGGACCAGGCAGGGTTGTGTACCCATGCAGGGACCAGTGGCTGGCTGGGGACCAGTTGTGGACCGGTTGTGGACCGGTATCAGGCTGTGGACCAATTCCAGGCTGTGGAGCGTCGCCGTCGCGCAGCCCGGGAGCTGGTCACTCCCGATCATGCTTTATCCCATTCAGAACCTACTTTCGGCGTTTCCCCTTTGGAGCCCGGCGGGAAGCGGAGGATCCAGAAGTTGCGGTTCTTGAGCAGGTTCTCCATGTTCTCCAGCCGCCGTTGCAGCAGGCCGTATTCCTGAATGAGGGTCCCCAGCGCGGCCCACTTGCTCTCCAGCTGCCCGCCGATCTCCACCGCCGTTTTCTCGCAATCCAGAATCTTCTTCTCGGCCGTTCCGGTTCTGCCTTCCAGGTCTAACAGGCGGGCGGTGTGCGAGTCCACTTTCTTCTCCATGGCTTGGAAGGAAGCCACCAAGGTCAGGGCGATCTCGGCCGCCTGGTCCTCCCGGTCGAAGAGCTGGTCGGGATCGGTGATCGGCGGAAGAAGCGGCGCGGCCGCTGCATCCCGTCGAGACGCCTGCTGAGAGAGAGGAGCGGTTACGACGCCGGACCATCGCTTGGATGCCGCCAGGTCATTCCCCACCCCCCGCCACTACACAGGACAGCTAGTCCTCGACTTACGGCTGTTCGCTTACCACGGTGGACGTAGGACTATGTACAACAGTTCGTTTAGTGACCCTTCAAGGTTACGCCACTAAAGAAAAGGTGACTTTAAACCGTTTTTCACACGACCGTTGCAGCGTCCACGGATTCATGTGATCAAAATTCGCACACTTGGCAACGGACTCGTATTTATGACGGTCACAGCGTCCCAGAGCCACGTGATCAAAATTTGGACGCTTGCCAACCGACTCGTATTTATGACGGTCACAGCGTCGGGGTAACGTGATCAAAATTCGGACACTCGGCAACCGACTCGTATTTATGACGGTCGCAGCGTCCTTGGCTGTCCCATGATCCAAATGCAGACGCTAGGCATCTGACTCGTATTTATGACGGTTGCAGCATCCTGTGGTTATGCGATTACCCCTTTTGCGACTATCTGACAAGCCAGATTCACTTAACAGCCATGTGACTCCCTTAACAACCGCAGTGACTCGCTTAACGACCGCGGTGGGAAAGTTCGCAAAATGGGGCCAAATTCCCTCCACAAACGTCTCACTTAACAACAGATATTTGGGGCACAATCGTGGTCGTTCAGTCGAGGACCACCTCTATGCAGAAAGGGACCTGACTTACGACTTGGTCCTCGCGCTTACGACCGTCGCGGCATTGAAGGTTTCTGTCCTGAAACAGGGAAGACTAAACCATGATTAATTAGGTTGAGGAAGCCGTATCGGCTTAATAGGCCAAGGAAATTAATTTGAAATCTGCGTTTTCTTTCTTTCCTTCTTCCCTCTTTGCCTTCCCTTTCTTTTCCTTCTTTCCCACCCTTTTCCTTTCCCTTCCTTCCTTCCTTCCCTTCTTCCTTCCTTTACTTCCTCCTTCTCTCCTTTCCCTTCTCTATTCCTTTCTTCCTACTCTGTGCCTTCCTTTTCTCCTTCCTTCCTTCCCTCCCCTTTCTCTTCCTCGTTCCCTTCCTTCTTCCCTCCCTCCCTTCCTTTTCCTTCTTTCTCTTTTCCTTCCTTCCTTTTCTCCTTCCCGTCCTTCTTTTTTTTCTTTTTCCTCTTCCTTCCTTTCCTTCCGCTAAGGGAAACGTTTGTTAAAGGGACTTTGGCCCCCTTTGACGGCTTTTTATGACGCACCCCACCACCCCCGTCGTTAAGTGAGTCGCGGCCGTTGTTCGTTGGGTCGTGAAGCGAATCGGTTGCAACTTCGGTCGCTAAACGGACGGTCGTTAAGTCGAGGACTGCCTGGATTTTTAAAGCGAGGTGTTTCCCCCCCCTCAGGAAAAGGAGGTTGTCCCCAGCTCACCCCCAAAACATTCCTTCCTTCCCCTTCTTCCTTCATTTCCTTCCTTCTTCCCTCCCTTCCCATCCTTACTCTTTCCCTTCTTTTCCTTCCTTCCTACTTCCTTCCTTCCTTCTTCCCCTTTCTCTTTTCCTTCCTTCCCACTTTCTTCTCCTTCATCCTTCCTTCCTTCCCTCCTTCATTTCCTTCCTTCTTCCCCTCTTCCCTTCCTTTCCGTTCTCTTTTCCTCCCTCCCAACTCTTTCCCTTCCTTCCTTTTCTCCTCCTTCCTTCCTTTTTTCTTCCTTCCTTCCTTCTTCTCCCCTTCTTTTCCTTCTCTCCTACCTTTTTTCCTTCCCTCCCTCCTTCCTTCTTCCCCCTTCCTTTCCTTTCCCTTTCTCTTTTCCTTCCTTCCCACTTTCTTCTCCTTCCTTCCTCTTCTCCTTCGTCCTTCCTTTTTCTTCCTTCCCTCCCTCCTTCCTTCTTCCCCCTTCCTTTCCTTTCCCTTTCTCTTTTCCTTCCTTCCTTCCTTTTCTCCTCCTTCCTTCCTTCCTTCTTTTTTCTTCCTTCCCTCCTTCCTTTCCTTCCTTCTTCCCCTCTTCCTTTCCCTTCCTTCCTCTTTTCCTTCCTTCCCACTTTCTTTTCCTTCCTCTCTTCCTTTTCTCCTTCGTCCTTCCTTCCTTTCCCTTCCTTCCTTCCTTCCTTCCCTCCTTCCTTTCTTTCCTTCTTCCCTTCCTTTCCTTTCTCTTTTCCTTCCTTCCTTCCTTCCTTTTCTCCTCCTTCCTTCCTTTTTTCTTCCTTCCTTCCTTCCTTCCTTCCTTTCCTTCCTTCTTCCCCTCTTCCCTTCCTTTCCTTTCCTCTTTTCCTTCCCACTTTCTTTTCCTCCCTCCCTTCCTTTTCTCCTTCGTCCTTCCTTCCTTTCCCTTCCTTCCTTCCTTCCCTCCTTCCTTCCTTTCCTTCTTCCCCTCTTCCCTTCCTTTCCTTTCTCTTTTCCTTCCTTCCTTCCTTTTCTCCTCCTTCCTTCCTTTTTTCTTCCTTCCTTCCTTCCTTCCTTCCTTTCCTTCCTTCTTCCCCTCTTCCCTTCCTTTCCTTTCCTCTTTTCCTTCCTTCCCACTTTCTTTTCCTTCCTTCCTTCCTTTTCTCCTTCGTCCTTTCCCTTCCTTCCTTCCTTCCCTCCTTCCTTTCTTTCCTTCCTTCCTTCCTTCCTCTTCCCTTCCCTTTTCCCTTCCTTCCTTCCTCGCCCTTCCTTCCGGCCTCCACCTCTCCCTTTTCGGCCCGACGTCTTGACTTTCGTAACGCGACACACACACACACACACACCCCGACGCTCCTGAAATAACCCCCCCCCAAAAAAATCCCCAATCTTCCCTCCGCCCCCCCCTTACCCCAATCGTCGTGTCGCCCCAATTCCAGGGAAGGAGCGAGCGGGGCGGGGCGGGAAGGAAAACAGGGGGAAATTATCCCCCCCCTCCCCCCAAAAAACCCCCACCTGCAAACCCCCCCCCCCGCCCAAAGGAGGAGGGGGGGCAGAGGGGACACACACACACACACACACACACACACACACACACACAACGAGAAGGGGGTTTCCTTCCCCCACCACGGCCGCCCCGACCCAGTTTAACCATGGCGGGTGACCGTACAGTCTCCTAGCCGCCGCCCCCCCAAGGGAGGAGAAGGCAGCAGTCTAGCCTGGGCAGCGAAGGGAGGGGGCAAAAAAAATGGGGGGGGGGGTGTGTGTCCAAAAGCCTGGCGTAGAGGCCGGCACAGCATACACACACACACACACACACACACACAGTTGGGGATTAGACAGGTATCTGGTGGGGGGGGGGGGAAAGAGAGGAAACCGTACAGTCTCCCAGCCAGGCCCCCAAGAAAGGCGGAAGGCGGCAGTCCAGCCTGGGCACCGGGCTCTGTGTGTGTGGGTGGGTGGGTGGGTGTTTCAAAGCCTGGTCCCCAACATTATTGGGGGGGGGTGTCTCCATAGTCCCAGCAGGGTTTTGGGGTGACCCCATCCTGTACAGTCTCCCAGCCAGGCCCCCAAGAAAGGCGGAAGGCGGCAGTCCACCCTGGGCACCGGGCTCTGTGTGTGTGTGTGGGTGGGTGGGGGTTTCAAAGCCTGGTCCCCAACATTATTGGGGGGGGTGTCTCCATAGTCCCAGCAGGGTTTTGGGGTGACCCCATCCTGTACAGTCTCCCAGCCAGGCCCCCAAGAAAGGCGGCAGGCGGCAGTCCAGCCTGGGCACCAGTGTGTGTGTGTGTGTGTGTGTGTGTCTGTGTGTGTGTTCAAACCCTGGTCCCTAGCATTATTGGGGGTGGTGGTTCTCCACAGTCCCAGCATGGTTTTGGGGTGATCCCCCCGGTACAGTCTCCCAGCCAGGCCCCAAGAAGGGCGGCGGGTAGCAATCTAGCCTGGACACCAGTGTGTGTGTGTGGGGGGGGGTCCAACCCTGGTCCCCAACATTATTGTGGGGGTGTCCATAGTCCCAGCAGGGTTTTGGGGTGACCCCCCCGGTATAGTCTCCTAGCCAGGCCCCAAGAAGGGCGGCAGGTGGCAGTCTAGCCTGGGCACCAGTGTGTGTGTGTGTGTGTGTGTGTGTGTTCAAACCCTGGTCCCCAACATTATTGGGGGGTTTCTCCACAGTCCCAGCATGGTTTTGGGGTGACCCCCTGCACAGTCTCCCAGCCAGGCCCCAAAGAAGGGCGGCAGGCGGCAGTCCAGCCTGGGCACCTCTGTGTGTGTGTGTGTGTGTTTGTTTGTGTGTGTGTGTTTCAAATCCTGGTCCCCAACATTATTGGGGGGGTTCTCCATTGTCCCAGCAGGGTTTTGGGGTGACCCCCTGCACAGTCTCCCAGCCAGGCCCCAAGAAGGGCGGCAGGTAGCAGTCTAGCCTGGGCACCAGTCTGTGTGTGTGTGTGTGTGCGTGTGTGTGTGTGTGTTCAAACCCTGGTCCCCAACATTATTGGGGGGGCACTCCATAGTCCCAGCAGGGTTTTGGGGTGACCCCAGGTACAGTCTCCCAGCCAGGCCCCAAAGAAGGGCGGCAGGCGGCAGTCCAGCCTGGGCACCAGTGTGTGTGTGTGTGTGTGTTTGTGTGTGTGTTCAAACCCTGGTCCCCAACATTATTGGGGGGGTTTCTCCATCGTCCCAGCAGGGTTTTGGGGTGACCCCCTGCACAGTCTCCCAGCCAGGCCCCAAGACGGGCGGCAGGCGGCAGTCCAGCCTGGGCACCAGTGTGTGTTTGTGTGTGTGTGTGTGTGTTCAAACCCTGGTTCCCAACATTATTGGGGGGGTTTCTCCACAGTCCCAGCAGGGTTTTGGGGTGACCCCCTGCACAGTCTCCCAGCCAGGCCCCAAGAAGGGCGGCGGGTAGCAGTCTAGCCTGGGCACCAGTGTGTGTTTGTGTTTTTGTGTGTGTGCGTGCGTGTGTGTGTTGAAACCCTGGTCCCCAACATTATTTGGGGGGGTTTCTCCACAGTCCCAGCATGGTTTTGGGGTGACCCCCTGCACAGTCTCCCAGCCAGGCCCCAAGAAGGGCGGCGGGTAGCAGTCTAGCCTCGGCGCGCGTGTGTGTGTGTGTGTGTGTGTGCGTGCGTGTGTGTGTTCAAACCCTGGTCCCCAACATTATTGGGGGGGTTTCTCCATTGTCCCAGCAGGGTTTTGGGGTGACCCCCTGCACAGTCTCCCAGCCAGGCCCCAAGAAGGGCGGCGGGTAGCAGTCCAGCCTGGGCACCGGCTGAGGGGAGGGAGTGGCATCCCCAGCCTGGAACAGCCGGCTCTTCCTCCTACCGACCAAACCCCCCCCGCCGCCGCCTCCCCTCCCCTCCCCGCTCGAATCCCCGCGGCTCTTCCCGGTAACCCCCCCCCCTCCCCCCGCCGCTAAATCCCTGGCTCTTCCCGTTACCGGGCACCCTTCCCTCCCTCCCTCCCCTCCCCTGGCGGCTCTTCCCGCGGCTCTTCCCGCGCTCTCTCCCTCCTCCCCCCGCCGTGGTCCGAGGGGAGGGGGGGCGGGCCCCCAAGCGGGTGACAGGCCCCGTCTCCTCCTCCTGCCCCCCCTCGAGGGCCCCTCGGGCGGCGTGGGGGCCCCCTCCCCCCCCACTCTCGCGAGAAGGAGGCTCCCCCCTCACCTGGGCCGGCGGCCCCCCCTCCATGGTCCTTTGTTGCCCCCCCCCCTCCGCAACGGGGCGCAGCGCCGCACAACGAGGCTCAGCCGGGCGAGGAGGCGGGAGGGGGGAAGGAGGAGGAGGAGGAGACGGCGGTGCCGCCGCCGCCGCCGGGTCCCTGCGCCCGCCGGTTTTACGGCCCGGCCGCCGCGCCTGCGCGGAAAGCCCTCCGGCCGCCGCGCCAATGGCCGGCGCCTTCTTTAAAAAAAAAAGAAGAAAAAAAAAAGAGGCCGGGCTCGGGTTTGGGGGGGGGCAGCCGTCGTCACCCGACGTGCGCTTTCTCTCTCTCCCCGCCCACCGCGCGTGCGTGCGTGCGTGCGTGCGTGCGTGCGGGCGGGCGGGCGCGCGCGCTCGGGCGCTTTGCTCTTCTTACCTTTAGGTTGCGGTTTCCTTTTTTTTTTTTCTTTCTTTTTTTTTTTTCTTGAGGCCCGAGGTTGGTCTTGTGTTTCTCGGCCGGGGAAGCCCCCCCCCGAAGGAAAGCGGGCGGGTGTAGAAATGGAATCTTGATAAGAGGCATTGATGGATGCAGGGAGGGAGGGAGGGAGGGATGGTTGGAGGGATGGATAGATAGATGGAGGGAGGGATGGATTGATGGAGGGATGGATGGAAGGAGGGAGGGATGGATGGATGGTTGGAGGGATGGAGGGATGGATAGATGGAGGGATGGATGGAGGGATGGATAGATAGATGGAGGGAGGGAGGGAGGGATGGAGGGATAGATTGATGGATGGTTGGAGGGATAGAGGGATGGATAGATGGAGGGATGGATGGATGGAAGGATGGATGGATGGATAGATCGATGGAGGGATGGATGGATTGATGGAGGGATGGATGGAGGGATGGATAGATAGATGGAGGGATGGATGGAGGGAGGGATGAAGGGATTGATTGATGGATGGTTGGAGGGATGGAGGGATGGATAGATAGATGGAGGGATGGAGGGATGGATAGATAACTGAAGGGATGGATGGATGGATGGAAGGATGGATAGATCGATGGAGGGATGGAGGGATCGATGGAGGGATGGATAGATAGATGGAGGGATGGAGGGATGGAGGGAGGGATGGAGGGGTTGATGGATGGATGGTTGGATGGATGGAGGGATAGATTGATGGATGGTTGGAGGGATGGATGGATGGATGGATGGTTGAATGGATAGAAGGATGGATAGATCGATGGAGGGATGGAGGGATTGATGGAGGGATGTAGGGATGGATGTAGGGATGGATAGATAGATGGAAGGAGGGATGGAGGGAGGGATGGAGGGATGGAGGGATAGATTGATGGTTGGATAGAGGGATGGATAGATAGATGGAGGGATGGATGGATAGATCGATGGAGGGATGGATGGATTGATGGAGGGATGGATGTAGGGATGGATAGATAGATGGAGGGAGGGAGGGAGGGAGGGATGGAGGGATAGATTGATGGATGGTTGGAGGGATGGATAGATAGATGGAGGGATGGAGTGATGGATAGATAGATAAATGGAGGGATGGATGGAAGGATGGATGGAGGGATGGATAGATGGATGGAGGGATGGATGTATTGATGGATGGATGGATGGATGGATGGATGGAAGGATGGAAGGATGGATAGATCAATGGAGGGATGGATGGATTGATGGAGGGATGTAGGGATGGATGTAGGGATGGATAGATAGATGGAGGGAGGGAGGGATGGAGGGAGGGATGGAGGGATAGACTGATGGATGGTTGGAGGGATGGAGGGATGGATAGATAGATGGAGGGATGGAGGGATGGATAGATAAATGGAGGGATGGATGGAAGGATGGATGGAGGGATGGATAGATAGATGGAGGGATGGATGTATTGATGGAGGGATGGATGGATGGATAGATGGAGGGAAGGATGGAGGGATGGATAGATGGATGGATATAGATGGAGGGATTGATGGAGGAATGGATAGATGGATGGAGGGATGGATGGATGGATGGATGGAAGGATGGATGGAGGGATGGATGGATTGATGGAGGGAGGGATGGGGATGGGGATGGATGGATAGAAGGATGGAGGGATTGATGGAGGGATGGATCAATGGAAGGATGGGTTCATGGAGGGATGGATGGAGGAATGGAGGGATGGAGGAATGGATGGATGGAGAGATTGACCTGGGGTATTTTAACGTTGAAAGGGAATTCGCAGTGAATCAACGCTGAATTTAAATGTCAGAGCTGTCTCAATGTCTCAAATCAAGGTTTGATAGGAACTCGGTTTAATAATCCACGAACCACCAGGAGGATGAAAGAAAAGTAAAATAAAATCAGTGTAAAAAGGGAAGCAAATCCTAGTATGATTCAGGTTTAATCACAGCTCAATTCGATATTGAAAGGACAAATTATTCAATTGTAGGGATATCGTTCATTTTATTCCCCCCCCAAAAAAATATTATCAAGGGTATTTAATAATTTAATAAAGGAATATTACGCAAAATCATAATCTAATTTAAGAGTAAAGAAGAGCGTTCAGGAAATTCTGCACATTCAATCATTTAATTTAATAAATTAATATCGTGCACACAATCATAAGGAATAAAGAATAGTATTCAATGGCTGTGTGTATTTAATAATCCGGTTTAATAAATGAATATGCGTAAATCATAAATAATATAGTATTAAATGAATGATATGCATGTTTAATCATTTAATTTAATAAATGAATTTGTGCAAATCAGATATAGTATTAAATGAATGATATGCATGTTTAATCATTTAATAAATGAATATGTGTAAATCAAATATAGTATTAAATGAATGATATGCATGTTTAATCATTTAATTTAATAAATATGCGTAAATCAAATAATGTAGTATTAAATGAATATGCATGTTTAATCATTTAATTTAATAAATGAATATGCATACAATCATAAATAATAGTATTAAATGAATAACATGCAAATTTAATAATTTAATGATAAATGAATATGCATTTATCCTATGCATACCATTTAATAATTTATTACTACACTATCATATCATATAATAATATAGTGTAATAAATAATATTTTATTATGCTGTACTGATCATTTATTATTGGTCATAATGCAATAATGTTCTAATGCATTCTCATCATGCAATCGTCTACATTATATAATAAACATATAGATGCCGTACACTTTAATAATGTAAATTTAAAAAGGTAAGATTAATACGTTTTTATTTTTCTCAAATGTGCTGATGTTGTATTTGTATTCCTGTTCAAACGTTATTAAATATCCTTATATTGTACGTATTAGATATATTGTGAATACAGCACAAATGTCGTATTACGTTGAATTTAGAAGGTGAAATTTAATTCTTGATTAAGTCAATGAATATTAGGTTGGAACTCAAGAAGTATTAAATTTGATAAATATGCGGTATGAAGCAGGCTGGCGAGGGAAGGGGGTGTGTGATTCCCCATCTCAACACAGGGGGGCGCTGATCGCTTTGAGCCCCTCTTGCAAGTAAGAACCCTCTTCTCTTTGTCGAGGGGGAACCGGAGGTGTCAATGCGGTTTCACTGGAATCTTTCCTCTTGGGGGAAGAGGGTAGTACAGCGAGGAAGGGTGGCCTCTCTGGCCTCCGCCTGCAGCGCCACCTCTGTTCGGAGGGGGAATTGCAGGAGGGGAGGACCAGGGAGAAGCGGTACTTCCTGTGAAGCTGCCAAAGGGCAAATTCGCTTTTCCTCCCGGCTGCAAATCCTCCAATAGCTACGCCGTCCTCGACTTACAAACGTTCCTTTAGTGTCCGTTCTAGAGCGACAGCAGCACCGAAACAGCTCGTGACCGGCTCCCCGCGGTCCCCTGGTCAAAATTCAGACGGTTGGCCACTGACTCGCTTTTACGACGGTCGCAGCGTCTCAGGGGTGGGGTGGGGGGTGTCACGCGAGTTCCCTGTCGGCGACTGCCTGACCAGCCGAGTCAACAAGGGCGGCCCGATTGGCTTAAAAAAACCCAAAAACGTGTGACTCACTTAACGACCACAGTGTTTCACTTAACGACCGTGGCAAGGAAGGTCGTAAAATGGGGCAAAAGCCCGCTAAAGAAATGTCTCACTTCAGAATGGGAATTGGGGGCTCGTTTGTCAACAAGTCGAGGACTTGCCTGTATCTTCCCCGCCATGCCACGAAAACGGACTCGCGGGTCCGAAATGGGATTAATTTAACCAAGTCACCCATTCCTTCAGGGAGAACTTTAGATTTTATTGTTCAACCGTCCGTTAATGTGTTTTCCCCGATTGTCCACGCTGTATATCAAAGTCCAGATCTCTGGATATTCTTCCCGTCTGCCTCGTCAAAGAGCGTTGCAGCTAAGACACGTCCGTTTAACCAAGGACCAGCGTGTTGCGCCCTTCCCTTAGATGGATGGCTCCATCTGGGTTGCAAGAATCCACGCAACCACAACGGAGCAACGGCCCAGTTAGGCCGCCTCTTTGTGGAAGGGAAGTGACCTGCAACTTTGTCCGGCACGTAACCGGGATTAACACAGAGCAGGTACGCTGCGCTCAGCACTGGAGGGACTACAGCAGGGGTCCGCAACCTGCGGGCTGCGGCCCACCACGGGTTGTGGCTTATTAGGCAGATTGCATAAATAGCTGGCCGGCTTGGAGAACGTGTGTGCACAAAACCCTTGGGCAAAACATCGCGGGCGTTTGCAGCTGGACTCGCACAAGTCTTGCCCCGAGTGTTGCGGGCATTCGTGGACACACACCCCTTGCGCGAGCGTCACGGGCGTTTGGGGGCCCACTTGCATGAGTGTCACCGAGCGCGTTGCACCGAGCGTGTTTGAGGCCCCATTTGTGGCGTTCACGGAGCCAGGCGCATAACTGTCGTCGCAAGTGTCACAGACGGTCATGCTCCCACTCGCTTGAGCGCTGCCTCACTCGGCCTCGCTCGTGCAAGCGTGCGCCTCAAGCGCTTCAGGTGTTCACGACCCCACTCGCACAAGTGTTGTGTGAGCGTCGTCGGCATTCACGGCCCCAATCGCACAACAGTCATCGCAAACGTCCCAGACGGTCGTGCACCAACTCGCTTGAGGGCTGCCACCAGCATCGTGGCATTCTCAGCCTCACTCACGCGAGCATGCACAAGCACTGCAGGCGTTCACAACCCCGCTCGCACAAGTGTCGCATGAGCGTCGCAGGGATTCGCACCCGACTTGTGCAAGCCTGCGACGTGCACACACGCACGCATTCACCCCCAAGAAAGCCATCCCTCCGTTTCCCCCCTTCCCACCCTCCGGCCCACCAATTTCAGAAGATTGGGGAACTCTGATGTACCGCGCCAAACAGATTTTTTGTAATACAGTATTCGCAAGATCTAATCTTATTTAACAGTTTTATTTCATTTTATTTACATATCAGAATTAGGAACCGACCCTCTCCTTCATAGAAACACACTGGACAATGTGCAGCTATGATACAGTGCAGGGAGTCCTCAACTTACGACCGTTCCATTTAGTGACCGTTCAAAGTCACCACCTGACTGAAAGGTGACTCCTGGCTGTTTTTTTCTGACCTAGTGACCGTTGCGGCATCCCCAGGGGCCCGTCATCAAACTCCAGAGGCTCGGCAACCGACTCGCATCTATGACGGTTGCGGCGTCCCGGGTCGCACGGTCCCCTTTTCGGACCTTCCGACAAGCAGCGCCAACGGGTTCAGCCCGATTCGCTTTAAGGACCGTGTTGCTCCCTCAACAGCTGACGAGGCAAGGAAGGCGGTCAAACGGGGAGAAACCCTCACTTTGCCACTGTTTCGCTTAGCAACGGAAATTTGGGGCCTACGTCGAGGACGACCTGCCGGCGGCATGGGCAATAAATCAACGTGTGGTCCTGGATCATTCGGGCCTGACACGAGGCAACTTTCAAGATGGATGGAATTCAACTCCCCGAATTCCCCAGATCCCTCCCGCCGAGTGTGTCAAGCCGGGATGAAAACATAAAATAAAACTTGACACACACACACCCCCGCCCCAGTGTCAAGAACCTCCTTGCAACCGCACCCATAAGGGATGGGGGGAGAATCAGGATCGTGCCGGCTGCCATTTTGACTTTTCCGACCCACCCTGCTCCTTGGTCCCAGCAAAGTTCCAGGAATCAATCAGGACAAGACTTCAGAGAAGAGGAGATTGGACAATCATTTGTCTGGAATGGTCTAAGGCAGGAGGAGGCAACCTTGGCTCTTTTTAGGACTCGTGGACTTCAACTCCCAGAATTCCTGAGCCAGCATGGGGGAACAATGGCCCCATCATGACTGGCGGACTTCAACTCCCAGAATTCCTGAGCCAGCATGGGGGAACTATGGCCCCGTCATGACTGGTGGACTTCAACTCCCAGAATTCCTGAGCCAGCATGGGGGAACTATGGCCCCGTCATGACTGGCGAACTTTCACTCCCAGAATTCCTGAGCCAGCATGGGGGAACTATGGCCCCTTCATGACTGGCGGACTTCAACTCCCAGAATTCCTGAGCCAGCTCAGCTTGGAAACCTCTCCCTCTCCCCTCAGCACAGCTGGCTCAGGAATTCTGGGAGTTGAAGTCCACGAGACCTTAAAGAGCCAAGGGTTTCCTGCTCGGGCTGCGGGTTGGACTAGAAGACCTTCAACGTCACTTCCCGCTCGGTTACCACCGTGGGTCTTAAGGTTAGCAGATCTTGCCTTTTGCCTCCAGCTGTGGAGATCAAGGACAGGACTGAGGTGGGCCTTGGAGTTGGCTCAAGATGGCTGCCCAAACGCTTCCCAGCCAGCACCCCTTCATCTGCTTCTCCCCCCGGGATCTGCTGCAAGATTACGGGGGATACGTCTCCGGTCCGAGGACAGGCTCTACGGCACCGGCCAGAACCCCGATTCCACCCGCTTGGCCCTGCCCGTCCCTCTGAGTGGGGGGATCCTCCAGCCAGATGGCCTCACCCTCATGCAGGCGCTGGTGCCCCACCAGATGCTGTTTGCGGGTGAAGCTCTTCGGGCAGAGCGGACACCGGTAGGGCCGCTCGCCCGTGTGCAGCCGCCCGTGGGTGGCAAGGTGCTCCTTGCGAATGAAGGTCTTCCCGCACTCCCCGCAGGCGTAGGGCCGCTCCCCGGTGTGGATCATCTGGTGCCGCAGAAAATTGGAGTGGTGGTTGAACGTCCGGCCGCACTGCCCGCAGATGTAGTAGCCCGCCTTTTTGGCGACCGCGTGGGTACGCTCATGAAGGTGCAGGTTGATCTTCAGCCGGAACGTCTTCTTGCACTCGGCGCAGGTGTGCGGCCGCTCGCCCGTGTGCCACAGGCGGTGTTTGCTCAGGCTGGCCTGGTGGGGAAACCAGCGGCCACAATCCGGACAGGTATACGCCCTGACCTCGGGCCGGGGACGTTGCGCGGGACTGTCCCCTGGGTCTGGAGCGGCCCGGAGGTGGGATTGCTGGTGCAAGGCGCGCTGCTCCTCGTACAAGAAGCTCCTGCCGCAATCGGGACACACGTAGGGCGCTTCGCCGGGAAGTACCCCTTCCTGGACGACAATGGTGGTGAAATTTGCCACGTCTCCTCCCGTCTCAGACGACCGTTGCAGTGCAGCTGTCCGGCCGGCCGCCCGCGCCAAGCCCTCCTCTGAGGAGGGCAACACGCATTCCTCCTCCGATGACCCAGGTGAGGGGCTGAACTGACCCAGCTTTCCAGGCTCCGTCTCAGCTGGGGTGGACGTTGGCAAGAGGACAGCGGCATCTAGGCAAAGGATAAAAAAAAAACAACCACCGCAAAGCATTTGGGAATGCTTTTGGAACTGTTGCCTGCGGGAACGGATTCCCTGCAAATTACCTGCTCTGTCTTGTGCGGCGTCTTCCGCTTCACCAGAGTATCCTCGGGGCTCGTCACTTAAAGCTGCCCCACCTTCCACGGGGGACAACGAATCGGGTTTGGAGGTAGTACAACCTGGTGGGGCGGGGGAAGAAAGAGAGAGAGAGAGAAAGAGAGACAGAAGGAAAGAGAAAGAGAGAAAAGAGAGAAGGAAAGAGAGAGAGAAACAAAAGGAAAGAGAAAGAGAGAGAAGGAGAGAGGAGAAAGAGAAGGAATGAGAAAGAAAGAAAAAAGAAGGAAAGAAACAGAAAAGGAAAGAGAACGAGAGAAGGAAAGAGAGAAATAGAGGGAAGGAAAGAGAAAGGGAGAGAAAGAAATACAAAAGGAAAGAGAAAGAGAGAGAAGGAGAGAGGAGAAAGAGAAGGAATGAGAAAGAGAAAGAAAAAAGAAGGAAAGAAAGAAACAAAAGGAAAGAGAACGAGAGAAGGAAAGAGAGAAATAGAGAGAAGGAAAGAGAAAGGGAGAGAATGAAATACAAAAGGAAAGAGAGAGAGAGGAGAAAGAGAAGGAATGAGAAAGAGAAGGAAAAAAGAAAGAAAGAAAGAAAGAAAGAAAGAAAGAAAGAAAGAAAGAAAGAAAGAAAGAAACAGAAAAGGAAAGAGAAAGAGAGAGAAGGAAAGAGGAGAAAGAGAAGGAATGAGAAAGAAAAAAAAGATGGAACGAAAGAAACAAAAGGAGAACGAGAGAAGGAAAGAGAGAAATAGAGCGAAGGGAAGGGAGAGAAAGAAACAGAAAAGGAAAGAAAGAGAGGGAAAGAGAAAGAGAGAAGGAAAGAAAGAGAAAGGGAGAGAAAGAAAGAAGGAAAGAGAAAGAAACAAAAGGAAAGAACAAAAGGAGAAAGAGAGAAGGAACGAGAAAGAGAAGGAAAGAGAAACAGAGAAAAGGAAAGAGAGAACAAGAAAGAAGGAAAGAGAAAGGGAGAGAAAGAAACAAAAGCAAAGAGAAAGAGAGAGAGAAGGAAAGAAAGAAAGAAATGGAAAGAGAGAGAGGAGGGAGTGAAAAAGAGAGGAATAGAGAAAGAATGAAAGGGAGAGAAAGAGAGAGAGAGAGAGAGAGAAGGAAAAGGCACTGAAATTCCTCATTGGTTCAAGGCACCAATACAGGCAGTCCTCACTTAAAAACCACAGCTGACCCCAACATTTCTGTGGCTAAGAGAGAGCCGTCGTTCAGTGAGTTTTTGTCTCATTTTACAACCTTTCTCGCTTACAGTCGTTAGGCGAAGCCCTGCAGTCGGGTGAAGCCAGGCGCAGGGTCGTTAAAGCGAATCCGGCTGTGCCCACCGACCTGGCTCGTCTGACCTGGCGGTCGCCAGAGGGCATCACCGTGAAGCCAAGGCGCGGCGACGGTCGTAAAATACGAGTCGGTGGCCCAACGTCCGGATTCTGATTATGGGACCACCGGGGGGGGGGGGGTTGGAAAGGCTGCGACGGTCGTTAAGGGTGGAAAATGGCGACGGGTCCGTTCCCATTTCTCCCGTCCGGTTTGAAACTTCGGAGGCTCACGGAAGGAAAGCTGCTCAGCTTTCACCCTGAACGACCGCCGCGGCGATCAAAATGCCAAGGCTTGGCAACCGACTCACGCTTACGACGGCTGCAAAGGCGCCAGGGGTCACGTGATCCTCTTTGGCGAACCTCCCACAAACAAAAGTCAAAGGGGAAGCCTCCTTCCTCTCCTCCTCCTCCTCCTCCTGACCCTTTTTCTTTCCCCTTTCTCCTCCTCTCCTCCTCTTCTCCTCCTCCTCTCCTCCTTTTTTCTCGCCTTCCTCCATTCGCCTCCTCCCCGGCTCCCAAAAACTCAGCCCAAAGGGCGTCTCTGCAGGTGCAATAAGATTTGAGGCCCAGTTGATTCCCGTTTATCCCTCCAAGGTTTGGGGGGAAGCCCCCCCGTCCCCGTCCCTCGCCCCCTCTTCCAAACCTCTCTTTACCCGTGGAAGCCACGGACGCCTCAGTCTTCTGGCGCGCCTTGGGCCCCGCGTTCAAGTCCTCCCACTCCTTTTCCGAGCAGTAGACCGAGACGTCGCCGAAGTTCACCGGGACCTGAAAAAACGGAAGCCGGGAGACAACCCCCCCGCCCCCACCCCCCGATCAGGTGGGGAGGGCCTGGGCCCAAAAGGCACCCCCCGCTCCTGGGACCTCACACCCCATTTCTTAGCGCGCGCGCACACACACGCAGACACACACACACACAAACACCCCGCTGGTGTGGTTGCCCACAACGGGCAGGGAACTGAATCGAAGCTCGTCAAAACCCCCGTCTCGCTTTGCGGGCGGGCAGCCTGGAAGTAGAGCTCTTGACCTGTTGGATTGCCGGAAGGGTTACGGCTTGTTTTTTATCGTTTTAAAATGTTTGTTGAGATTTTAATCACGTTTTTTTTTTCCCCCCCAAGAACATTGTGAACTGCCCAGTCTCGCTTGCTAAGATGGGCGGCTAGCTAGACGGATGCTAAATGGAGAGAAAGACAGATAGATAGGCAGATGGGTGATAGATGGATGGATGGATGGATGGATGGATGGATGGATGGATAGATGGATAGATAAGCAGGCAGGCAAGCAGGCAGAAGATGATAGACAAATGGATGATAAATGGATAGATAGACAGATAGACAGATGATAGACAGACAGATGGATGATAGATAGATAGATAGATAGATAGATAGATAGATAGATAGATAGATACATACATACATACATACATACATACATACATACAGATACATAGAGATAGATAGAGAGAGAGAGAGAGAGAGAGAGAGAGAGAGAGAGAGAGAGACAGACAGACAGACAGACAGACAGACAGACAGACAGACAGACAGAAGATGGGTGATAGACCAATGGATGATAAATGGATAGAAAGACAGATAGGCAGATGATAAATAGACAGATGGATGATAGATAGATAGATAGATAGATAGATAGATAGATAGATAGATAGATAGATAGATAGATAGATAGATAGCAGACAGA
>CM044371.1:1644034-1668924 GCA_024294585.1 Vipera latastei
GGTTCGGCGGGGTGGTGGTGGTGGTGCCAATTCAGACTCCCCCACCCCGCCAAACAAAGCGCAACAAACCCTCTTCCGCCCACAAACCACGAATCGTGGTTTAGGACGGCGGAGGAGGGCCAATTCCGCAGACTTGCCCCGCCGTGGAAGGAGTTTTCTTTCCACCTCCCCGTAGGTCCCCCCCCCAAAAAAGCGACTTTTAGTAACCGACGGCGGAGGAATAATAATAATAATAATAATAATAATAATAATAATAATAATAATAATAATAATAATAATAATAATAATAAAATCGGAAGGTCCCGTTGACGGACAGCTGGTGGGGGGGATGGAGGGAATTGAGAGGAGCCCCTCCTGTTTGCGCCCCCCCTCCCAATTTTCCCCAGGGTCTTTTTCTCCTTGGGAGGGGCGGGTATCGGGGTGGGGGGGGAGGATGGGCATCCTCCCCCCCTCCCCCCCCCGGGTCTTTTTCTCCTTGGGAGGGGCGGGGTGTGTGGGGGGGGAGAGGATGGGCGTCCTTCCTCCCCCTCCCCATTTCCCCCCCCAGGTCTTTTTCTCCTTGGGAGGGGCGGGTGGGGGAGGATGGGCGTCCTTCCTCCCCCCTCCCCATTTCTCCCCCCCCGGGTCTTTTTCTCCTTGGGAGGGGCGGGTGTGTGGGGGGGAGAGGATGGGCGTCCTTCCTCCTCCCTCCCCATTTCCCCCCCCGGGGTCTTTTTCTCCTTGGGAGGGGCGGGTGGTGGTGGGGGGGAGAGGATGGGCGTCCTTCCTCCCCCCTCCCCATTTCCCCCCCCCCGGGGTCTTTTTCTCCTTGGCAGGGGGGGTGAAAAGGATGGGCGTCTGCAGAGCGCGGCCGGAACGCTTCCGAAACCCGAAATCTTTGGGTTTGTTTGTTTTTTTGGTTTTGTGTTTTTCAACCTCTCCGGACCGGGAGGGAGAACGGAGAGAATCCCCGAGCGAACTCCGGACGATACCTGAGCGGGCGAGTCCCACGGCGCTGCCATGGCTTTTTTTTTTCCAGCGGGGGAGGTGGGCTCGGCGGGGGTGGGGGTGGGGGAGGACGGAGGGTGGGGAGGGGCTGCAGAGGAGGAAGAGGAGGAGGAGGAGGAGGGGTTTTCCCCCCCCTTTTTTTCCCCTCTTTTCCAAGAGGAAGAGGAGGAGCCGCGCACCCGCAGCAACGGGCGAGCCGCCGTCCTTGAGCTCTCCCGCTCGGCCCCGCTGGCGGGAGCGCGGCTGGGCTTTTATATTTATTTCATTTTTTTAACAAGGCTGCCGAGATTGCGGAGCGTGGGAACGCTCGGCTTTTTTTTGGGGGAGGGGGGGGAGGGGGGCTTTTTTTTTAATACAAGGCTGCCGAGATTGCGGAGCGTGGGAACGCTCGGCTTTTTTGGGGGGAGGGGGGGTGGAGGGGGGCTTTTTTTGTTGTTTTTACAAGGCTGCCGAGATTGCGGAGCGTGGGAACGCTCGGCTTTTTTGGGGGAGGGAGGGAGGGGGGCTTTTTTTTGTTTTTACAAGGCTGCCGAGATTGCGGAGCGTGGGAACGCTCGGCTTTTTTGGGGGAGGGGGGTAGGGGGGCTTTTTTTTTTTAATACAAGGCTGCCGAGATTGCGGAACGTGGGAACGCTCGGCTTTTTTTTTTGCGGGAGGGGGGCTTTTTTTTTTTTGCGGGAGGGGGTAGGGGGAGGAGGGGGCTCGGCGCTGCCAGGCCGGGGAAGGAAGGAAGGAAGGAGGGAGGGAGAGGAGGGGAGGGGAGGGGCAAAAGGGGAAGAAGAGCCGGCCGCTCAGACGTTACCTAGTTTGCCCGCCACCTTCCGTGTCCCAGCCCGCTTGGAGCACCCCCCCACAAACTCTGAGCTTGAGGGGGGGGGCGGTTTTTTGTTTTTTTTTGCGCCGGCAGACGTTTCGTGACCCGGCTGGGGAAACGTCACCCGTGTTTGGGAGGGGGAGGGTTAAGGGGGCCTCGACCACCCCCCCCCCAGCTCAGAGAGCGCCGAAAACGACCCCCTCCACCCCCGGTCTATTTTTTTCCCCTCCTCCTCCTCCCCTTTTGCTTTCCCCCCTTCTGCTCTTCCTCCTTCTTCTCCTCCCCCTTTCCTCCCCGTCCCCCTCTCCTCTTCCTCCTTCCCCTCCCCCTCCTCAGCTTTCCCTCCTTCTCCCATCTCCTCCCTTTTTCCTCCTCCTCCTCCTCCCCTTTTGCTCTCCCCCCTTCCTCTTCCTCCTCCTTCTCCTCCTCCTTTCCTCCCCGTCCCCCTCTCCTCATCCTCCCCCCTCCTCCACTTTCCCTCCTTCTCCCATCTCCTCCCTTTTTCCTCCTCCTCCCCTTTTGCTCTCCCCCCTTCCTCTTCCTCCTCCTCCTCCCCCTTCCCCTCTCCTCTTCCTCCCCCTCCTCTGCTTTCCCACCTTCTCCCATCTCCTCCCTTTTTCCTCCTTCCCTTCCTCCTCCCCTTTTCCTCCTCCTCCTCCTCCTCCTCCTCCCCCCTTCTAGCACTGATGACGTTCCCTAGTTGGGTCACGAAACGTCTGCAAGGAAACCACCCAGTTCAGAGAGCACCAGGGACCCTACAATCCTTTCTTTTTCTTTCTTCTTTCTTTCTTTCTTTCTTTCTTTCTTTCTTTCTCTTTCTTTCTTTCTTTTCTTTCTTTTCTTTGGGTCATGAAACGTCTGCAAGGAAACCACCCAGCTGAGAGAGCACCAGGGACCCTACAATCCTCTTTCTTTCTTTCTTTCTTTCTTTCTTTCTTTCTTTCTTTCTTTCTTTCTTTCTTTCTTTTTCTTTCTTTCTTTCTTTCTTTCTTTCTTTCTTTCTTTCTTTCTTTCTTTCTTTCTTTCTTTCCTTTCTTTCCTTTGGGTCATAAAACGTCTGCAAGGAAACCCCCCAGCTCAGAGAGCACCAGGAACCCTACAATCCTTTCTTTCTTTCTTTCTTTCTTTCTTTCTTTCTTTCTTTCTTTCTTTCTTTCTTTCTTTCTTTCTTTCTTTCTTTTTCTTTCTCTTTCTTTCTTTCTTTCTTTTTCTTTCTTTCTTTCTTTCTTTCTCTCTCTCTCTCTTTCTTTCTTTCCTTCCTCTCTTTTCTTTCGGTCACGAAACGTCTGCAAGGAAACCACCCAGCTCACAGAGCACCAGGGACCCTACAATCCTTTTCTTTCTTTCTTTCTTTCTTTCTTTCTTTCTTTCTTTCTTTCTTTCTTTCTTTCTTTCTTTCTTTCTTTCTTTCTTTCTTTCTCTTTCTTTCTTTCTTTCTTTCTTTCTCTCTCTTTCTTTTTCTTTCTTTCTTTCTTTCTTTCTTTCTTTCTTTCTTTCTTTCTTTCTTTCTTTCTTTCTTTTTTTCTTTGGGTCACGAAACGTCTGCAAGGAAACCACCCAGCTCACACAGCACCAGGGACCCTACAGTCCTCTTTCTTTCTTTCTTTCTTTCTTTCTTTCTTTCTTTCTTTCTTTCTTTCTTTCTTTCTTTCTTTCTTTCTTTCTTTCCTTTCTTTCCTTTGGGTCATGAAACGTCTGCAAGGAAACCACCCAGCTCACAGAGCACCAGGAACCCTACAATCCTTCCTTCCTTCCTTCCTTCCTTTCTTTCTTTCTTTCTTTCTTTCTTTCTTTCTTTCTTTCTTTCTTTCTTTCTTTCTTTCTTTCTTTCTTTTTTTCTTTTTTTTTCTTTGGGTCATGAAACGTCTGCAAGGAAACCACCCAGCTGAGAGAGCACCAGGGACCCCACAGTCCTCCCTCCTCCTCCTCCTCCTCCTCCTTCCTTCTTAGCAGTGCTGGTGCAGAGGTCTGGGAAATAACCCCCCACCCCCAGAAGGCCAGCAGAGGCTTCGGTTTCAAAGGCCGGTCCTCAGGAGCCGGAGTGAGGCTGCAGCGAGCCGGGGCTGGACTAGATGGTCTCCGGAGATGCCCTTGAACTCAAAATCAACCGGCACTCGTGCTCAGCCGAGGACAGTCGGTGAATCGCACGTCCTCGCAGAAGCTCCTTTCCCACGACGCTTCGAACCCAAGACCCTTAGCGGGCCAGCTGGGCTGCTAGGTTTCCCCCCGCCCCCAAATGTAGCAGACCTGGGGGGGCTTCTACCCCCTTTCCCCAGAATGCTTTGGGATCTGCCCAAACCGACAATTTAAAATGATTTTCGGATTGTATGTAGCCACTGGAAATTTAAGGGGTTGGCCGCGTGGCGATTACGTAGGAGGGGGGGAAACGGGGGGCGGGTTCGAGCCCCTGCCCGGCATACGGCTAGTCCTCTAGTGACGACCCCAGTGGACCCCCCCAAATTCCGGTTGCCGAGTTTTGCCCTGTTTGACGACCGTCGTTAAGTGAATCGTCGCATTCGCAAAGCTCGTCACACGGTCGCTAAGCGAATCCGGCTTCCCCCCCCCCCCACAACCCCCTTGGCTTTGCTCGACGGGAGGCCGCACAAGGGGACCCGTTTTTCCACACTTAACGACGGCTAGGGCGTTCCCCCCGCCGTCGCGTGAGCCGTGCTTGCGACGATCGCCGTGTCCTGAGGTGGCGGGACGATGTGAGAGCGTGGCACACGGCCACCGTCGGAAAGAAGAGTCGGCCACCCGGTCGGTTGTGTGAATTCGGATCGCGGGGCTCTGGGAAGGCTGTCGGGGTCGTAAATGTGAAAAAAAAACCGTCGGGTGACCTTTTTTTTCCAGCGCTGTTGTAACTTTCAACGGTCGCTAAAAGCGCTGTTGTAAGTTGAGACGGATCAATGCAGAACCAAGCGCCCCAAATCGGTGGGAGTTAGAACTTCAGAACTGGGATACAAGTACTTTTTGGTGTGTGTGTGTGTGTGTGTGTGTGTGTGTGTGTTTGCGGTAAGTTGGAATGATAGCTAGGTGAATAGTCACACGCTGAGGACTAGTGTACTGAGATGGCTTGGCTGTGTCCCATATCTTGCCGTAAAAGGGGAGAAAGGGATAGCTATCCATGGCCTACGATCCCAAGATTTAGTGATTCAGAGGGGAAAATTGGAACCAAGAGCTAACCCAGCATTTGTCCATCTGGGCAACTTTAAGAAGTCCCAGAATCCCCCAGCCGGCATGCTTGAAGAGGGGAGGACTTCTACTCCCAGAATCCCCTGGCCGGCATTCTTGAAGAGGGGTGGACTTCTACTCCCAGAATCCCCCAGCCAGCCTTGCTTTAAGAGGGGCAGACTTCAATTCCCAGAATTCCCTTGGAATGATGCTTAAAGTTTGGTGGACTTCCCAGAATTCCCCAGCCAGACATGCTCTAAGAGGAATTGGCTTCAATTCCCAGAATCCCCTTGGAATGATGCTTAAGAGTGGGGTGGACTTCCCAGAATCCCCCAGGCACATGCTTTAAGAAGGATGGGCTTCCACTCCCAGAATGCCCCAGCCAGAATGCTTTAAGAGGGGCAGACTTCAATTCCCAGAATTCCGTTGGAATGATTCTTAAAGTGGGGTGGACTTCCCAGAATTCCCCAGCCAGTCATGCTTTAAGAGGAATGGGCTTCAATTCCCAGAATCCCCTTGGAATGATGCTTAAGAGTGAGGTGGACTTCCCAGAATCCCCCAGGCACATGCTTTAAGAAGGATGGGCTTCCACTCCCAGAATGCCCCAGCCAGAATGCTTTAAGAGCGGCAGACTTCAATTCCCAGAATTCCATTGGAATGATGCTTAAAGTGGGGTGGACTTCCCAGAATTCCCCAGCCAGAAATGCTTTAAGAGGAATGGGCTTCAATTCCCAGAATCCCCTTGGAATGATGCTTAAAGTGGGGTGGACTTCCCAGAATTCCCCAGCCAGTCATGCTTTAAGAGGAATAGGCTTCAACTACCAGAATTCCCCAGCCGGCGTGCTTCAAGAGGGATGGACTTTCACTCCCAGAATCCCCCAGCCCGAATGCTTTAAGAGGAGTGGACTTCCACTCCCAGAATCCCCAAGCCAGCCAGGAGGGTCACCAAACTCTCACGAGGACCCTGATTCTAATCCTACCTGATCTTCTCGATTAAAGAATACTCCCTAATATTTGCGGCCACCGGATGTTCGCTTACCTGCTAGGTAGGATCTTTCAACTCCGGGAAAAACTCCATTTTCTTCTTCCCAAAAGGACCAATCCGGGTGGGATCCTTCAGGCCAGGAAAACCACACACCCTCCCCAAACGGAAGGAAAGGGAGAGCGCGCTAACGATCGTACTTCTGTTGTGCAGACACCAGCCGCCCAAATTCAGACTCCTGTGTTGTGTGTGAACGCGCCCCGAAGTCCGGGGTGTCTGGATTTGAATGCGGATCCGGCAGAAACCACGGTTAACCCAACCCAGATGCCTTTTGGGGGGTGGGGTGGGGGGTCTTGCTTTCCCACCCAGGGGCGTGACTGCGGTCGAAACCACCGGATTCGAGGAAGCCGCGTTCGGAAGTGGATTCCGTCTGCCGTTTTCACCCGAGAGAACCTACCTCGCTTTACGACGGGAACGGAACCGGCCCGTCGTGGTTGTGTAACTCCTGATGTTTGTAAAGTAGGTCATTAACGGGACTGCTGGGCCAATTTTGAGATTTTTTTTTTTGAGGTGGTCGTTAAGCGACAGCTGTAGTTGCGAAACAACCGTGATCATAAAAAAAAAACACTACCGTCCTTAAGTGAAAAATCCAAGGGGTTTGTTTTTTTTTGCGGAAAACCAGTCGTTAAAAGAGGTCACGTGACTGTTGCAAATGATCATAGACACAACTCAGGTGCTATAGGTCACAGACTTGGTCATGTGATCACCCGGGGGGGGGAAGGTTACCATGGAAACTTTGAATACAGGTTACGAGTAACCCACCGAGGCAGTCGTTAAATGAATGTTTGCCCCATTTTACGACCTTCCTCGCCACCATTGTGAAGTGAATCTCCCTGGCTCTTAAGCTAGTAACACGGGTTGTTTAGCGAACCCGGCTTTCCCCGTTGACTTTGATTGTCAGAAGGTCGCAAAAGGGGGGATCGCGCGAGCCCGGGGGGTGTGTGTGTCGCGCTGCGACCGTCATAACTACGAGTCAGTTGATGAGTTGCCAATTTTGATGACATGGCTTTGGAGAGGCCGTAAAGGCTCGTCAGGGTGAAAAAGCCGTAAGTCGTTTTGTTTTGGTGGTGCCGCAACTTTGAACGGTCACTAAATGAATTGCGGTTAAGTCGAGGACTAGCTGTAAGCCCCGGATAGGTCCGGCGGAACTTCAAACAGTCACTAAGTGATCGGCTGTCAATTGAGGACTACTTCTATAGGATGGGAAGCATCAGGATAGCTGGCCACGCTTGGGAGCGGTCAAACGATCCTACCCCAAACCCACAGATGAGAAAGACAGCAGAGGAGACACACAGAACTGACATGTTTTTGCCAAAGAAGGTGATACAAAAACCAACAATCACCTGCAGCCACAGACCAAACACCGGACGTCACACAGAAGCTGGCTTCTCACCGTCACCTCGGCCGACACTGAGTTGAACAACACGGCAAATCCGTAGCTAACTCAACCAATATTTACAAAGGTACCTTTGAAAGAAAGAAAAAATAATAATAACAATAACCGACACCACCACAACGACGGAGGGCAGATCTCCGTGCAAGAACTGGGGAGCCAGGCGACACAAATCCTGCCGGGTACATCACACCGTGAAACCACACACGATCGCAAGAGCTGGGCGTCCGAGGAGAGGTGCCAGGACCACTGGTTGAAGTTGTCCTCGGGCGGACACGCACCCTCCTCGGCAAAGAACCAAGGACAGTTTCGGAATTAAAATGGAGGAGGAGGAGGACAGACACGCCGACTAAGAACAAAAAGCTGGGAAACGGGTGGCGGTGGGCGTTTCCAGTTCCGCAGACGTGTGGGAGGACCGGGAGACACACACCCCATCCCGAGAGTGAGCAGGATTGAAGGGCACAGAGGTCGATCTGCTTCTCGCCAGGGCCCACCGCCATCTTGCCAACCTGTGCAGCGCACAGTGCAATCGGGAGTACGTTGATACGTGCGTGTGTAGAGTACGCGCCGCAAGGAGGACTCGTACGGCAAGTGGACGTGGCAAAGAAAGGAGTGGAATTTTTGGGAGTGGGGGTGGCTGGAGAGAGCAACGGGGTATTTGCTGGCCCTGTCTTCCCTCTCCCTACTATGCACGCAAGGAGGTGCAGGGTGGGTGAGCTGCAAGACCTTTGCAAGCCCACTCAAGTGCAACGAACGCCTGAGCTCCTTGAACGGGAGGAGGACACAGCTTAGGTGTCGGCGTCCAACAGGTGTGCCCAACGCAGGACAGAGGAGGCAATGAATGCTCCTGTGCCTCCATGAGTGCATTTCCCCACCACCGCTCCGGTGGGGCACTCCCCAAAGGCTGGCGCGTCCCTTTCAGCTGGGCGCGAGCGCTGCTACGGCTGCTCGGGCTTCAGGCCCATCAGCCCCGTCTGTGTTCCCAGCACCAGGTGGCGCACGGTGGGGTTGCGGGTGTGGATTTTCTGGTGGCAGTTCAGCGACTCCTTGTAGCGGAAGTTCTTCCCACAGGTGGCGCACTGGTAGGGCGTCTCGCCCGTGTGGACGCGCCAGTGTTTCAGCAGATGGTCCCGCCGGATGAAGCTTTTCCCGCACTCCGTACACTGATACGGCCGCTCGCCCGTGTGGATCCGCTGGTGCCGGACGGCTTTCGAGAGGTCCCGGAAGTCCTTGCCGCAGTAGGTGCAGGTCAGCGGCCCGTCGCCCTTCCCCGCGTGGAGCTTCTGATGGAGGAGAAGACTGACCTCCAGCTTGAAGCTCTCCTTGCACTGGGTGCAGGTGTACGGACGCTCCACCATGTGGTTTCCGGGCCGTTTCACCACGCCGGGTTTCGCGGTCGGGCTCCTCTGCGGCTCGGGGCGCTTGTGGACTTTGGGGCGGGCAGGAGTTGGGGCCCTCGGGATGGCAAGGGGGATGAGCTTAGCCTCTGGGCTTCCTTGAGGTTCGGGCACCAGGTACGCCCCACTTCCGCCATGTGTCTCCTGGTGGCTGGCGAAGAGATGCCTGTCTACAAATCCTTCTCCACATTCGCAGCAGATAAACGGGCCGGTGTGAGCTTCTGCAGCTGACGTGGCCGAGTCCTCTTTCTGCGTCTCAGGAACCCCTTGCGCCGATCGCCGGAGGGGCTTTTTTGGCAGGGCGATGGACAGAGACTGGCTCTCGCACAGCAGCTCCTCTCCAGGACCCTGGAAAACCTCCGTCCACTTGCGAGGAAATAGATTGTCCGCCTCATCCTCCAGCAACGGAGGGGCACCTGGAGAAAGAAAAAAAGGCCACAGGTAACCGAGGAAGGACACACCCAGAGGGCCGGTCCATAGAGGTAAAGCCTACTCTCCTTTCTTCTGCACACGCCCCGCTGCCGTGTCCCGCTCGGATCCTCGTCATACGAGCCGAGTTCCCTGCCGCAGGGAGAAGGGATGGTTCCACACGAGTGACTGGCAACTGCGCAAATGCACGGACCGCTCCCTGTGTGCGCACGCTGAAGGCGCGTGCCTACCCTGCGCGCTAAGGGAGTGTGGGTGCACACGCTCACCTGCACGTCGCGCAACTCGGGATGGGCGCGCGCCTTCCCTCACCTGCCGTTTCCGTGGCCCAGTTGCAAACACCTCACGGCCCACTAGGAGAGGTTGGGGATACAGTAAAAGGCCGTCGCGCCCGGTGAAAGCGTGCGCCGGGCGCGGATTGGTGAACCACCGAGTTCGAATCCCGCCTCTCACTACTCACTAAACTCAATTGTCAGAGCGTCCACTTGACAATCGTTCCGTATCAGCCTGCCATGGAGCCTGGTGTATGTGTGTGTGTGTGTGTGTGTAAGGGAGGGTGGATGTTAGGGAAAGGTGAAAGCATTGCCTCTGGGCAGCTAGTCCTCAAGGCCGTTTTTCTTGGGAGACGAATGCAGCGGCAAAACCACCTACACCAGGGTTGTCAAATTGCCGGCCCACGGGCCGGATGTGTCGCACCAAAACCGCACCCGGCGATGGGGAAAAAGTCGCGACACGTCACGAGACGTTGCGAGTTCGACACCCCTGGCCTCCACTGAGACCTACCGGTTCAAAAACCATCTCTTTTAAAACTGATTGGACAATGGAGGGGGGGGGGAAACCAAATACGAGCAGCGTCTGAGAGGGAAAAGTTACAGCTAGGGAACATGGCCCGCAAAACTCGGTTCCGGCTTCGCTTTCCTGTAATCCGCTTGACCTTTAGAAGACGATACTTTTCTCAAGAAATGGAGTCAAGGATCGTTCGCTCCGAAAGGATCAAGTCGAGGCAGGACCGACACTCGAGGCAACGTAGCGCCGTCCGCGAGGTCTCGGATGAACCCCCTTGCGGTGTCTCACCTTCCTCTGTCAGTGTCGCCGTGGCGTCACAGGCAAAGCACTCCATCGAATGAACAGAAGCCGGGGACGATCCGGCGTTCCAGATTCCCGAGGACGGCTGGGCACCACCCTTCCCGCGGGAACATTCCCGACTGGTTTCCCCAATGCTTAACGGGTCCCCTGTCCCCCCCACACACACACCCACCTTCCCCGGTGTCCCGTCTACTCTCTTACCTATGGTGCAGTCTCCAGGGATTTCTCTGGCCTCTAAACCCCCCGTGCTTTTGATGAGAGGCAGGTCATCTTGCCCGATCCAGGAAGTCCCGTGGAGAGCCGAAACTGGCGATCCTGTTGCAAGGGAGAGAAAAACGAGGATCGTCACCACCCGATCCCCCACATTCCAACGGGGAGAAAGGCTATTCCCGCCATTTCCCCTCTTCTCCGGCTTGCGCTTGCCAAATCAGTCTTTTTCAAACGCGGCGAGTGTAAAGTGGGTGGACTTCAACTCCCAGATGCTTTCAGTTGAGTGGGCTTCATGCTGACTGGGGGATTCTGGGAGTGGAAGTCCTCCCCTCTTAAAGCAGGCCAGCTGGGGGATTCTGGGAGTTGAAGTCCACCCCTCTTAAAGCATGCTGGATAGGCAATTCTGGGAATTGACGTCCTCCCCTCTTAAAGCAGGCCGGCTGGGGGATTCTGGGAGTGGAAGTCCTCCCCTCTTAAAGCATGTCAGCTGGGGGATTCTGGGAGTGGAAGTCCCTTCCTCTTAAAGCATGCAGGTTGGGGGATTCTGGGAGTGGAAGTCCTCCCCTCTTAAAGCAGGCTGGCTGGGGGATTCTGGGAGTTGAAGTCCACCCCTCTTAAAGCATGCTGGCTGGGGGATTCTGGGAGCTGAAGTCCACCCCTCTTAAAGCAGGCTGGCTGGGGGATTCTGGGAGTTGAAGTCCACCCCTCTTAAAGCATGCTGGCTGGGGGATTCTGGGAGCTGAAGTCCTCCCCTCTTAAATTTGTCAAGCTTCACCAACACCGCTCAAGACAAACCCTATTAAACCCCCCAGGTCGGCTTCATTCACACAACATCCTAAACCCACCCACCCACCCCAAATCCAGGGCAGTTGGAAAAACTAAGCTAAGAGTGCTTAGAACGAAGTTGCAAGCGGACAAGACACCGAGGGGCGGGGTTGGGGGAAAGGGTCTCCAGCTGCGGTCGCCAAATTCCAACGGCTGAAAAAACCCCTGGACGAAACAAAACGAGTTTTGAAGCGCCTGGGGAAAAAAAATGTGTCAAAACGTCTCGGACCCCCCCCCTGCAAAAAAAAACAGGAGGGAGGGGAAGACCGAAGGGGAACGGCGAAAAACTCACCTGGCCCGTCCCCCGTGCCGGATACTTCGAGGGTTTCCTCTCCTCTGCCCTCGGCCTGCTCCGAAGCTTCCCTTCGCTCAATCCGGGACAGGAGATCTGGTTTGGAGACGGCCGCGTCTGCGGAGGAGAGGAGGACAGCATGACAATACAGGGGGTCGTCGACGTACGACCGCTTGTTTAGCGACGGTTCCCGAGCGAGGTCACCGAAGGGACTGAACACCTTTTCGCACACATCCCAGCATCCCCAGGTTCACGCGATCAAAAAAAAAAAAAACCTCAGCACGCTTGGCCGTTGACTTTGTTTCTCGTCGCAAAAGCTTCATTTCTCGTCTCAGCGACCGACTCGTGTTTAGGACGGGTAACGGTGTCCCGGGCTGACGCGATTTCCTCCCCCCCCACTTTTTTTTTTGCGATGAGAATCAAAAGTCAACGGGGAAGCCAGGTCCCCTTCGCGGCCCCGTTAGTAACTTTCGCTTTAACGCCCTTGCAGGCAAGCCCAGGTCGTGAAACGGGAGAGGAATTCACTTCGCAACGTTCTCGTTTCGCCACAGAACTTCGGGGCGCGATTGCGACGGCAAGTCAAGGACGACCGGTAAATACCGGAAGACTGGCTTTGGGTTCGGAAGACGTCAGAGTGAGAGATAGTGGTCTATACGGCACCAGAAGGTGGACCGTTCCCACCTTGGACCAGTCGGGACACCCGCTGAAACTCCCGGGGTGAAGCCACACAACCGTCGTACGATGCGATGGCGTAGCCACAAAACCCAGCAAACTGCGCTGCGTCAACGGCCCGGTTTCTTTCCGGGAGTCAACACCGGCCCAGTTCGGACGCCGGCCCGCTCTTACCGACAGAGACCACCGCCTGGTAGTTCTGCTTCATGATGTGACGATAGAGGTCCTTCTGGTTTTCGTCCAGCGCCCGCCACTCGTGCTCCGAGAAACTACAGGAGGCGTCGTCAAACTGCAACGGGACCTGCAACGGGGCGAAAACGCCGGAGGTCATAAACAACGTAGACCACGTTTCCAATTTTGCGGACCGGTGGGGCGTGGTGGGGGGGAGAGGAGATGGTACGCACGAGTGGCTAGTGAGCTTGCGCACGCAACTCGTTCGCACCAGCAGTGGGCAAGTGCGCGCACGCAGCTCATTTATACGAGCAGTGTGCGTGCGCGCAGCTCATTTGCATGTGCCCGCACGCAGATCATTTATACAAGCGGTGTGCAGGTATGTGCAGGCAGCTTGTTTGCACCAGCGGCGTGCGGGTGCGCGCACACAGCTCATTTATAGGAGCGGCGTGCGTGTGCGTGCCACGCAGCTCATTTGCACCAGCGGCGTGCCTGTGCCCGCACGCAGCTCATTTATACAAGCGGTGTGCGTCTACGCACGTGCAGCTCGTTCGCAGCAGCGGCGGGCACGTACACACACGCAGCTCATTTATACGAGCAGTGTGCGTGCCCGCAGCTCATTTGCATGTGCCCGCACACAGATCATTAATACAAGCAGTGTGCAGGTATGTGCACGCAGCTCGTTTGCACCAGCGGCGTGCGGGTGCACGCACACAGCTCATTTATAGGAGCGGCGTGCGTGTGCGTGCCACGCAGCTCATTTATACAAGTGGTGTGCGTCTACGCACGTGCAGCTCGTTCGCAGCAGCGGCAGGCACGTACGCACACGCAGCTCATTTATACGGGCGGTGTGCACGTTCGTGCCACGCAGCTTATTTATACCAGCGGCGGGCACGCGCGCCCGCCGCGCAGTTAAATGGAGCGCCTGCCGCTCAAACGCTGTACGGCAAAATGAGGAGGCGTGTGTGCGCACATGCTTGCTGGCCGCTTCTGTGGCCCGGCTGCCAACTCCTCACGGTCCCCAAATGTGCAGACGATACCGAGCTGGCGGGAACAGCCAACCCTCCAGAAGATAGGAAGCTTCACACCCAGAAGGATCTGGAGAGACTTGAACCCGGGGCCCTATCTAACAAAATGACATTCGACGGACGTAAAAGTGTTTTGCACTTAAAAGAAGAAAAAACGAAATTTACGAGTAAACCATAGATGAATCCTGCCTCAAGAGTAGCAACTGGGAGAGGGACCTAGTGGACAATCAATTAAATATAAGGCGCCTGGGGGATTCTGGGAGTTGAAGTCCTCCCCTCTTAAAGCATGCTGGCTGGGGGCTTCTGGGAGTTGAAGTCCTCCCCTCTTAAAACATGCCGGCTGGGGGATTCTGGGAGTTGAAGTCCTCCCCTCTTAAAACATGCCGGCTGGGGGATTCTGGGAGTTGAAGTCGTCCTTTCTTAAAACATGCTGGCTGGGGGATTCTGGGAGTGGAAGTCCTCCCCTCTTAAAGCATGTCGGCTGGGGGATTCTGGGAGTGGAAGTCCTCCCCTCTTAAAGCATGCTGCATGGGGGATTCTGGGAGTTGAAGTCCTCCCCTCTTAAAACATGCCGGCTGGGGGATTCTGGAAATTGAAGTCCTCCCCTCTTAAAACATGCCGGCTGGGGGATTCTGGGAGTTGAAGTCCTCCCCTCCTAAAGCATGCTGCATGGGGGATTGTGGGAGTGGAAGTCCTCCCCTCTTAAAGCATGCTGCATGGGGGATTCTGGGAGTGGAAGTCCTCCCTTCTTAAAGAATGCCGGCTGGGGGATTCTGGGAGTTGAAGTCCTCCCTTCTTAAAGCATGCCGGCTGGGGGATTCTGGGAGTGGAAGTCCTCCCCTCTTAAAACATTCCGGCTGGGGGATTCTGGGAGTTGAAGTCCTCTCCTCTTAAAGCATGCTGCATGGGGGATTCTGGGAGTGGAAGTCCTCCCCTCTTAAAACATGCCGCCTGGGGGATTCTGGGAGTTGAAGTCCTCCCCTCTTAAAGAATGCCAGCTGGGAAATTCTGGGAGTTGCTCTTAAAGCATGCCGGCTGGGGGATTCTGGGAGTGGAAGTCCCCCGCCCCTCTTAAAACATGCCGAATGGGGAATTCCGGGTGTTGCAGCCCACCCCTCTTAAATTGGCCACGCTTGACAAACACGGCTCTACGAAACACCCATCGCGGCCTTCCTTCGCACAACCAAAATGCCTCAATCTCCCGTTCCGCCCGCAACGGGGCAAACCCGCGCTCTGCACCTCCCGTCCGAACCCCAAACCCATCGCCCACCCCCACCACATCCCGGCTCGGTCCCCTCCTCCCCAACCCCTCGGCTCCGCCTCCCCTCACCTTCGGCGTCTCCCCCTTGGCGCCCGGCGGGAAACGTAGGATCCAGAAGTTGCGGTTCTGCAGCAGGTTCTCCATGTTTTCCAGCCGGCGCTGGAGCTGCCCGTACTCCTGGATCAGGGTGCCCAGCGCGGCCCACTTGCTCTCCAGCTGGTTGCCGAACTCCACCGCCGTCTTTTCGCAGCCGTCCAGCTTGGCCTCGGCTAGGCCCAGCCGGCCTTCCAGGCCGACCAGTTGCGCCGCGTAGGCGTCCACCTTGGTTTCCACGGCTTGTATTTCCGCCACGACGGTCAGGGGCATCTGGGACGCCTCGGGCGGGCCATCCCCCCCCGCCGGGTCTTGCTCGGGGAGGCCGAGGGGCTGCCCGGAGGGCGGGGTGCGGAAGTCCATGTCCCACTGAAGGCCCTGCTGTCAAGGGAGACACACAGACACACACACACAAACACAGACACACACACCAATGAGCGGGGGTCAGCAGACCTGCGACCGTTTGTTTCGCGACGTTCCCCAAGTTTACTGGTGGGCGTCTTTGGTTTCCATCCCGCTCGTAGCGGTGTGTGACTGAAGGGGGAGGAGGGAGGAGGTCCTCTGCCGATTCTGCCCCTAACGGCAAACTCGGGGCAGGACTAGAACTCACCGCCGCCTGGTGATGGGCCCCAGGTCACCCAGCCGGCTTTCGTGCCTTAAGGCGGGACTAGAACTCACCGTCACCCGGTGATTGGCCCAAAGTCACCCAGCTGGCTTTCGTGCCTTAAGGCGGGACTAGAACTCACAGTCACCCGGTGATTGGCCCAAAGTCACCTAGCTAGCTTTCATGCCAAAGGTGGGACTAGAACTCACCGTCACCCGGTGATTGGCCCAAAGTCACTCAAATGGATTTCATGCTTTAAGGTAGGACTAGAACTCAGCATCACCCGGTGATTGGCTCAAAGTCACCCAGCTGGGTTTCGTGCCTTAAGGGGGGACTAGAACTCACCGTCACCCGGTGATTGGCTCAAAGTCACCCAGCTCACTTTCATGCCTAAGGCGCGACTAAAACTCACCATCACCTGGTGATTGGCCCAAAGTCACCCAGCTAGCTTTCGTGCCAAAGGCGGGACTAGAACTCACCATCACCCGGTGATTGGCCCAAAGTCACCCAGCTGGCTTTCGTGCCTTAAGGCGGGATTAGAACTCACCGTCGCCCGGCGATGGGCCCAAAGTCACCCAGCTGGCTTTCGTGCCTTAAGGCGGGACTAGAACTCACTGTCACCCGGTGATTGGCCCAAAGTCACCCAGCTGGGTTTCGTGCCTTAAGGGGGGACTAGAACTCAGCGTCACCCGGTGATTGGCTCAAAGTCACCCAGCTCACTTTCATGCCTAAGGCGGGACTAAAACTCACCATCACCTGGTGATTGGCCCAAAGTCACCCAGCTGGCTTTCGTGCCTAAGGCGGGACTAGAACTCACCGTCTCCCGGTGATTGGCCCAAAGTCACCCAGCTGGCTTTCGTGCCTTAAGGCGGGACTAGAACTCACTGTCACCCGGTGATTGGCCCAAAGTCACCCAGCTGGCTTTCGTGCCTTAAGGCGGGACTAGAACTCACTGTCACCCGGTGATTGGCCCAAAGTCACCCAGCTGGCTTTCGTGCCTTAAGGCGGGACAAGAACTCACTGTCACCCGGTGATTGGCTCAAAGTCACCCAGCTCACTTTCATGCCTAAGGCGGGACTAAAACTCACCATCACCTGGTGATTGGCCCAAAGTCACCCAGCTGGCTTTCGTGCCCAAGGTGGGACTAGAACTCACCGTCTCCTGGCGATTGGCCCAAAGTCACCCAGCTGGCTTTCGTGCCTAAGGCGGGACTAGAACTCACCGTCTCCCGGTGATTGGCCCAAAGTCACCCAGCTGGCTTTCGTGCCTTAAGGCGGGACTAGAACTCACTGTCACCCGGTGATTGGCCCAAAGTCACCCAGCTGGCTTTCGTGCCTTAAGGCGGGACTAGAACTCACTGTCACCCGGTGATTGGCCCAAAGTCACCCAGCTGGGTTTCGTGCCTTAAGGGGGGACTAGAACTCAGCGTCACCCGGTGATTGGCTCAAAGTCACTCAAATGGATTTCATGCTTTAAGGTAGGACTAGAACTCACCGTCACCCGGTGATTGGCTCAAAGTCACCCAGCTCACTTTCATGCCTAAGGCGCGACTAAAACTCACCATCACCTGGTGATTGGCCCAAAGTCACCCAGCTGGCTTTCGTGCCAAAGGCGGGACTAGAACTCACCATCACCCGGTGATTGGCCCAAAGTCACCCAGCTGGCTTTCGTGCCTTAAGGCGGGATTAGAACTCACCGTCACCTGGTGATTGGCCCAAAGTCACCCAGCTGGCTTTCGTGCCTAAGGCGGGACTAGACCTCACTATCACCCGGTGATTGGCCCAAAGTCACTCAAATGGATTTCATGCTTTAAGGTAGGACTAGAACTCAGCATCACCCGGTGATTGGCTCATATTCACCCAGCTGGCTTTCGTGCCTAAGGCGGGACTAGAACTCACCATCACCCGGTGATTGGCCCAAAGTCATCCAGCTGGCTTTCGTGCCTTAAGGCGGGATTAGAACTCACCGTCACCCGGTGATTGGCCCAAAGTCACCCAGCTGGCTTTCGTGCCTTAAGGCGGGATTAGAACTCACCGTCTCCTGATGATTGGCCCAAAGTCACTCAAATGTATTTCATGCTTTAAGGTAGGACTAGAACTCAGCATCACCCGGTGATTGGCCCAAAGTCACCCAGCTAGCTTTCATGCCTAAGGTGGGACTAGAACTCACCGTCACCTGGTGATTGGCCCAAAGTCACCCAGCCGGCTTTCAGGCCTAAGGCGGGACTAGAACTCAGCATCACCCGGTGATTGGCCCAAAGTCACCCAGCTGCCTTTCGTGCCTAAGGCGGGACTAGGGACGCAAGCCAGATTCTTCCAGCCAAAGCCGAACTTTTCAAGCACCCTCCATCCTTCCTCTCCTATTTAGCCTCCTCCGGCATCGGGTTCAAATTCCGCCCCCGGAAGACGTCGGGGCAATCCTCTGGGGACGCCCCAAGAGCCCACCTCCTGCCCAGCCCAGCCCAGCCTCCAAACCCAGATCCAAAGCTAGAGGTGGGCGTATTGTGCGGGATTGCCCCGTCACACACACAAAAAAATTGGGAAGGTGGAAAGGGCACCACGAGGAGATCCCTCCCCAGCAGGCGAGCGTCGCTTGGGAGGGGTCTAGACCTCAAGAGGCCAGCCCGGCTCAGCCCAGCCGCTGCCAAACCTTGAGCCGGGTAGATCTTGCAGGACCTCCCCCCCCCCCCGTCGCCCCCTCCCATCACCATCACTGGGCAGATGGAAAGGGGACCACCAGGAGATCACTTCAGAGGAAGGAGGCAAATCCAGATTTCCTCCCCCCCCCCCACACACAAACCCAGTCCAGACCAGTCCGGCAACCACACATTGAGGTGGGCAAATCGAGCAGGAACCCCACCCTCACCTCGCAATCACCCCGACTGGGAAGGTGGAAAGGGCACCACGAGGAGATCCCTTCCCCGCCAGTCGGCTTCGCAAAAGGGCCAGTCGAAGCTGCGGAGGGGGTCCCGACCACCCAGATGCCAAACGGGAGGTGGGAAAAGCCCGCAGGACCTCCCGCCCCATCGCTAGGGCTGGGCAGGTGGAAAGGGCACCACGAGGAGATAATAATAATAATAATAATAATAATAATAATAATAATAATAATAATAATAATAATAATTTAATAAGCAGTTTTGAGCCTGGCAAGGGGGGGCAATCCAAGCTCCAGACCCCCAGCCCAGCAACCCAACCTCGAGGCGGGCAAATCTCGCAGGACACCCCCCCCCCCGCTCTCCGCCCATCACCATCGCTGAGCCGGTGGAAAGGGCACCACCGGGCGATCCTTTCCCAGCAAGGGGCCAATCCAAATTTGGGAGGGGTCCAGACCGCCCAGCCCGGCCCGGCCGCTGCCAAACCTCGAGCGGGTAGATCTTGCAGGACCTTCCCCCGTCTCACACACACACACACACACGACTCCATCATCACCACCACCACCGGGCAGATGGAAAGGGAACCACAAGGAGATCCGTTCACAGGAAGGTGGCATATCCAGATTCCCCCCCCCCCCGTCCCGGAATCCAGGGCAGTCCAGCCACCAAACATTGAGATTCGGGAAATCTTACAGGAACCTCTCCCCCGCCCCGAGAATCGCCATCCCTGCGCAGGTGGAAAGGGCACCACCCGGCGATCCCTTCCCAGCAAGTCCGCCTGGCCAAGGGGGCCAATCCGAGTTCGGGAGGGATCCAGGCCAGCCCAGCGAGCAAACCCTGAGATGGGCAAACCTTGCAAGGCGTTCCCCCCACCCTGACAATCGCCATCATCGGAGCAGGTGGAAAGGGCACCACCAGGCGATCCCTTCCCAGCAAGTCAGCCTGGCCAAGGGGGCCAATCCGAGTTCGGGAGGGGTCCAGACCTGCCAATCCAGGCCAGCCCAGCGAGCAAACCCTGAGGTGGGCAAACCTTGCAGGACCCCCTCCACAATCGCCATCCTTGGGCCGGTGGAAAAGGCACCACCAGGCGATCCCTTCCCGGGGAAAGTCAGCCTCGCAAGCGGGGAGGGGGGGGGAGGAGGAGAGCAATCCAAACCCGGGAGGGGTCCAGACCCAACCCGGCCACCACACCTTGAAGCGGGCAGATCTGGCAGGAGCACCGTCTCGCCATCGCTGGGCGGGTGGAAAGGGCACCACCGGGCGATCCTTTCCACCATCGCGAGACGGGTGGAAAGGGCACCACCGGGCGATCCTTTCCCGGCTAAAGTCAGCCTCGCGAGGGGCCCGATCCAAGCTCGGGAGGGCTCCAGACCACCCAGATCCCAACCCGCAAGGTCTCCCCCCAATCGCCACCCCTTTGGGCAGGTGGAAAGGGCACCACGAGGCGATCTCTTCGCATCGTCCAGCCTCCCTCTCTCTCTCTCTCTGTCTCTCTCTGTCTCTCTGTCTCTCTCTCTCACTCACTCACTCACACACACCCCAAAATCGAACCCAGCCCCAAGCCTTGAGATGGGCAGGTCTGGCAGGACCACCCCATTACTATCGCTGGGCCGGCGGAAAGGGCACCATGAGGCGATCCCTTCGCATCAAGTCCAGCCTCTCTCTCTCTCTCTCTCTCTCTCTCTCTCTCTCTCTCTCTCTCTCTCTCACTCACACACACACACACACACACACACACACACACCAAAATCGAACCCAGCCCCAAGCCTTGAGATGGGCAGGTCTGGCAGGACCACCCCATTACTGTCGCTGGGCGGGCGGAAAGGGCACCACGAGGTGATCCCTTCGCATCCAGTCCAGACACACACACACACAGACACACACAGACACTCAAACCAAAATCGAACCCAGCCCCAAGCCTCGAGATGGGCAGGTCTGGCAGGACCACCCCATTAACTGTTGCCGGGCGGGCGGAAAGGGCACCACGAGGCGATCCCTTCGCATCAAGTCCAGCCTCTCTCTCTCTCTCTCTCTCTCTCACACACACACACACACACACACACACACACACACACACACACCAAAATCGAACCAAGCCCCAAGCCTTGAGATGGGCAGGTCTGGCAGGACCACCCCATTACTATAGCTGGGCCGGCGGAAAGGACACCACGAGGCGATCCCTTCGCATCCAGTCCAGACACACACACACACACACACACACACACACACAAACCAAAATCGAACCCAGCCCCAAGCCTCGAGATGGGCAGGTCTGGCAGGACCACCCCATTCCTGTCGCCGGGCGGGTGGAAAGGGCACCACGAGGCGATCCCTTCGCATCCAGTCCAGACACACAGACACACAAAGCAAAATCGAACCCAGCCCCAAGCCTCGAGACGGGCAGGTCTGGCAGGACCCCCCCATTAACTGTTGCCGGGCCGGCGGAAAGGGCACCACGAGGCGATCCCTTCGCATCCAGTCCAGCCTCTCTCTCTCTCTCTCTCTCACACACACACACACACACACACACCGCAAAATCGAACCCAGCCCCAAGCCTTGAGATGGGCAGGTCTGGCAGGACCACCCGATTACTATCGCTGGGCCGGCGGAAAGGACACCACGAGGCGATCCCTTCGCATCCAGTCCAGACACACACACACACACACACACACACACACACACACAAACCAAAATCGAACCCAGCCCCAAGCCTCGAGATGGGCAGGTCTGGCAGGACCACCCCATTCCTGTCGCCGGGCGGGTGGAAAGGGCACCACCGGGTGATCCCTTCGCATCCAGTCCAGACACACACACACAGACACACACAGACACAGACCCCAAAATCGAACCCAGCCCCAAGCCTCGAGATGGGCAGGTCTGGCAGGACCACCCGATTACTATCGCTGGGCCGGCGGAAAGGGCACCACGAGGCGATCCCTTCGCATCCAGTCCAGACACACACAACACACAGACACACAAAGCAAAATCGAACCCAGCCCAAGCCTCGAGATGGGCAGGTCTGGCAGGACCACCCCATTCCTGTCGCTGGGCCGGCGGAAAGGGCACCACGAGGCGATCCCTTCGCATCCAGTCCAGACACACACAGACACACACAAACCAAAATCGAAATCCAAGACTCGGAAGTGGGGAGGGGGGTGTCCAGCCTTAAAAAAAACAAAAAAAACCCCTCCCCTCCAAGCTAGAAGACCCCCCTGCCCCCTCCCCGCGGTGACGTCACCCCTCCCTCCTCCCTCTCCCCCCTCCCCCGCCCCGGACTGCGGCAAGAGCGCCCCCCTCCCCTCCCCTCCCCTCCCCTCCCCACTGACCTGGGCGGGGCTCCACTCGGCCATTGGCCCGGCGAGGCTGGGCTTTTGGGGCTTGGGCAGCAAAGCCGAGGCCGGAGGAGCTGGCGGGACGGTTCGGCTTTGGGCGTTTCGGGCTGGTTTCGGAGTGGGGGGGGTTAGGGAGGGGGGGGGCTGCGGTCCGGCTCCAGGAAGCGGCTCGGGGTCCGCAGGAGCCGCAGCGCCGCCTCGGCCTGCAGCGACGCCGCCGGCCGGAGGTCGCCACTGCAGGCGATTTTGGGAGGAGAGAAGAAAGGGGAGGGGGCCTGGCTCCTGAAGGGGGAGGGGGGGCCTTGGTAGGTTGGAGGGTTTTTTTTGGGGGGGGGGGTTAGGGTCTGCACCCCCTCTCAAGGAAGGGGTCTTCTGGCTCCCCTATCCAGGCTGGGTTTTTTTTGGGGGAGGGTCTCAAGGAAGGGAGGGGGGTCTCCTGGCTCCCCTACCCAGCCTGGGTTTTTTTGGGGGTTCTGCATCCCCTTTCAAGAGAAGTGGAGGGGGTCTCCTGGCTCCCCTATCCAGGATGGGTTTTTTTGGGGGGGGTCTCAAGAAGGTAGGGGGGTCTTCTGGCTCCTCTATCCAGGCTGGGGTTTTTTGGGGGGGGTCTCAAGGAAGGGAGGGGGGTCTTCTGGCTCCTCTATCCAGGCTGGGGTTTTTTGGGGGGGGTCTGCACCCCCTTTCAAGGAAGGGAGGGGGGGTCTTCTGGCTCCCCTACCCAGCCTGGGTTTTTTTTTGGGGGGGTCTGCAGCCCCTCCCAAGGAAGGGAGGGGGGTCTCCTGGCTCCCCTATCCAGGCTGGGGTTTTTTGGGGGGGGTCTGCACCCCCTTTCAAGGAAGGGAGGGGGGGTCTTCTGGCTCCCCTACCCAGCCTGGGTTTTTTTGGGGGGGGGTCTGCAGCCCCTCCCAAGGAAGGGAGGGGGTCTTCTGGCTCCCCTATCCAGGCTGGGGTTTTTTTGGGGGGGTCTCAAGGAAGGGAGGGGGTCTCCTGGCTCCCCTATCCAGGCTGGGTTTTTTGGGGGGGGTCTCAAGGAAGGGAGGGGGGTCTTCTGGCTCCCCTATCCAGGATGGGTTTTTTTGGGGGGGGTCTCAAGGAAGGGAGGGGGGTCTCCTGGCTCCCCTACCCAGCCTGGGTTTTTTTGGGGGGGTCTGCATCCCCTTTCAAGGAAGGGAGGGGGTCTCCTGGCTCCCCTATCCAGGATGGGTTTTTTTGGGGGGGGTCTCAAGGAAGGTAGGGGGGTCTTCTGGCTCCTCTATCCAGGCTGGGGTTTTTTGGGGGGGGTCTCAAGGAAGGGAGGGGGGTCTTCTGGCTCCTCTATCCAGGCTGGGGTTTTTTGGGGGGGGGGTCTCAAGAAAGGGAGGGGGGTCTCCTGGCTCCCCTATCCAGGCTGGGGTTTTTTGGGGGGGGTCTGCACCCCCTTTCAAGGAAGGGAGGGGGGGTCTTCTGGCTCCCCTACCCAGCCTGGGTTTTTTTTTGGGGGGGGTCTGCAGCCCCTCCCAAGGAAGGGAGGGGGGTCTTCTGGCTCCCCTATCCAGGCTGGGTTTTTGGGGGGGGTCTGCACCCCCTCTCAAGGAAGGGAGGGGGGGGTCTCCTGGCTCCCCTACCCAGCCTGGGTTTTTTTTGGGGGGGGTCTGCAGCCCCTCCCAAGGAAGGTACGGGGGTCTTCTGGCTCCCCTATCCAGGCTGGGGTTTTTTGGGGGGGTCTCAAGGAAGGGAGGGGGGGTCTTCTGGCTCCCCTATCCAGGCTGGGGTTTTTTGGGGGGGTCTGCACCCCCTCTCAAGGAAGGGAGGGGGGGTCGCATTGGGGACCCCCGAGACCCTCCAGATGGGAAGGAAGGAAGGAAGGAAGGAAGGAAGGAAAGAAAGGAGTTGAGGGAGGGGAGGGAAGGAAGGAAGAAGGAAGGAACAGGAGAAAAGGAAGGAAGGAAGGAAGGAAGGAAAGGAAGGAAGGAAGGAAGGAAGGAAGGAAAGAAAGGAGTTGAGGGAGGGGAGGGAAGGAAGGAAGAAGGAAGGAACAGGAGAAAAGGAAGGAAGGAAGGAAGGAAGGAAGGAAGGAAGGAAGGAAGGAAGGAAGGAAGGAAAGAAAGGAGTTGAGGGAGGGGAGGGAAGGAAGGAAGAAGGAAGGAACAGGAGAAAAGGAAGGAAGGAAGGAAGGAAGGAAGGAAGGAAGGAAGGAAGGAAGGAAGGAAGGAAGGAAAGAAAGGAGTTGAGGGAGGGGAGGGAAGGAAGGAAGAAGGAAGGAACAGGAGAAAAGGAAGGAAGGAAGGAAAGGAAGGAAGGAAGGAAGGAAGGAAGGAAGGAAAGAAAGGAGTTGAGGGAGGGGAGGGAAGGAAGGAAGAAGGAAGGAACAGGAGAAAAGGAAGGAAGGAAGGAAGGAAGGAAGGAAGGAAGGAAGGAAAGAAAGGAGTTGAGGGAGGGGAGGGAAGGAAGGAAGAAGGAAGGAACAGGAGAAAAGGAAGGAAGGAAGGAAGGAAGGAAGGAAGGAAGGAAGGAAGGAAAGAAAGGAGTTGAGGGAGGGGAGGGAAGGAAGGAAGAAGGAAGGAACAGGAGAAGGAAGGAAGGAAGGAAGGAAGGAAGGAAGGAAGGAAGGAAGGAAGGAAGGAAGGAAGGAAGGAAGGAAAGAAAGGAGTTGAGGGAGGGGAGGGAAGGAAGGAAGAAGGAAGGAACAGGAGAAAAGGAAGGAAGGAAGGAAAGGAAGGAAGGAAGGAAGGAAGGAAGGAAAGAAAGAAAGAAAGGAGTTGAGGGAGGGGAGGGAAGGAAGGAAGAAGGAAGGAACAGGAGAAAAGGAAGGAAGGAAGGAAAGGAAGGAAGGAAGGAAGGAAGGAAGGAAGGAAGGAAGGAAGGAAGGAAAGAAAGGAGTTGAGGGAGGGGAGGGAAGGAAGGAAGAAGGAAGGAACAGGAGAAAAGGAAGGAAGGAAGGAAGGAAGGAAGGAAGGAAGGAAGGAAGGAAGGAAAGAAAGGAGTTGAGGGAGGGGAGGGAAGGAAGGAAGAAGGAAGGAACAGGAGAAAAGGAAGGAAGGAAGGAAAGAGAAGGAAGGAAGGAAGGAAGGGAAGGAAGGAATGGAAGGAAAGAAAGGAGTTGAGGGAGGGGAGGGAAGGAAGGAAGAAGAAGGAACAGGAGAAAAGGAAGGAAGGAAGGAAAGGAAGGAAGGAAGGAAGGAAGGAAGGAAGGAAGGAAGGAAGAAAGAAAGGAGTTGAGGGAGGGGAGGGAAGG
>CM044371.1:1670984-1675984 GCA_024294585.1 Vipera latastei
CCCTTCCCACTGGGGGCTGCAGCAGAGGACCCCCCCTCTCCCAGGAATTGGGTGTGTGTGTGTGTGTGTGTTTGTGTGTGTGGGGTGGGGTATCCCTCCGGTCTCTTCTTCCACCCCCACCCCCGTTGTTTATAGAGAGGGTAGTAGACGTTGAAACAGGAGTGGACTTCAACTCCCAGAGTTCCCCAGCTCGGCTGGGGGGAATTCTGGGAGCTGGAGTCCTCCCCTCTTAAAGCATTTCGGCTGGGGGATTCTGGGAGTGGAAGTCCCCCCCTCTTAAAGCATGCCGGCTGGGGGATTCTGGGAGTGGAAGTCCCCCCCTCTTAAAGCATGCCGGCTGGGGGATTCTGGGAGTGGAAGTCCTCCCCTCTTAAAGCATGCCGGCTGGGGGATTCTGGGAGTGGAAGTCCTCCCGTGTTAAAGCATTCCGGCTGGGGGATTATGGGAGTGGCAGTCCTCCCCTCTTAAAGCAGGCCAGCTGGGGGATTCTGGGAGTGGAAGTCCTCCCCTCTTAAAGCGTGCCGGCTGGGGGATTATGGGAGTGGAAGTCCTCCCCTCTTAAAGCATGCCGGCTGGGGGGATTCTGGGAGTGGAAGTCCAGCCCTCTTAAAGCGTGCCGGCTGGGGGATTATGGGAGTGGAAGTCATCCCCTCTTAAAGCAGGCCGGCTGGGGGATTCTGGGAGTGGAAGTCCTCCCCTCTTAAAGCAGGCCGGCTGGGGGATTCTGGGAGTGGAAGTCCAGCCCTCTTAAAGCAGGCCGGCTGGGGGATTCTGGGAGTGGAAGTCCTCCCCTCTTAAAGCATCCCGGCTGGGGGATTCTGGGAGTGGAAGTCCAGCCCTCTTAAAGCAGGCCGGCTGGGGGATTCTGGGAGTGGAAGTCCAGCCCTCTTAAAGCAGGCCGGCTGGGGGATTCTGGGACTGGAAGTCCTCCCCTCTTAAAGCATCCCGGCTGGGGGATTCTGGGAGTGGAAGTCCTCCCCTCTTAAAGCAGGCCGGCTGGGGGATTCTGGGAGTGGAAGTCCTCCCCTCTTAAAGCAGGCCGGCTGGGGGATTCTGGGAGTGGAAGTCCTCCCCTCTTAAAGCATCCCGTCTGGGGTATTCTGGGAGTGGAAGTCCTCCCCTCTTAAAGCATGCCTGCTGGGGGATTCTGGGAGTGAAAGTCCTCCCCTCTTAAAGCATGCCGGATGGGGGATTCTGGGAGTGGAAGTCCTCCCCTCTTAAAGCGTGCCTGCTGGGGGATTCTGGGAGTCAAAGTCCCCCCCCTTAAAGCCTGCTGGGGGATTCTGGGAGTCGAAGTCCAGCCCTTGAAAAGCAGGCCGGCTTTGGGGGATTCTGTCAGTCCAAGCCGGGCCAGAAAATCCACAAGATCTCCCCGGCCTCCTCTTCCTTCCCACATCCTTGCAGCCTCCGCCCCACAAACGCCCCGTGCCCTTCCCCGCAAACATACAACCACACAACCACGCAAAGACACACACACACACACATTTCCTTTTTTCTTTTTCTTTTTCTTTTTTCTTCCTTTTTTTTTTCTTTTTGGTTTCTTCCTGTGGCCGGGGTGGCGCTGCCGCCCCGGCTTCCTCCAACGAAGCATTGTTTGCCAACCCCGGGCCCATTGGCGGGCGCCCTCCTCCAATCCCGGGCACCGAGAGATGCCGGGAGAAGCGGGCAGGGCCCAATCGGAGGAGAGGATGTTAGCCGGGCAGAGGCTGGGCCTCTGGGGCCGAGGGAGGGAGGGGGCCGGCGGGGAGAAGGGGGGAGGGCACGGCCGGCCTACCCCGGGCTCTTCCGGCTTCGGCCTGTGGACCAATTTTGGGGGAATCTACCTGCCGGCCAGGTGATGCTCGGCCTGTAGCATCCTTTCTCCTCCCGCATCCCTGCAGCATCCTCCCGAGGGTGGTACCCGCCGGGGGGGGGGGTCTTTTGCTGGCCGGCTGGGAGAAAGCCAGGCCAGGCTGCGGGGACCCCCACCACCACCCCCAAAGCCCCCCCACCCAAGATCCCCCCCCCCTCTCCCAGCTCAGGTGAGTATGTGTGTGTGTGTGTGTCCACCGGGAGCGAGTTCAGGTGAGCATGGCCCTTTGGGAGAGAGGAAGAAGGTGCCGACCTCTTTTTTTTTGGAGGGGGGGGGGTCTGAAAGGAGGGTGGGGCGGGGTGGGGTGGGGGGCTGGACTAGAGGACCTCTAAGGTCCCTCTGGAGCGGGGAAGGGGGCAGCCGGGGTGAGTCCCGTGTGGAGCTACAAGCCCAGCAGGATGGAAGGAATTGAAATCCTTTCCCTCGAGGAACTGCTACTGCGCTTCAATCCACCACCACCGCCAACATCCCCAGCCGGGGTGGGGGGGGGGCTTCCACTCCCAGAATCCCCCAGCAACGATGCTTTAAGAGGAGGGGGGGGGCTTTCACTGCCAGAATTCCCCCAGCCGGCCTGCTTTAGGAGGGGTGGACTTCCACTCCCAGAATTCCTTCTCCAGGACGCTTTAAGAGGGGTGGACTTCCACTCCCAGAATCCCCCAGCCGGCACGCTTTAAGAGGTGGACTTCCACTCCCAGAATCCCCTAGCCGGCATGCTTTAAGAGGGGAGGACTTCCACTCCCAGAATCCTCCAGCCGGCCTGCTTTAAGAGGGGTGGACTTCCACTCCCAGAATCCCCCAGCCAAGATGCTTTAAGAGGGGTGGACTTCAACTCCCAGAATCCCCTACCTGGCCTGCTTTAAGAGAAGTGGACTTCCACTCCCAGAATCCCCCAGCCGACATCCTTTAAGAGGGGAGGACTTCCACTCCCAGAATCCCCCAGCCAAGATGCTTTAAGAGGGGTGGACTTCAACTCCCAGAATCCCCCAGCCGGCACGCTTTAAGAGGTGGACTTCCACTCCCAGAATCCCCCAGTTAGGCCTGCTTTAAGAGGGGAGGACTTCCACTCCCAGAATCCCCCAGCCGGCCTGCTTTAAGAGAAGTGGACTTCCGCTCCCAGAATCCCCCAGCCGGCACGCTTTAAGAGGGGTGGACTTCCACTCCCAGAATCCCCCAGCCGGCACGCTTTAAGAGGTGGACTTCCACTCCCAGAATCCCCTAGCCGGCATGCTTTAAGAGGGGAGGACTTCCACTCCCAGAATCCTCCAGCCAGCCTGCTTTAAGAGGGGTGGACTTCCACTCCCAGAATCCCCCAGTTAGGCCCTGCTTTAAGAGGTGGACTTCCACTCCCAGAATCCCCCAGCCGGCACGCTTTAAGAGGGGGGGACTTCCACTCCCAGAATCCCCCAGCCGGCACGCTTTAAGAGGGGGCGACTTCCACTCCCAGAATCCCCCAGCCGGCACGCTTTAAGAGGAGGGGACTTCCACTCCCAGAATCCCCCAGCCGACACGCTTTAAGAGGAGGGGACTTCCACTCCCAGAATCCCCCAGCCGGCACGCTTTAAGAGGGGGCGACTTCCACTCCCAGAATCCCCCAGCCGGCACGCTTTAAGAGGGGGGCGACTTCCACTCCCAGAATCCCCCAGCCGACACGCTTTAAGAGGAGGGGACTTCCACTCCCAGAATCCCCCAGCCGGCACGCTTTAAGAGGGGGCGACTTCCACTCCCAGAATCCCCCAGCCGGCACGCTTTAAGAGGAGGGGACTTCCACTCCCAGAATCCCCCAGCCGGCACGCTTTAAGAGGGGGCGACTTCCACTCCCAGAATCCCCCAGCCGGCACGCTTTAAGAGGGGGCGACTTCCACTCCCAGAATCCCCCAGCCGACACGCTTTAAGAGGAGGGGACTTCCACTCCCAGAATCCCCCAGCCGGCACGCTTTAAGAGGGGGGCGACTTCCACTCCCAGAATCCCCCAGTTAGGCCTGCTTTAAGAGGGGTGGACTTCCACTCCCAGAATCCCCCAGCCGGCACGCTTTAAAGAGGGGGGGACTTCCACTCCCAGAATCCCCCAGCCGGCACGCTTTAAGAGGGGGCGACTTCCACTCCCAGAATCCCCCAGCCGGCACGCTTTAAGAGGAGGGGACTTCCACTCCCAGAATCCCCCAGCCGGCACGCTTTAAGAGGAGGCGACTTCCACTCCCAGAATCCCCCAGCCGGCACGCTTTAAGAGGGGGGGACTTCCACTCCCAGAATCCCCCAGCCGGCACGCTTTAAGAGGAGGGGACTTCCACTCCCAGAATCCCCCAGCCGGCACGCTTTAAGAGGAGGGGACTTCCACTCCCAGAATCCCCCAGCCGGCACGCTTTAAGAGGGGGGGACTTCCACTCCCAGAATCCCCCAGCCGGCACGCTTTAAGAGGGGGCGACTTCCACTCCCAGAATCCCCCAGCCGACACGCTTTAAGAGGGGGGGACTTCCACTCCCAGAATCCCCCAGCCGGCACGATTTAAGAGGGGAGGACTTCCACTCCCAGAATCCCCCAGCCGGCACGCTTTAAGAGGAGAGGACTTCCACTCCCAGAATCCCCCAGCCGACACGCTTTAAGAGGGGAGGACTTCCACTCCCAGAATCCCCCAGCCGGCACGCTTTAAGAGGGGAGGACTTCCACTCCCAGAATCCCCCAGCCGGCACGCTTTAAGAGGGGGCGACTTCCACTCCCAGAATCCCCCAGCCGGCACGCTTTAAGAGGGGGGGACTTCCACTCCCAGAATCCCCAGCCGGCACGATTTAAGAGGGGAGGACTTCCACTCCCAGAATCCCCCAGCCGACACGCTTTAAGAGGAGAGGACTTCCACTCCCAGAATCCCCCAGCCGGCACGCTTTAAGAGGAGAGGACTTCCACTCCCAGAATCCCCCAGCCGACACGCTTTAAGAGGGGGAGGACTTCCACTCCCAGAATCCCCCAGCCGACACGCTTTAAGAGGGGAGGACTTCCACTCCCAGAATCCCCCAGCCGGCACGCTTTAAGAGGAGAGGATTTCCACTCCCAGAATCCCCCAGCTGGCATGCTTTAAGAGGGGAGGACTTCCACGCCCAGAATCCCCCAGCCGGCACGCTTTAAGAGGAGAGGACTTCCACTCCCAGAATCCCCC